>CAXKVX010000549.1:0-574239 GCA_964058865.1 Eleocharis quinqueflora
GTTCACTAAATTTTGGTTCATGAGTAGTTGTGTCATCTGACAGGACTTTGTGCTCACATCATGTTTGATGAAATGAATCAACGAAACTACACATGCTTATGCATGTGAGACTTTTATTTTATAACTAAGTGCGATCATAACCATTCCTTCTTTATTCAAGAACTAAGCGCCTATGACAAAAGTATTGCATGCCATTATATTTGTATGAGAATTATCTGCAAGTAACTCTGCAAAAATAAACTAGAGCATGCATCTTCAATCCTTTTACAATTGAGAAAGCAACCAGGCCTGTGACCTCAGATGGTGATTTGCTTTTGTTTCTCTGAGAGAGTGTTCGATCACTCTCTGATATGTATAAAAGTGTTTATTGTATAAGCTACAGTCTCACCAAATCTGTGATCTACTGGCTTTCATCTAATTCTCTTTATGTTTGTTCTTTGTAGTTTCCAATTGAGAGGTTCCTTTTCTAAATTTATAAATGGAAAGATATTTAATCTTCTTGAAAGTGTTTAAGGGGAAGGAAAATTTGGCTACGGATAGACGTTTAGTGTTCTGCTGCTAAGATTTAATCTTAGTCTTCTAAGTTCAAAAATATTACCTTTTAGCAAGTCATTCTACTTGCAAATGATGCATGCTACTGTGTTTGAGTTTTGATGAAACTCTTAATTGATAAAACAGAGTTCTGATGAGACTAGGCGACTTGCTAATGTGTTTGACTTGAATTCTTGTGTCCATTTGTTTGTTCTTATGTGCATTACAGATGCGTAAATGGTTGTTAGTCATGGAGATGCCTTGCAACTACTGAAACAACCATCAATAACCACAATTTTTACCTTTAGCCATCAATAACCACTATTTTTACCTTTTTCAGGCTATTATTTGTGCTATCTGCATCACCCTCATGTTTGATGAAATCCCTGAAGAAATACTTTAAAATTGGTTTGGAAAACATTGAAGTTGTTGCGCCTACTGATTAATCAAGATATGGCATTCCCACAAGAAGTCAATACAAATGAAACCTTTATCAGTTTGGATGTTGTGACTGCAACACACCAATGGAAATTGAATTACTCAAAAACGAAGGATTTTCCCATTGGCAAAAGCATCAGCTCTCCCTCATTTAATGTAGCAGGAATCAACTGCCAGATCCATTATTACCCACGAGGCTGGAGTGATGAGGGTAACATTATTGGGCTGAGTTTTACACTCCATTGTAAATCGCAAGTGATTGCTACTGTTGGAGTCATTTTGCTGGATAAGCAAGGCAGGCCCGCCTCAAAAGCATCTCAAAGGCTAATCATAATATTTCCACCTATGTCTTCAAGAAATGGTATCATATCCTTGGGAGAGAGATCAGATTTGGAGGCACAATTTCTAAAGGATGATTGTTTCACGGTTGTTTTCAGTGTGACTATCTTAAGTAATTCACATAAGGAAGTGCCAAACAAATTTGTTAATGGTATCATCCCCAGCAGCACAGAACAGCAGTTTGCTAGGCTATTAGAGAGCAAAGAGATGGCTGATGTTACCTTCGAAGTTGAGGGGGAGACTTTTACTGCGCATAGATTTGTTCTCTCTGCTCGGTCGCCTGTATTTAAAGTGGAACTCTTTGGCGAGATGGCTGAGAGCAAAATGAAGATCATACAGATCAAAGATATAAAGCCGGTCGTTTTTAAGGCTATGCTTCATTATATCTACACCGACTCCCTGCTTTATATGTGTGATGAAGACATCCCTTCTGTTACGCTAGTTCAACATTTACTGGAAGCTGCTGACATATATCAACTAGATGGATTGAAGAACATATGTGCAGATAGGTTAATAAGGGGTGTCTCAATGGATACAGTTATTAGTAGCTTAGCTCTGGCCGAGGAGCATAATGTTCTTCCTCTCAAGTTGGCATGCTTATGTTTCATTTGTAAGCCTGAAAACCTCGTTCAGTTGGCATTTAGAGCTGACTATAATCAGTTGCTGCAACAACATCCCTCCCTGCTCAAGGATCTTTCCTTAGCCAGAGATGGTGATTTTAACAAATTCTTATGAAAGAAGCAAAACACTAATTGACTTTTTGGGGACTACATGTAATTAGGTTTCTGTGTGGTAGGGTAACAAGGCTATTTGACTTATTAGTATTTCTTGATGTGGTTGTCGACATGTTTGAGGAATTTTATACTGCATAAAGTATTTTGGTTTTGAAATGGGCAGTAGAAACCTTTTTATTTATGGTGGTTGGTATGGGAAACAGTATCTAATCAGGGATGATTTTGTTGGTTGAAATATTCTTATGATTCTTATCGTCCTTGATGATGCATTTGTATCCTTGGTAAATATACCACTTCTAAAAAAAGGAAAGAAGGACATGTAATTAGGTTTTCTTTGTGCATTTAACAACATGTAATTAGGTTTTCTTTGTGGTAGGTAGGGTATAAGGCTATTGGTCTTATTGGTATTTTGTGATGTGGTTGTCATGTTTGAGGAAAATTATACTGAACAAGTATTTTGGTTTTGGGCTTTTGGGACAGGCAGTTGTAGAATCCTTTTTAGGGTGGGTGGTTTGGGAACCAGTATCTAATCAGGGATGATTTGTTTGGTTGAAATATTTTTATGTTTCTTATCATCCTTGATGATGCATTGGCATCCTTGGTATAAATATACCACTTATAAGAAAAGGAAAGAAGGCTTCTTATAAACGAAAGGTAATTTTTGTCTTTTTTTGCAATTATGATCTTCATTAGAATGACATATCAACCCTAAATCAGGTTATTTAACTGGTTGTTCTTTAATGTTAAGTGATAAGAATATCTCACCTAATATCGTTGATGCATCCTTCCAGCCAATTCAAACCAACTAAAGTCACTGATGCCAGTATAGGAGCCGGTCCAGTCGGATATTCTGCTAAGAAAACAATCTTTTATTAACAGATTTATTGCTGTAAGAAATCATTAGGGGAAGTT
The DNA here is from genome assembly GCA_964058865.1 of Eleocharis quinqueflora. Lineage (NCBI taxonomy): Eukaryota > Viridiplantae > Streptophyta > Magnoliopsida > Poales > Cyperaceae > Eleocharis > Eleocharis quinqueflora. The sequence continues at coordinate 2,955 of CAXKVX010000549.1, forward strand.
TTCTCTGTGTTGCTATCTGATCTGGACCTTTCAATATTCATGATTTGGTTCTTTAATATTGCATTTGGAAATTGTTTTTTTTTATATTTTGAAAATGGCATCAGTTAAATTGTAAAGCAAAGAATAGTTTTTGCAACAATTCGAGTTCGTGTCAAGACTGATGTTATGTGGATTTAGGTCACTGATATTGGGTTGAAATTTATTTATCAAGCTTTTTAAAATAGGAACTAGTTTCATGTTTGAATATAGACTGGACACAGGGATATCATGTCTAATATATTTTGATACTGGTTTCATTGCTTGTGTTGTATGAACTGGTATCGACTCAAAAGAACTTATAAGCTTCCAACCTTCTTTCTTCTTTTCTGTACTAATCATAAATTTATAGCCAGTGTGAATGTGGCATGACATCACAAGCACTGACACGTTTTTAAGGAACCAAATCAGCTGCTCGTATAATTCCTCCTCTTCCCTGCTTTTTTCGATTTGAACTGTTTAAAACGCATCTAACGGCCAAAGTATCTGTCTCTTAAATCAAATCACAGCCGTCCGTAACGGTCGATCGATTCGTGGCGGTCAGATCGAGCCGAGCATGATCCCTACGCGTCTCAAATACGAGCAGCAGATTCGAATCCCGTTTTTAGTGGGCTACTATCTCATTGGCAAAGCAAGGCGCTTATCTTTCACACCTGATTCTCTTCTTTTTCTTTTCTAGTGCCTGTGAGGTGTGCCAACTAAACAAGAGCGAAGGCCAACATGTGGCTAATCCAGGATTGCTACAACTCATTTCTATTTCTGATGGAGTTTGACAAGGACAATAGATTTTGTAACTAGATTATCTAAAAGTGAAGGTAAACATATTTTTATAGTGGTAATTAATAAATTTATCAAATAGTGTCATCTTACTCTCTCAGACCCTTTCAAAGTCAAAGATGCGGCTCAGCTGTTCCTTGATTCAATCTATAAACTCCATGGTATGCCCACCAAATTGATTACGATAGGGATCTTGTTTTCACCAGTAATTTTTGGAGAGAGTTGATGGATAAATTTGGAATTAAACTTAATTTCAGTACATCTTATCACCCTCAAACTGATGGTCAATCTGAGCGATTGAATCAGTGCATAGAAATCTATTTCAGATGCATGACTTTTCAACATCCAAAATAATGAGCTAAATGGGTGTCTCTTGCTAAATGGTGGTACAATACAATCTTTCATGTTAGAGTTGGTAACGGTGGGGTTACAGTTACAACTTGGTGAAACAGAGAAGAGAGAGAAGAGTACAAACTATTTTGTCGGAAGCCACAGTTTCATTTTTCATTTACTGAGTTTATTAAGAGTCTCTACAAATTTACAAATTAGATCCTACAAATATCAAATATTACAAACTACAAGAAAAATGATAAAACAAGAGGAATGAGTAAGGGACCCAACAAAACTCCTCCTCTCGACTCATGGAGCGTGTTCTTCAACCAAACCCACCTTAACACAACAAGCTTCAAGCTTCAATGACGGTATCGGCTTTGTCAACATATCCGAACAATTTTCACTCGTATGGATTTTATCCAACACCAATTCCTTCTTCTCAAGCACATCCCGAATCCAATGATATCTCAAATCAATGTGCTTGGATCGAGAGTGAAACATCGGATTCTTGCTCAAGTGAATTGCACTTTGACTATCACAAAACAACACATACCTCTCTTGCCGAACACCCAACTCATGCAAGAACTTTTTCATCCAAATTAGTTCCTTGCATGCCTCCGTAATGGCTATGTACTCGGCTTCGATAGTAGAGAGCACAACACACTTTTGCAACTTAGATTGCCATGACACGGCTCCGTTTCCAAAACAAACCAAATAACCGGATGTAGACTTCCTCGAGTCTACGTCACCGGCCCAATCGGCATCCGTATATGCCTCCAACATCGGATTGTTTGTGCCACCAAAACAAATGCAATGACTGCTTGTACCCCTCAAATACCTAAGAATCCACTTAACGGCATTCCAATGCACTCTACCCGGATTAGAAAGGAAGCGGCTAACAACACCAACCGCATGAGCAATATCCGGTCTCGTGCACACCATCGCATACATCAAAGAGCCTACAACCGAGGCTTATGGCACATTTCTCATCTCCTCCTTCTCCTTGTCATCTTTAGGGCAACCATCATGAGACAATTTAAAATGACTAGCAAGAGGAGAGGTTACCGGTTTGCACTTGGCCATGTTGAATCTTTCAAGTACCTTCTCAATGTACTTCTCTTGTGACAATCAAAGCTTCTGATTCTTATGGTCTCTAGTGATTCTCATTCCAAGAATTTGCCTTGCCGCATCCAAATCTTTCATGGAAAATTCACTTCCAAGCTTCTCCTTCAATGCTTTGATTTTTCTCAAATCACTTCCAACGACCAACATGTCGTCGACATAAAGCAAGAGAATAATGAAATCACCACTAGAATACCTTTTCACAAAAACACAATTATCGGAATTAGTTTTCTCAAACTTGTTGTCACACATAAAAGATTCAAACCTTTTGTACAAATTACGCGGTGCTTGCTTCAAGCCATAAAGGATCCTCCTCAACTTACAAGCCAAGTGCTCTTGCCCTTTCATCACAAAACCCTTGGGTTGCTCCATGTAAAGCTCCTCCTCCAAATCACCATAGAGAAATGCGGTCTTGACATCTAGTTGTTCAATCTCCAAGTCCAAGCCAAGCACAACTCGAATAGAAGACATCTTTACAACGGGCAAGAATATTTCTTCAAAATCAACTCCCTTCTTTTGATCAAATCCCTTCACAACTAACCGAGCTTTGTACCTCAGTTTTGCCTCTTGACCCTCCGATTTCACTCGATACACCCATTTATTCTTGAGCACCTTCTTGCCTCTTGGCAATTCCACCAACTCAAATGTGTTGTTCTCATGCAAGGATTTCATCTCATCTTGCATGGCTTCCAACCACTTGTTCTTGTGCTCCGATTCCATGGCTTCTTCAAAGCATTCAGGCTCACCACTATCTACAAGCAAAACAAATTCATTAGTGGAATACCTTGTGTTAGCCCGCCTATCTTGGGTTGACCTCCTCAATTCTTGCACTTGTGAGGTCTCACTTGAAGAGGTTTTGGTTTGAGAGTCATGCTCCTCCTCTTGAGGGTCACTAGGTTCGGTTGGCTGGTCTTGGTTTGGTTGGGGTGTTTGAGTATTTGGGTTGTTGTGTGAGATATGAGTTAGGTCAACAAAATTTCTTGAAGAAGTTTTCGCCTTGTCGAGGTTTCCAACATTTTCAATGGTTTCTTGCTCAAAGAATACCACATCTCGACTTCTCACTAACTTCCTTTCAATCGAATCCCACAACCTATACCCAAATTCACCATTTCCATACCAAAAAAATATGCACTCTTTGGTCTTGCTATCAAGCTTTGACCTTTCATCATTGGGTATGTGTACAAAAGCCCTACAACCAAACACTCTAAGATGATCATAGGATACATCTTTACCTTTCCAAACCGTTTTCGGTATATCACCATCCAATGCATGTGAAGGAGAACGGTTGATCAAGTGAACCACCGTGTTCAAGGCTTCACCCCAAAAGCCTTTGGAAAGCTTAGAATGAGAAAGCATGCACAAATTCTTTCACAAATGGTACGGTTCATCCGTTCGGCTATGCCATTTTGTTATGGAGTTTTAGGAACAGTTTTCTCAAGCTTAATACCATTGGTCTTGCAAAATGTCTCAAAAGGACCACGGTATTCACCTCCATTATCTAACCGGACACACTTCAATTTCTTTTCGGTTTCTCTTTCAACCTCCACAACCCATTACTTGAACACATCTAACACTTGATCTTTTGACTTAAGAGAATATACCCACAATTTTCTAGAATGGTCATTCACAAAAGTCACAAAATAAAGAGCACCACCAATGCTTCTATCTCCCATAGAGCAAAGATCGGTATGCACCAAATCCAACAAACCCGGTTTCTTACTTGTGGGGCTTCTCTTGAAAGCAACACAATGTTGTTTGCCTGCCAAACAATGTGTACAAGTGGTGAGAGAAGTATCATCACTAGGCACATACTTCTTCTTGGAAAGAATTTCAATGCCTTTCTCACTCATGTGACCCAATCGCAAGTGCCACAAATCGGTTGAGTTACATTCCGAGATAATCACCTCACCACACATCTTGATTTGAGTCACATAAAGCGAACCGAATTTTAATCCGCAAGCAACAACCAAATGACCTTTCAACAACTTCCATTTTCCTCCAAAGAAGTGACTTTGGTACCCATCATCATCAAGGGCACCAACCGAAATGAGATGAAGCCTCATGTCCGAAACATACCGAACATTCTTGAGAGTAAGCTTACACCCTAGACTTGTCTCCACATTCACCTCTCCAATACCAGAGATTTTACAAACTCCATTATTCTTCATTCTTACAACACCATAATCCCCCTCCTTGTAGGAAGAGAACAAGTCACGTCTAGATGTGATATGAAATGAGGTCGCAGAGTCAACTACACAAGTGGAATCATGACAAGTAGGGTTCACAAATCCTTCATCACAAGCTATAAACACTTCTTCATCGAAAGCAATGGCGGCGGTATTGTCCTTCTTATCATCACCGCCTCTATCTCTAGATTGATCTCTCTTGAGACCATCATTTTTGGCTTTCAATTTCCGACACTCACTCTTCATATGACCGGGCTTCTTGCAATAATGACAAATAATCCCCTTTCTTGACTTTGACCTCCTCTTCGATTTATCCCGTTTGTCATCATCATGAGAGTTTCTATGAGGACTCCTATCCCGAGTTTGGGTGACAAGAGCCGAGGACTCGCTAGTACTTCCCAACTCCTTACGCCTCAACTCCTCATTGAGCATGCTTTCCTTTACCATTGCTAAAGTCAAAACACCATTTGGTGCCGAATTGCTCAATGACACCACCAAAGTTTCCCAACTATCGGGTAGAGAACTCAACAAAATCAAGGCTTGTAACTCCTCATCCAAAACCATTTTAATGGTAGACAAACGGTTCACACAATCTTGAACCGACTCAAATGTTCTGCCACCGAAGACCCATCTTGGTATTTCATGTTTACCAACCTTCTAATGTAAAAGACCTTGTTTTGAGCGGTCTTGCGCTCATACAAACTCTCAAGTTTCTCCCACAAGGCTTTGGTATTGGTTTCGATTGAGATATGGTGGTATACGGAATCATTAACCCATTGTCTAATTAAGGCTATTGTCTTACGATTTGTGACTTTCCAATCATCGTCGGAGGTAGTGGATGGCTTTGTACCGGACAAAGGTTCATAAGCATTCCTACAATATAACAAATCCTCCATACGAGACTTTCAAATACCGTAATTAGATGAGGTTAATTTAATCATTGTACCACCATTGTTCTCCTCCATTACAAACAAATCAGCGAATTAATTCTCTAAACACCAACACCAATCACCAAAGCAAATACCTCAAACCAATCACTAAGCACTACAACATGCTTAATATTGGTCAAATTTCACTTGTGGCAAGAGACAAAAAAACAAAAAGACCTTGGAGTCTAGCGCAGCTCACAAGCACAGCCACACAGGCGCGATGCACACAGAAAAGGAGAAGTGGTCTTGACGCGGCTCACAGGTGTGCGATCGAGCTGGACGAATGAAATCTCCTCCAAGCACAGCGATCGTCAAAAGATTTTTATGGCGGCTCACAAATGCACAATCGCGACTCACAAATGCGCACAGAAGAGAGGGCTGGTGCACAGTCGCGGCTCACACAGACGCAGCAGATGGGCTGTGCGCAGGGTAGACTCACGGCTGCGTCGAAGGTAGCGGAGGCGGAGGCGGAGGCAACCTGAGCTCTGATACCAGTTGTTAGGGTTGGTAAAGATGGGGGTCACAGTTACAGCTTGGTGAAACAGAGAAGAGGGAAGTTTCTAGAGTAGAGAGAGAAGAGCACAAAGTATTTTGTCGGAAGCTATAGTTTCATTTTTCATTTACTGAGTTTATTAAGAATCTCTACAAATTTACAAATTAGACCCTACAAATATCAAATATTACAAACTACAAAAAAATGAGTAAAACAAGAGGAATGAGTAAGAGACCCAACACATCAAAACAACTCTCTTTGAAGCTCTCTAGGGCTACCCTCCACCTCATCTCCTTATGGGGTCAATACCAAAAAGTAACAATGCTGCAGTTGATCAATTACTTGCTGATAGGCACAAGGCTATCCAAACACTCAAAACTGATCACCAATTGGATCAAGAGAGAATGATTCATTTTGTAAATAAAAAGAGCTCAGAGAGACAATTTCAGATAGGAGACTGAGTTTATTTGAAACTCCAACCTTATAGACAGACTTTCATGAAATCCAAGAATCAATGTCAGAAACTAAGTCCTAGGTTTTATGGACCCTTTGAGATTCTGAAAAAAGTTGGAGTAGTGACATATAAATTAAACCTTCCAGAACACTCTTGCATTCATCCAATCTTTCGTGTGTTCTAATTAAAGAAGAAAATTAGTTCAAGAGGTGAGTTTCGGCCCCAATTGTTATTAGTGGAACCTGAAGGTCAATTGAAAATTGAACCAGTGGCTATTCTTGACATTCATTTGATAAAGCACAATAATGAGCCTATAGTAGAAATCCTGGTCAAATGGTCAAATTTACCAGCTGAGGAGACCACTTGGAAAAGATACGATCAACTCAAGTCTCAATTTCATTTACGAAAGTTTGAGGACAAGCTTGCTTTCGAGAGAGAGGCATGTCAGGAGATGAGCTGTTGTTACTAGCCGTTGGTGAGAAGGAATGTGTCGATCCCTAAAGAATTGGGCCCAAGAGAGATGGAAGGAACCGGGTCGCTCAATCAATTAAAAGCTTCCCTGTTATCTGACGAGTGGGGCATGTGTCGCAGAGTTAAACAACACAATTAGCTACAAAGAGATATGGAATCTAAGAGTCCGTTAGAGAGAGCTCTGACAGTTAGTTACTCACAGATGAATTGTTTCATTTTTTACTTTTATGATCCTCTTCTTTATCACTGCTGTTAAATGTAAATTACCTCATATATATATAAATAAAGGCAATTCTCTTCTCTTTTATTCGTGTGAAAGAATAACTCGAAATTCAGCTCAAAACCCCTATGTAATTTCATTTTACTGTTAAATAAAGATCATATTAAAACCAATTTCTATCGTCCCTTTTGCAATTCTTACTTTCAAATTCTTTCTTTTAGAGTCATTTCTTTCAATAAAACAGTCACTTTGAAGGAAAGAAATGACTCTAAAAGAACAAAAACTTTCACATATAAAGAAAAATCAGCTATCTAAAGGAACTCAGAAGTTCAACTGTCAAGGTAGGTGCTAGTTATATAGTTATAGTTAGTGTGGTAATGATTGCTGAACTTTTGAGTTTCTTTAAGAAGACCTGCCAAGATAGTAATTGCCGGACTATCTATTTTGTGTTAGTTATAGCTTTTTTAGTATTTTTCTAGTTAGACGTTTCATTTTCATTTTGTTTTTTTTACTTCTTTATTGTGATATAAATTGTAATGAGACGTGTTATATGTCATGTTATATATATATATAAGTTTATTGTGCTACATATTTTATTTGTAATTTGAAATATGTTATTGATAGTTTAATGATATAGTGGCTAGCCACCATTTATAAAGCGTCTGAAAAAATAGAAACCTAAATCAACAATTATTTATTAAATAACTATTATTTCAAATCTCTATGACAGCGATTATTTACTAATAATTATTATCTTATTTCAGATATTAAATTACTACTTCTCTTCGACAACATCCACATGTCAACGACTTTTATAATATTTATTGCTTTCTGAGATATTAACGATTGCATAACCGTTATGCAAGATGAATTTTAACTGGTGACGAATATTTTTTGGTGATAATGCAAGTTAGTCCCTGTTTCCATTTACAAACCGTGCGCGGCCTGGCAGACAACTAAAATTAATCTAGTTGTCCATGCAGACAAGCTACTTTTTAATGGATTGAGATCTCATACTTTTCTTTTTCTTTGATTCGGACCGTTGAATTATAATGAGCGAATCAGATTAAAATCAAAAGATCCACCTATAGTTTATCTGTGATGATCGGACCTTCCATTTTTAATCCTACGATCCAGAAGATAGTAGAAAAGAATAATAGAACCCTCTTTTTACTCCAAAATAATAGCAGATTCGGACCCTTTTTAATCGCTTTGTTAATTGTTATTATATATTACTATGAATTCATTAGTAATTAATATAAAATATTGATTGCACTTGCCAGTTGCCTCTACCACAATTGCACTTTGTTAATTGTTATTATATATTGGTATCGCTAACGATACATAATGATATCCCACTTTATTAATTAATTAATTAATTTATTATTATTATGTATATGTAAGGTGAAATTAGCGAGAATATGATAATATATATGATACATTCTTTTATTTTATGTAATTTTTTACCATCAGATTATTATAAAGATCCGTGTCAAAATAAAAAAAAAAGCGAAATTGAAAAAGATACCGTATTCAAGGGAGGAGAAAGAGAGAGTTAAAATAGACTTTTTTTATTTTGGCACCAACTTGACAAAAATCCGATGGTCAGAAATTATATAGAATGAAAGAGTATGTCATATGCATATTACCATAACTTTGCTAAGGTGAAAAATATATAAAACTTTAATTTCACTACTGAAACTAAAATCATTTTTAATGCATAACATCTAGGGGTGCAAGAAATATTCGTAGTTCGTGGCTCGCCCGTGTTGGACTCATCAAAAACTCGTTATGAACTCGTTCATTACAAGCTCAAGCTGTTAACGATACGAGCTGATCAGCTCGTTGAGTTAACGAGTCGATCTTGAACTATGTCGAACTCGACTTGTTAACGAAGAATACATGTTATATAAAGTTAATTGATAGATATTAGTATCTAACTTTAATAATTGAGTACAAGTTGTACAATATTAATTAACATATATTCTAGGAGTGTCAAAAATATTCGTAGCGCGTGGCTCATTCGTGTTCGACTCGTCAAAAACTCATTTTGAACTCGTTCATTACCAGCTCGTTATGAACTCGTTCGTTAAGTAACGAGCCGATCTTGAACTTGACTAACATCTACTTACATGTGTATAAAATAATCAACTTTAGTAACTAATAATAATGCATTTTAAAAAAATAAATTGTTGTAGTTGTTAACAAATAAGGATGGAGACATCATGCGGATAGACGACTCGTGTTTTCTTTATAAAAGTGTCTTTTGTGCCTACAGGCTTAACATCAATTTTGAAAAAGTGCCTTTTTTTAACAAGATTAATTTTGTAATTCTGCCTCATTGTAATATTAAGTTAAGTTTAGTAATTGTGAACTAAATTTTAATGTATTGAAAACACATTTTGCTTGATGATCTAATAAATTAATTGTAAGCCGATCGATAAAAAAATTTGGCTAACTTTATAAATGATTGTAAAAGTTTCATTTTAAAGAATCAAATGATGTCTTGATAAATTATGTTATCCATTGAATTATTCGATGTACTATCTTGAGCATTAATTTAGTACACTGTGTGTGGAGATTTTATTTAATGATTCACTAAAAAATTTAGAATGATGAACGACGCATAATAATTTTCACAAATAAATCGATGATTAGATACAATGTCTTTTAATAAGATTTTTGAAGCTCAATAATAAATTGCACGGATAAAAAACAACTTCCAAAGGAAATAGGGCTGCCAATGGTACTCTTTTACTCGCTTATCTTATCCGTATTGTATTTGATAAGAAAAATATGAATACGAATTTTTTTTCATTAAATTATCGGGTATGAGTAAGATTTATTTGCGTTAATTAAATTGACAAGGGTATGGATAAAGGCTATTTCGTACATGTTGTCCTATAGGGTAAATTATAAAAAAAATATTTGTAGAAAAATTTACTTAAGTGATGAAATATTTGCATTTTAATTTGGTTGTTTTGATAAAATGATTTGATTTGAAATCGATTGAATATTTTTATTTTTATTTTTATTTTTACATTAATGTAGATACATGTTTATATTAAATAAATAAGTTATGATAGTTTATTTATAAAAAAATTGAAAATAATTATTATATAAATATTATCATTTTCGTTTGTTATCCGTTCGTTACCATGTAATTTTAACGGTAATGTTAGAATATTGATAAGTTAAATTTTAACGGGTAAGAATAAATAAGAATAAAACCAATTTCAAATAAGTACGAGAACAAATATATTTCCACCCTATCCGTATCGTACGCATTGTAGGCTCTAAAAGAAAGTACATGTCTATAAATAAGGTATTTATTGTCATTAAAAAAAAAGATAAATCAAAGATAAAATAAAATTCCTTTATGTGAGGCAAACAAATTGATACACAAGCGGATGTCTCCGCAGATCAAGGACTTAGTTGTCACCTTTTAACTTCTTTTTTGCTTATAAATACGGGAGTTGATACGTAAATATCATATTTGAATACCACTATTAATATCGATTTTATTATACACTTTTAGTTGAATTATCATGCATATTATTTGAGTTATTATGTAGGTTATTTTTTTTAATGAAATAGTTATACATGTTGTCGATTTTATTATGCACCTTTAGTTGAGTTATCGTGCACATTATTTTAGTTATTATGCATGTTATATTCTGTAATGAAATAATTATACATGTTATTTTTTGCACTAAAATAGTTATGATATAACATGCATAATAACTCAAATGATGTGCATTGTAACTCAATTAAATGTGCATAATAAAATCGATATCAATAGTTGATAGAGTCTCATCTTATTTATTCTTTTATTTATTTTTTTTATCATTGTTTTTATTGGTTTTTCTTTTTTTTTAATCGTATACACATATTCGACACATACTCAAAAATTTTATAATATATAATTTCATTATATATAAATGAAACACATATTGAAAATACATATTGAAAAAAATATATATATATGAAAAATATATATAGAAATGTATAAGGAAAGCTTTCCTGTATTTCAATACGTAACTAAATATTTTATAATTTTATTAATTTAATATATTAAATTAATAGAATATATAACTAAAACTTTCTTAAGAATTTAGAAATATTTTTTTTATTATATAAATAAAAGAAAAAATTAATTTAAGTCAAAATCTATGATTCTGATGACTCTTATAGTCAAAGTAAGTATGCAAATATCGACCTATTTATTAATTTAATTGTAATAATGGACCTATTAATTTATGTTATGGAATTCAGAATCATCTCTAAATTGAAGAGATGAACGGATTTAATTGGAAAAAAAACAATCTAAAGCATTATCCTATAAATATACCCAGACCACTCTACCACTTCAATTTGACTTGAGACTGGAAATTACCAAAGGTCTAGAGGTATAGAAAATGATGATCAATCGCCTATTCCCTGTTACCTTTACTCTTTTGCTTCTCATCGCCACCTCTCTTCTCTTCTCCAGCACTGCTGGTTCAGGTACCGAATTTCTCTGTACCAATGATCTTCATAGATCCAAATCAAATATATGTATGCTGGTTTTTTGTCAGGGGAGTATGTTTGAGGCTCCAAATAATCTTCATGCAACAAACCATAATTTTTTTCTTTCCCCACATGTTGATAATTTGTTAATTATACACCTTTTTTGGTACATTGTATGTACCTTGTTTGCTTTTTTTTTTGAGAAAAAAGAAGAAGAGGGTCAAGGCATTATTTAAGCTCAATATCAATATCTGCCTTGTTTGTTGTGTACTTGTGTATGTCATCTTTTCAATTTTCAAGAGATGATATTATAATACATTTTTTCCAACATTTTTTAGCATTTCTTTCAAGGATTTTAGCAGCCTATTTTGCTCCGATCCCAAGGGGTTGTTAATCTTGATTTAGTTAATCGTTTTAAATATTTTTTATTTTGTTCTTATCATGATTCGATATCACATTGACGCCGTAAACTACGAAATCAGAAGGCAGATATATATGCTATAAACATGTAACCAAGTTTCAACCTTAAAATTTCTGCTTCATTTCAGATTTTTGTGATGGGAAATGCAAAGTGAGATGTTCAAAGGCAGGCGTACATGACAGATGCCTCAAGTATTGCAATATATGCTGTCAAGAATGCAACTGTGTACCGTCCGGTACGTATGGTAACAAGGATGAATGCCCCTGCTACAGAGATAAGTATACCGGATCAGGCAAGAGAAGAAGGCCAAAGTGCCCCTAAATAAACACTATTCCAGGTTATAGATACTTTGTGTGTGCGCCTTTGTAAAGGCTTATGCTATTGAGTGCTCTACAAAATTATATCAACTGGTGCATGTTTGGTGTTTTAAATTTTTGTGAAATATGTTGTGTTATATATGTTGATCATGACATCTTTGAGATGAATATATCTTTTAGTGAAATTAAACGGTGGTGCAGAGTGTATATTGACACATAAGTGTCACAGCAGACCTTGGTCTAGTGACACGCAATTTGCCAATTTCTATGCTGTGGACCATGTATTTACATTCACTTTTTGATGCCTCGTAGATGGCAAATATTAAATCGCGGTGGGTGACAGATTTGGTTCGTTCCAAAATTAGACACTTTTATTTTTCAGTTGATGCAGTTTAACATTTCTCGGATATACTTATACATAATTAACATTTTTCATCTACCGTTTCTTACTTTATTTTCGCTGGAAAGTTAACATTTTATAGCTTTTTACTGACGATGTTTAGCTTTTTTTTTCCAGTGGTATCGCCTGTTTCGCCAGTGGTATCGTCCGGAAAGTTAACATTATTTTTAGGTTTGATTTTCGATCGGAGAAACAAGCGATTTAAATTTGATTCAAATGCAAATTAATTACGACATAAATTTACGACAAAGTCAAATTTGAAACGCATCTTCCTCCGTTGCAAATCAAATTTGATATGATGAAAACAAACTTAAATATCTACAGCTCGATGACTTGTAGCGACAAAAAAACTAATTACTATCTCGACGGCACAGCCGAAGTTGGTTGAAAAAATAATCAAGTATGAACCATATTTAATAATTTCTTATACCAACTCCGACTACACTCGCCGGAGTTGTAATTAATATTTTTTATCGTCGCACTTCATCGACCTATAGAATTCCGAATCTATTTTCATCTTGGCAAGATTGATTTGCGACCGAAAATACAAGCGGTTGATTTTAACCCAAACTCATAACAAAAAATTAACTAATTAGAACATAAGTTTACGATGGAGTTAAATTTGAGACGTACATTTCTCGGACTGCAAATCAAATTTGATACGATGGAAATAGACTCGAGTCCCATCCGTGGCACTACGGAAGTAACTGTAATACAATTTGATGACTTGCACGATAAAAAAACTAATTACAACGTCGACGAACGAGCCGAAATTGGTAGGAAAATTATTAAATATGAATACTAATAGAAGTATATATAGTTAAATGAAATAAGTAATAAACATAACTAATCAGAGATGCGGACCAGAAGGGCGGTATTGGTAGTCCGAATACCGTTGCTTTAATTTTTTTTTAAAGACGGTATTTTGAATACCGCTCATTCCTATTCCTCTAAAAATTTAGATAAACTTTATTTCTTTTTACAAAATATTTATTTCAACTAATAAAAAACTGCTGATATTGGGCTCTGTTCTTTTTTTTTTTTATCTCTAATAGCTGGCATCTTGATTCTTTATATCCCCAATAGCTGATATGCCAAATTGATGTTAAAATAAAAATACTCGGCTCATTCCGGTGGAAAGTTTCCTGGTACAGTCAACCGAAGCAATAAATTGAATTAGTTGGAGATCGGATTCTGAATTCTTTGCTCGTTTAACATTTGACCAATTAATGAAAAGCCCTGTGCCCACAGTTTGTCACTTCAAGCCCATTGGAATCCTATCATTAAATCTTGCAATTCATACTGGAAAATCATGCTGTCACATTTTGCTTAGAACCCACTAATTCTAATGCGAAATAATACAAACCCATCCAAATCCTATTACAAAGCAGAGAAAAGTTTTTTGACTAGCAATCCGGAGTTTAAAAAATTTGAACAAATTAGTTCAAAAACTTCTTCAACAAATAAGCGAGCACAACCTAAGTTACCAGCTGCCAAAACTAAATCGGTAAACTAAATATCTCAAAAAATGACATCCCTCTCACATCCTTCTCTTTATTCCCTCTTATTTTGAATACAGTCGCATAGTTAATCGTAATAAATTAATTGTTATTCTCACATTCGCTAAGGAATCAGAACAAACTTTCGGTTACAGTAACAGTTCAGCAATCTGTACTGCATTAAGCGCAGCTCCTTTGCGTATCTGATCACCACAGACCCACAGATCCAACCTGCCAATAGAATTTCAAAGATGACAATGTGTTTTTTTTTTTTGAGAAATAGATAAGTGGTTTTTGCCCTCAAATATTATTCAAAATGACCTAAAGTCTCCCAGTGGCTTTTGGCTTTCAATGGATTTCGAATCCGGGACCTCCACTTGGAGCCCGTTGCTCTTTTGCCACTAGGCTAAGAGCAGTTCTGATGACAATGTATTTGAATAGGATCATTAAAATTACCACAAACTAGATTATAGAACTATATTGAGATATAGCCTCCGATGCAACTTACCCTCGGTTATCATCCCGTGAAATATCCTGGCGTATCCTTCCCACTCCAACCTCATCTTTGTTTGAAACCTAAATTGATGACATAGATAAATCCCATATTAATATCAACGGTCCACTCTCACTTTCGAGTTTTGGGAAAGAAGGAGACTGGCTGCTGATGTCAATAATTTCAAAGTGAGAGACAAATACCAATGCACTTTTTGAGACGGAGGAATGCATGGCAGTTTGTACGAAGGTTTCAGGAAAAAAAATGAGAGAGAGAGAGAGTATACCCCCAAAGGTGTTGGGAAGTTGTTTAACTCGCGATCATCAATAACGACTACACCAGGAGCTTTTAGTAGTATCTGCCTTGCAGTTTCCTTTTCAATAATTAAAAAAAATCAAAATTATAGCTTTGTTTAAAAATAGAATATTCATCACAAATAAACATTTGGTGTGCTAAAATACTGAAATTTAACCTCATCAAGTGGATTTTCAAATTGAAGATTAACACTTTCGCCATGTGCGCGCATGGTAGCCACTCTCATGCATGTTGCTGTAACCTTCACTTCATCATTATTCTACAGCATGTTTCATTTAAAAGTAGTTAGGTCTCGTACACAACAGGTATCAATGTAATAATGTCCTGAAGCCTTTTCCCAAATAAAAATAGAAGGAGATAAGATCAGACAATTTACCCAGATTTTGTGAGTTTCCTTGACCAACTTCATCTCTTCCTCATTGTATCCATTAGGATTAACTGATGAATTATGTGAGAATACATTGAATGCATACTGTATAAGAAGCATTAAGCAGTCAGAAACCATGTTAACTGCAAATTTATAAATGAGAGTGACAGGTGGAGGATTTTATTTGGGTGGGTGGGGGATATAAAAGAGAAAGGGACCTGTTGCTTGAAGATTTTACATGTTGGCTCTTTGCCATCCAATACCTAAGGAAAAAGAAAAAACCAGAAAGCAAACACAACCTCAAATTAAAGACACAATTGCAATTGTATCCTCATAAGAATGATAGATAAAGAGATATGTTGCAGCGTACAAACACTGGTATCCGGCACGGCACTACACTGCAAAACCGGTATATTCAAAATACATGGACACGATTTCATGGTATATATTTTAATGCCATATAATCAATATATTAAAATATTTATTAAAAAATGTATTTGGCAAACATTTATTAATCTGTGCAACTTATTGATATATTGGATTTAAATTGTAATTTTTAAAATTTAACACAAGTTAAGTGATTTTAAGTTTTTAACATCGAAATTGAAATAGTAAAACAAAACTTGTATATTTGTTACAAATAAAAATTGTGCAGCAATTTTATTAGACATGAAATTAGGTTTCATTTCGCTCAGCCTGTGATTTGAATTAATGTGAGCCTTTTACCAGAATTTTTTTCTGGTAGCATTCACTCAGTTTGTGTGTCCCTTATGCAAACTGAGGCATGTCCTGTGCGTATCAACTGCATATCCAAGACCATGTCACTAGGATGACAATGTCCTTCTGGCTCGGTTAACCATGTCAGGACTATGTGGACATGTGTCGTTCGCGTATCCATTTGACACATGCCCGACAGTTTTGCAGCATCGTGTGCAGAGTGCCCAGGCTATATAGATAAAGAGTGTCTACAGTTATAGAAAAGAAAAGTATGCATAAAATGAAAGCAAGTACCTCACGGGTCTGCAGTGCCAGCTCGTCCATTGCAGCTTGACCTGCCCCACTTGCAGCTTGGTAAGTACTAACAACCATTCTTACTACCTGAGATGTATAGGTTAGGAAAAGAGTATATTAATATTGCATTCCAGCGATAGCCTTCTTCATTCAATATACAACTTGCTTAGCAATACAGACACGGCAGGTGCAAGTTAATTGAGCTTTGGCAAACAGCTGTTTGCATCTAGATTCTTGTAAATTATGTTTTATTTCTGACTGGTTGACATCATTGGGATTTAATGAGGTGTATGATCCTCTGGCAAAGAAGGTAGAACAGCAATTAACAATTTTAAAAGAGATCCATCATCCATGTATATTTGGACCAAATCATAGGTTTAGGGTCTCCATTCATGATCACAACTAATTATAAATTTATAATGAAAAATGGATCTCATATTTTTCTCGCACCAGTGAATTTGGCTTTAGCGTTTCCTTATTTACAATGTACACCAGGCACATTCAGGGGCGGATCCAGTGTAGGCCAGGGGGCAAGCACCCACCCCCCCGAAATTTTTTTTGCAAAAGAACTTTGTATATTTATACGATTTGTCAATTTCTTTTTGCAAAATAGCCATTTATACATCATTTTTCTTCCTGAAAAAAAAATTATAGATCTTGAAAATTACAGATCTTGCCGCCTGACGGAAATCTGATACGCCCCTGGGCACATTCAACACCATAACAACCAAAATTACTAACAGAACACAACTTCTAAATTACAAATATTCAAAGAAGCAATCAACAAAATTGTGAACCTTTGCATGTCGATGAAGTGGAGTGACCCCCATCAAGCAAATAATAGTGGAACAATTCGGGTTAGCAATGATTGCACCCTTCCCATTCCTCCTCTTCAGCGTAATATGGCTCATCGCCTCAGGATTCACCTCCGGTATGACAAGTGGGACCCCTGGGTCCATTCTAAAGGCCGAGCTATTGTCCACCACAATTGCTCCCTTCTCCACTGCAATTGGTCCAAAATCTCTACTAATCCCTCCTCCTGCACTAAACAACGCTATATCAACCCCATCAAAACTATCTGGCACGAGCTCTTCTACCGTGTACGTCTTCCCTTGGAAAGGGAGTTGCTTTCCAGCGGATCGACGACTTGCGAGGAGCTTGATCGAATTGTAAGGGAAATCGCGCTGGGATAGTACTTGGAGGAATTCTTGACCGACAGCGCCTGTGACGCCGACGACGGCCACCGTGGGACCGTCCTCGCGAAGAGCCATGCGGACAGTGGAGGGGCGCCGGATAGAGAGGTGGTGGCGCGCGGAGAGGGATGGTGGTGGGGTGAAGGGGTGGTGGCGACCGTACGCTGTTGAGTGCATTGTGACTTCTGAGTGTGTAAGTGTGTGTGGGTGTGTGCTAGAGTGAATGAGAGGGTTTTGCGGCGGGAGAGAGGTTTAGGTTATGATGTGGAGATGGTGGTATGGTATGGATGGTTAACGATGTGACCATCCCACAGAATGCTGCAACTTAATCGAGATCGTGGATCAGCAAACAACGGTTCAGATATAATAGTATAAAATTCTTTCTCTATATCATGTGACGTGATTTATGTCAGAGTGATAGTAACTTTAATCCGACGAATCAAAGTGAAGGATTGACCAATAGAGCTTTTTGAGCGACCACTTCGAGAAAAAGCGAAAAAACAGAGAGAAAAGGCGATTTCACCTACGGCGGGGGAGGTCACCTCCGACCTCCTCGTCGTCCCTCTCCTCCCTCTTCTTCCCCCTCTCCTCTTCCTTCTTCTCTTCCTCCTCTGCCTATCCCTGACCCCGTCAATTTGAGATATAAATGAGTGTTTTGAACTAGATCGAGAGATCGTGTGATGAGAGCATGATCGAACTCCAGTTCGATCAGATATGAGATAGATAACGATGAGGGCATGATTGAAGCCTTGTCAGAGATCAAGATGGCCTCAGATCAAGCCAAGCTTCCGATCTGACCACTGAGGCAACCTCGAGTCTTGTCATACGATTAAGGCAATGATTCGAAAGTCTAGGGAGATGAATCCCTCAGATCAGATCGAGCGAAGGTGAGTTCTGAGATCAGCTTTGATTAAAGGTTGGGCTAGATTGTGATCCGGGTCGAAAGAAGGGAGGTAGATGAGCTCAGGGTACAGAGATGTGAGATAAGGTGTTGATATGCAAAAGGTGTTGGGGCAATCTGAAGTTGAAGCGACTGAAATCGACAAGTCTGAGGGCTGAGACTGTCATCGGGGAACCTGAACCCTAGGTCTGACTGAAAGGCAGGCGATCCCAGCTCAAGATAAAGGCGGGCCTCGAGAAGTGTCTCTCAGAGCAGATCTGTGGCGAGGAGGACACGAAAACAGGTCGAGGCGACGACAAGCCGATATCAGACGTGGAGATCCAGAAGATTAGAATATTCGATGATGTCCAAGGGTAATCAAATCAGGCAATGTCAGTATCAATGCTGATGTGATACTGTCAGTAACGATACTGGCAAATATCACAAGGGTGCAGTAAAAACTGGTATAGAAATCGTGTGTGGGCTTATAGGATCAGGATAGCTTGCCAGAATTGGCAATCAAGCTTGATAGCCAGGAGATTGGACTGAGTCTGGTTGAACAGGTTCGTTCTGACTCTGGATTCCAGTTTTGATCGAAGGAATGTTTATTCGTGCCTTGCCCACGATAAAGGCAAGGTAACGACAGATATGTCAAGAATCTTAAACCAAAGTTGTGATCAAGGAGAGAATGCGATAATAGTTTGGTTAGACAAAAGTATGAAATATGGTACTGAAGTGAGTACAGGTCAAAAGAGCAAAGAGGAATGTTGAAGCATCGACGTGAAAGAGTGAACAACATGCTAGTGATGTTTCTGATGGGCACAAGACAAGGCTGATACAGGAATTACTACAGATTGAAGTGTTTGTCAGAATATCTTGCTGTTTACATTTTCCTGTTCGTATGCAGTTGTGAATCAACTAGTACAGTGAGGGATAAAAAGAAGATATTAGATCAAAGATCAAATTACTGTTGACTATAGGCTGCAAGAGAATATAGGGAATGGGTTAAGGGACCAGGGGGGTTTTTTTATTTTGCTTTTGATGGGTTAGATATGCTTATAGGACAATGTGCTGATTTTGTTTTAGAAAATATGATTTTGTCATGGGGATCAGATAGTTAGGGGTATAGATAGAATAGTGAGATTGGATTTTGAGTTTGTGTCAAAGAGTTTGTATACTTCGTTTTTGTTAAGAAAATGAAGCGGTGGGCGCTTCCCACTTATTTCAAAAAAAAAAGAATCAAAGTGAAGTCTTGTTCAACAAAAAATTGCATTAGAGGATACGCAATCAATATCCTTAGTCATCTAGACGAAAATTGCCAGTTTTTCCTGAGTAAACACTATAGTGACGCTGTAGCAAATACTGTACGGACAAAAATAATTCTTTGTTGCAGCGTTAAAATTTAGAGGGCGGAGAGTAATTTCTATTCCAGAGACGCGTGTGAATATATGTTGGAATTTGGAAAGAAAATTTTATTTATTGGGCCGAGTGATTCTGTCGGTGTAGAATCGAATTCTCATTAAACGGGCTGTGTAAAGGTTACATTTTTTCTGACATAAGATATTTTAAGTTTCTTTTTAGAAAGTGATGAATATTTAATTTTAACAAGCATCTAAAGTTTGAATATTTTTCTGTAGAATTGTAAACTTAAGACGTGTGATACCCTGTTTGTTGCGATCTGTGTTGGGTTTTAGGCCCAATTTAGACTGGCCCATGGCCCATTTTTTCTACTTCAATGTTTCTTCTCTTTATCTGATTGTTAATAGGGGTAGGATTAGCGTGGTCAAGGGCTCCAATCCATGGTTTAAACACAAAGTGAGAGAAGAAGTGAGAGAAAGGATAGAGATATAAAAAGTGATTGTATGTTCTAGTAATGGAAACACTCTCGCAGTTTTTTACAATTTTTTGTAACTTTGTTTAATAGTAAATTCGGTTCGTTGCCTTAATTTTCATATTTCTCTTCTCTTGTATGCTTGTATAACTTAATCTATTCTACGATCATATATTTCCTCTATTGTTGGTATTTTGGTTATATGCAAGATTATGTTGTCTCTATTTTTTGATTCATTGTGTGTGGAGACTATTGGATTTGATTGTGGGTGTTTTGTAGTTTGCCGAAATTGTGCTTCCACTGAACGACACCGTTTGTGTCCCAACAACCGGTATTATAACTTCAGATTATTTGATACGGTTTCAACTTGAAAAAGAAAATGACAATGTAAACCCTATTATAGCATCCATATTTAGAATTGAGAAATTTGACGGGAAACAAAATTTTGCATTGTGGCAAGGTTCAATCGGTGATGCCCTTGTGCTTTAGGGTTTGAATGATGTCTTAAATGATACCAAACCAACGAAAATAAAGGATGACAAGTGGAACATGTTGTGTGGTAAAGTTCTTAGTACAATCCGATTTTGCTTGTTGAATGAAGTTAAAGCCACGTTCATGGCTGAAACATCTCTGAATGAGTTATGGAAGAAACAAGAGGATATGTATATGTCCAAGTCCTTAGCAGGTCAAACAACTTTAAAAAAGTGATTGTACTGATTTAGGATGAAGGAGGATATAGATTTGAGGGTTCACCTTGTTTTATTCAATACTATGGTGCAAAAAGTGTTTAATGCTGGTAGAAATATTGAGGAAGAAGATCAAGTTTGTATGTTTATGGCATCCCTACCAAAGTCGTATGATGCCATTATGATGCCTTTGTTAGGGAAGAAGAGATATCTAACCATTGCGTAAGTGACTGTTGTACTTTTGAATTCTGATTCCTCGGGGTAGCGTAAGGAGGATGTGTCAGAATCCTCTAGCACAATTTTAACTGCATCTGATGGGCAGTGACGAAAAAAGTTCGATCGCAGTACATGCCATAAGTGCGACAAGCCCAGTCACTTTCGACACGATTGTCCCGAGAGACAACAACGTCATCTACCTACACCTAGAGTTGGTCACACAGCAACATTTGTGATCGATCACGATGATGTTGTCATTGTGTGTATGGATGATGATGTGTATTAGACTGTTGGTGATGGGATATGTAGCGATAGCAGTGGTGCTTGCAGTAGCTGGGTGATAGACTTTGGGAGTATATCTCATGTTTGTCTACAGAGGAATTGGTTTGATTCCTTTCGTGAGATTTTCGGTGGCACCGTGACTTTGGCTCGTGGTTTGACTTTGTTGGTTGTCAGAGTTGGTATGATAAGATTTCGAGTGTGTGATGGTGTGATTCACACGGTTACCGATGTTCAATATGTACCTGGTATACGATGGGGTCTTGTGTCACTTAGTGAGTTGTATTCACGCAGGTATGAACTATGTATCCGTGATGGATTCATGGGAGTACTTCAAGGTGATGTGGTTGTCATTCATGATACTAGACGCGATGATCTATATTAGATGGTTGGTATCTTTTGTATATCTCGTCGTGAGTTTTCCAATGCCCTAAGAATGTTGAAATTGAAGTGACTAGTCAAAAGTTATGGCTGTTTGAAGAAGGCTAAGAAAACGGAGGAGGACATAGCCTTGTATCACAGTAACACTTCAAGAACCTGTTATAATAGGTCAAAAGGCGTCCTAAGGGGTTCCCATTCGTTACAATGGGTCTTTGGCAAGATGACCCACAAGTTAGAAGATTTGGAGCTGGAAAAATCTACTAAGTACTGGAAAACCAAGGCATCTGTTACAGTAATGCTTCTGAGATGCATTATAATGGATCCCAAACCATTATAACGAGTCCCCATCCGTTATACCGGATTCCTGCTGAAGATGTCTCATGAGTCAGCTGCAATGAAGATCAAGGGCATTTCTGAAAATTCTCTAAACTGTTGTAATGAGTTTCTAAGGCTCTGTAACGGGTTGCACAATTTTGGTAATGCTTGAAGTGAAGATTGAAAGATTCAAGAGCTAGGAAATCTTATGCTTATCTATATTGGTCCCCTTGTTTTCAAAAGATTAAGAAAGTTATTCTCCAAGTTTACAAGCACTCAAGAGTGTAAACCTAGGGGGTCTAGGTACTTACCTAAATTTCGTTCGGTTCAATCAAATATGGACCTATTGCAAATTTCGTACAAATCCAATTCCTAATTACAATTGCTCAATTGACCGACACAATCAATTTAACTAATTCTACACAATTCAATCAAGCAATTCTATAATTAATTCAACAAGTTATTTTAACAATTCCCAAATCAAGCAATTCAAGCATTCAATTCACAATTCACAATAACAAATGCAATTAATACTAATGAATTGAAATAAAGAGAAAGGGAAGATAGTGGAGCCGCCAACCCTAACACATCGTCAGACTCTATCTCTATTATACACGCCGGTGGAGAATCGAGCCAACTTTCTTGAGCTCACTTACACACACCGGTGAAGCTCAAGACAACACATACTCACAATTTGACAATGGATAAATGGAAGAAAAACAAAGACAATCACTCAAACAATCTAACTCTCTATAATCCCTAGATTAGATTTAGCTAATTAAACCTGAGATGAGAGCAAGGATTTAACTATTTAGAACTAAGCTCAAAGAGCACAACAATGGTGGGCAGTAAGGTATTGAATTAATAAAAACCCGTAGTTGCAATTGTTGGAGAAGAAAGGTATATATAGGGTTCAATCCTAGCCAAAAGCATTTCTGTGAAATATAGCGTTATAACTCTATTTCATGTGTAATTCATAGCATTATAACACTATCTTGAGTGAAGACAAATAATTTGATCGTTGGATTTTGATCGTACAAATTTTATATAGCGTTATAACGCTATCTTATGCATTAATTATATCGTTATAACGCTACGTCATGTCAGAACAAAGAATTTTACCTTTGTGAATTTTTTCTAGCGTTATAACACTAAATATATCGTTATAACGCTATCCCAGAATAGTTTTTGATTAAAAACTGTCTCTGAATTTCTGAAAATTTTATGTAGCGTTATAACGCTACATAAATTTTTCAACGAATCTTTCCAGATTGTTTTAAAGTTTATGACTTTTCTTTGTATATTATTTGTGTACATCCTCAATTATATATTTGATTCAAACCAAACCGTTGACCTATTTTGATTCTACAAAAGGTTGCAAATGTATAAAGCTGCAAATGCATTTTATAAAGTGGCATTGCATAAAGTTCGGCATACTCACAACCACTTGGCGTTATAACGTCGGGGATGGCGTTATAATGCCAAGTACTCTGGAAATAGTTGTTTGGTAATTTTGCTACTAATTCAAATAATATTTTTTATCAAATAAAATTTATATTTATAAACTTAAATGATATTTAAGACATATTCTTGATGTTTTGAAATTTAATTTGTCCATTTTCTATTTTTAAATTCATTTTGAACAAGACAACCATCTAGCGTTATAACACCAATTCTGGCATTATAACACTATGATGCGTTGATATGGTTTTGGTCAGTTTGGTTGATATTTTTTGCTCTTTTCAATCTCAAATTTAAATAGACTAAGATCTAATTAACCTAAGTAAGTCTTTATCTTGATCTCGATCTTCTAATTTTGCTCTTAGTTCATCCTTGTACATCTCTTGTGTTCCTTTGTGCATTTTGCTTAAATGCCCTACAAACATTCTCACAACACAAGAAATGGTAAAATTCAAATAGTTTTGCAAATCAACAAACTCAAGGGAATCTTAAGCCAACAAAAAGCACTTATAGAGCACTAAAGCCTTCTCCAACAATCATTCAAATGAGAAAGTTTAGAATAGCTATTTTCTATCATCTATTCGAGCTAGTTTCTTCTACTTTATTGTCTACATTATTGTGTAGTCAATACAAGCCTTTGTTTGATCTGAGTTGTGTTGTCAAACGAGTCATTCTTTGCTCTCAATTGTGTTGTTAACCGAGGCCTTTTTGTTACCTTGCAAGCTTGGTGTTGCACATTGTAATTGTCTTGGAACCTTTTAGATCCTTTTGTAAAACACTTTTTGGTTATGGCGTTTGTTCGACTCGGTGTGGGACCAGGGGTCTCGTGGAGTAGGCCTTGAGTTGTCGAACCACGTTGCATCGCGTGTTCTTTACTTTTTGTTCATGCTCTCACTTTCTTTATATTTATTGTGAAATCTTGTGAACCAATTGAATTGCACAAAAACTTGTAAAATTACTAGGTGATTAAGATCTTGATTATCTTGTATACATGCTTCCGCATAATTGTTACCTAGGCCATATATTATAACAAGTCTCTGGACTAAGAAGTTTGTGGCAGACGACGTGTGACTGGCATATAACTATTGGGTTGTGGCGGTTGGTGATGGAGTGAATTGCTAATTTGAGCATACGGTGTAGAATGTTGGGTTTTAGGCCTAATATAGCCTGGCCCATAGCCTTTTTTGCTTCAGTGTATATTGTTTTTATCTGATCGCTAACTGGGGTAGTGTTAGCATGGTTGAGGGCTCCACTCGTGCAAAACAGAAAGTGAGAGAGAAGAAGAAAGTGAGAGAAAAAGGAAAGGTAGAGATAGAGATAGTGATTGTTTGTTTCTAGCAATTGAAACACTCTTGTATCCTCTTGCAATCTCTTGTAGTATCATGTTTAATAGTAAATTGCGTCGCTTTGTTGTTTCTTGGTGGAGTAGGCTCGACTAAACCACTTAGGGTCTACTCCAGAGAAGTGTAGAGGAGGAGAGAAAATGCCCCCTGCTCGAGAGCAAAAAAATAGAAGAGGTGAATGAATGAGATGGGAAGTGAACAAAGGGGAGAGCTCATTACTAAATTTAATGTTATTTATCCCCTCTGAATTAGGAGGTAATAATATGATCCTTCTTTTGGTTCTCATCCCATCCCTTTCCATCCCCCTCCCTTTTATCTTCGTTTCTGGAGCACAGTCTTAATCTTTGGACTCGATATATTCTACAGTAACATATTTTTCTCAATTGTTGGTGTTTTTGTATGCAAGATTGTGTTGTCTCTATTTCTTAATTAATAGTTTTGGGAACAAGGACGGGGCTAGAAAAATAATATAAAGAGACTGAATTAAAATTATTGTATAATTTAATTTTTAGAGATGTTAATTAGTACTAATAATTAAAAAATATGAAGTTTAATGTAAAATTTAACAAAATTTCAATTTATGGGATGCTTAGCCCTCTCTTGGGAACTTTTAGTTCCGCCCCTACGAGCGGAGACTTAAATTTGATTGCATATGTCTTGTAATTTTCCAAAACTGTGCTTCCGTTGAACTGACACTGTTTGTGTCCCAACAAATTGGGCGTGGGCATAAGTTGTTGAACAATTTTCATTGGTCGAATAATTGGATGTACATGTGATATATATTCTTTGTCTTTTGTTGTAAACTAGAATATTATCTAAATGATAATTTTATTTGAATGATCTTAAAATATATTCAAACACATGTATTAAATCAAGTGAGAAAATACAATAGATGCATATTCATAACTTGTTGTCAAGAAACAATAACAATGTTTGAACTCGAAGATGCACAATCAAGCTTCTCGCTCCTCAACTCGTGAGCTGCGATTCTCAAGCTTCCCCAAAAAGAATTGAAACCCTATGTGGAGAGGCCGGCGCTGGCGCCTTCCAAACTCCTCCCTCTTCCCAATCCCATCTACTACTTCCTCTCCTCTTTTTCCTTCAAAAGTTCAAGCAAGCCTCGCCTCGCCTCACCGACAATGCCTCGCATTGCATCACCGACAGCAGTGGCAGAACTAGAATATCATATAAGTGAGGTCACCAGAAAATGACGAAAGTAGGTACTAGATAGAAATTGGTATGATGGGGTATTGTTTAACAAATTTACCGGCTGAAATTAAAATGATGAGGTCTCATTTAACATAATTTTAAATTACAGTAGGGTCCTCTTTACAAATTTATCATTTTTTGATTATTTTTCAATTACTCTAAGTGGATGGAGAATTTTGAGTGGGGTCCAGTGACCCCATTGAGGTGTACATGGGTCCGCCTCTAACCGACAGCGAAAACACTTCACTGCCTCGCCTCACCGACAACACCTCACCGACAATGCCCCACCGGGTCCAGATCTGGAGCTCACCGCCTCGCCTCGCCGACAACGCCTCAACCCTCCGACACACCCCACCGAGTCCAATTCTGAAGGCCACCTCAACCAATCCTGACCGAGTCCAGATCTGGATCCCATCGCAGCACCTGACCCCACCACAGTGCCTCTTCACCGCACCGCCTCAGCGACACATGATCCCGACCCGTGATCAGGTCCGATCTGGAGCCTCGACCACCGCCTTCGCCTCACTGTCGACATACGACACCGCGACTCTGACACACCATTACCGCTCCCCCACCGACCGACGATGGACCCGACGACCACCTCTGCAACCACGACAACGGTCGATGCTTGTATTTCAATTTTAGTTTTTGTTTTGTCATTATTTAAAATTTTTCTTTTCTTCCTTCTTCTTTCTTTCTTTTTTAATTTTATTTTTCATATTTGTAAATATTCATCCATTTTAATGAAAAAATGGTAGGCATTGCGACTCCAATTTTTTTTTTTTTTAACTCCTTGTCCATACAAAAAAAGAGTAAAAATGTGAGCACAAAATTCTTACCCTTGCACCTAAATAAAGGATGTTGAAATTTGGCATCTGAATCATTTATTTATCGAAAAAATGATTATAAAGTGTTTGAATACATCAATCCCGTCGAATCTCAGTCATCCACTAATATATGTATTATTCCCGGACGAGATTGCTGCTACTCCCTTTTTCCTTCTTTATCAAATAAATCACGTAAGAATGGCTGTATTGGCAGCATTGCAAACATAGTTGAAAAATGCAGGTCTTAATCTTTAAAGCATGGAGTGTTACAAACTGCAACCCACATTTTTGCACTAAATACGATCAACAGGAAGATGCGTTATTCGCATCCGAGAGATCTGATGTAATAAAGACTAGTTTCATCAGAAAACTGATGCTGACGACCTTTACCATCCGAAAGCGAATACAGAGCCGCAGATGAGAATACGCTTAATGGTGATAAGTATTTACATCCGAGTAGTTATTTGTATTAGCGATTCATTTACATCAGATAAGTCAGATGCAACATAAAGTTTTATTTCCATCTGCATTTGGATGCAAGTATATGTCTTTTGCAAGAACAAAAATAATGCAAATAAGAGCTTTAGCATCAGCTCTGTGGAACCAATTGTACCTGGATTCTATCACTATTTGGCTTTTGATACTGAAATGTTGATGTTAATATTCATATTAGCATCTACACACTGATGCTAGTTGATCTTGTTGTTGACAGTTTCTTTCATTTGCATCAAATAAACGGATGATATCTATATTATTTGCATTTGCTAATTCGATGAAATGTTGTTTTTTTGCATCTGTTATTGGTCCGACATGTTTTTTTATATTCGTCGGGCAGATGATAATATTCATATTAGCATCTATTAAACTGATGACTATTTATCTTGTTGTGGAAAGTTTATTTCATTTGCATCTACTTAACGGAAGACATGTAAAGTATCTGCATCTGCTAATTCGATGGTATTGTTTTTAGCATCTGCTGATTCGATGGCATTTTGTTTTTTGCATCTAGTAATGTTCTGACATCTTTTCTTTTTTAATCCTTTGAGCAGATGTAATTAGTTCTATTTAGCATTGGAGAAATAAATGCTAGTTTATGTTCCATTTCTATAGCAAATGCTATTTCTCGTTAACAGCCGGATAATTGTCCAAAATCAATCGATATTGCAAGCAATACATTCATTCAAACATATCATTCATACAACCACATTCATTCAAACATATCATTCATACAAACAAAACATAATGTTCCAACAAACATGTCATTCATCACAATATTCATCCCAAACATGCCAATATTCATCACAAAATAAACAAAAACAACTCCTAATTCATGACAACATTCAGAATACTGAAAGTGGAAATATTGCACTCACATGGAGACCTCATCATCGTCACTTGATGAAGCATCAAAATCAAATGATGGCTCGTCATAATCTTCGTCATCAAACTGGTTTCGTCCTTTCACTTTGGAGCTTGGTGAGGCCTCATTTTCCATGCCCAGAACGTAATCCTCATCATCCTCATCATCATCACCCTCATTGTTATAATTAGGACCAATAACACCCGAAGAAGCTGTGATTTGTGTGGAGAACTAAAAAAAATACAAACAAAATTAACAAGCATTAAACAGTAGAACTAATTAACCATAAATATTATGTCTCGTCCCTAAAGGACACTTCCTCGCTCGAGTTCAGGCATAGCAGTATTAACATGATGCTAAACATAAAAGCAGATCACAGTACACTGTTGTGCAGTCCAACTAGCAAGAAGGTTCATAAGGTATTTTTCACTGGATTAGCATTTTATAGTGCCTAATTACCATGACTGGAAACATAAATTAATTTAATTTTTCTGCAAGTTGAAATAAATTACCGAATTGATTGATGGTCCACCAGGCAATTTGGTGGAATCCATCAGAGCCGGCATGCCAAAAAAATGCTCATGCCTTTTACCCCCCCCCCCCCCCCCCCCCATGCTTGATACCAAACTTCCTGGTCTATGGACGGCTAGTTCTCTTTGCTTGCACCAGACTTTTCAGTCATGAGTTTGGTGTAATTCTCCTACAAAATGAGATAAGTCATAATTTTTTTTTTCAAGGTATCCCTACCAGTGAATAAGTCAGATAACTTAAACTTCACCACAAGCACATGTCAAGTTTGTTTAATACACATGTAATCAATTGGAGGCCTTACTAGAGGTGATTGGTCCACTTACCCATGTTGTGCCTGCTCTTTCAATAAGAAACTCATTCTTACCCTTCTTCGTGTGAGTTTCCATATACACCTCAACAAACGTCACTAGCCTTTTCAACTTCTCTTCCTAAATCAAACCAAATAGTCCAGTTAGGAATTAATAAATAAAGTAATGTTATGACTTTAGAAATACTAGAAGTTAATAATGTGTAATTTTTTTATTGTACCAGATTTTTAGCACGAGTATAGGAATTGGAGGAACCGTGACGGTGGTATACTTGAACCCCCCTTCACGCGGTTCTCTCTCATCTGTGCTGACCTCTTTCGCCATGCTTCTGAGTTCCAGTAGTCGCACAAAATTTTCCAATCTTTTGTGTCTATCCATGTCGGAGGAAATGGCTTCCAACTGCTCTGTTCGCTACTATTTGCCTTCTTTGCTATAGAATGCCTCACCCCAGTGAGACTATTTGCATATCGCGAGGCTGCAATGCGGTTGAAGACCTCACAGCAATGGGCCTCGTTCTCGTGCTTGCCCCATCGATATTTCATCTATAATTAAAACCAAAGGAACAACAAACAACAATTGAAACCAATGGTTATTTTAAAATCAAACCATTGCACATGATATAAAATTTGAAATCAACAAAAGTGCTTACCAAGAAGGCCCGCAAGATCTCCTCCTTCAAATGTTTGGGAAATTGACCATACGTGGAGTAAGGCCCTTTCGCATGTCTCTTGACAAGCTGTGAGATGGTGCTTACAAATTTTGTGTCAAAAGGGCTTGATTTGAAAGCCTTGTCACCAATGACAAAAAGTTTGGGACGTTTGTTGAATCTCTCATTTTCCTTGATTTTGGTTTCACCCCTTCCTTTGCATTTCTTGGCAGGTGATTGATATGCTTCTTCTTCATCGAAAGACGAGTTGCCTTCTTCTTCTTCTTCCTCCTCAGATACTCCCTCTTCGTTACGTTCCTCTTCGTGACATTCTTCACTCACAGCTTCTTCCTCTACAGGAGCATCTTCTTCCTCGTGAACTTCTTCTTCCTCATCCTCGTCAGAAGTTTGGTCATCTTCATCTACAGAAAATCAAAATATGCAAGTCATACAAGTGGAGGAGTATATTAAAGCACATCAGAACCTAATTGCTACTGTAGTGAACATAAAGAATCACAAGTCATACAAGTAGCTGCAGTTTCTTTTTATGCCTCGACTTTGAAGAAGTGTGCAAGGTTGATGCTTGATCATCATACTTTTATCTTTTAATGAATGATTAAAACTCCTGTGTGCAAATTACTGAAAAATGCACTTTTTTTGTTTTCTAACAGATAGTAGGGAAAAAGCAAACAAAACATGCATGGTTGGCTCCCTTCAAAAATAATATATAGTCCATCAATTGGGAGTTCAGTAAAAGCAACTTTAGTGTAGTTGCAAGCTCCAAATAAACATGACAAGCACCGAAGCCTGTTATATATTTATAGATACAGTGGTAACGATGTCTACATCTATAAACATACGGTTATTAAATTATAAAGTTACAAAGATAATATAAGCATTAATAAAATAAGAGGACCTGTTGCATTATGCTCCCCTATCGGAGGCTCCTCATATCTGACCGAGTCGAGAGGATCTGTTGCATCAGCCTCGTGTTCTTGGGCTTGAGGATCCTCATCATCCTCCCTAGCTGGATTGTGCTCATGTTGAGTACCTGTCATTTCGATGCCCCTCATGCATCTTGCTTGCACAACAAATCTATCTGCTGCTTGAGGATCCTCATCGTCTTCCTCTGCTGAATTATCCTCAAACTGAGCACGTGCCAGTTCGACAGTCCTGTCGGGTGATGAACCCTTATTCTGATTGCCTGCTAATAGAAGTCCTTCTATTGCCTTTCTCGCAAGAGAACCCTGACTGCTTGAACGATCAGATGAACTCTTATCGGACTGAGGGACCTGCTGTTTGGCAGCTTTCTTTTTGGATTTTGACGTCCTAGCACATAAGCAAACATAAGGCAACATATTACTACAGTAGCAACCAAATTAATAGTTAAATTTTTTTAAGTAAAAAGAACTTTATTTCTAGCACTTAATTCTTACTTGTCATAAGCAAACATAGGATCTGGTTGCTTGAAAGCATTTCTCAACCAAAGCAAACATAGGATCTGGTTACTTTATTTCTCTTGATGGCTGAATTGGCTACTTGTCACCATCCTTCTCAACGAAAGGTTTTTTCCCACGCGGCGAGCGCCTTATGTTTCCGCGCCTAAGTATGACCATGTTCCTGTACAAAAAGACTATTATAATAAACATCTTTAATCCATATTATGTGAACTATGAGCATATATTGAAGAATAACAGACAATGAAGGACAAAATAGTGCAGCATAAGAATACATTAATAATTTTGAAAGTTTTTATAAGTGTGCCTATATATTTATTATGATTCTTTTCTTTCACTAGTTAATGAAGTATCACCTGTAGGAGTACATATTATTAGTCGTGTATTTTGAGATAAATAAAAAAACTCATTATCATGTTGCCAGAACTTAATTTGCTTGGGAAATCAAAATCATATAAATCTTTTATCATTGCTAACTAGTATAGTTCTCTACGATATACAAATATTGATTGCTTCTCATTAACAATGTAAAATTTATTATGAGAAACTTAGATAATATGAAGAAAAAAATAATGGAAGAACCTAATTATCTGAAAAAATGCAATGGCCTCAGGCTCAGGCTCATGAGGAGGAGGAGGAGCTCCCTCTCCCTTCCTCCCGGCCACGGTGGCCTCACCAACCGCATCCCCATCCCAATCCCAATCCCAATCCCAATCCCAATCCCAATCAACACCCCCACCTCTTGTTGTTCCTGTTCCTCAACCTCCCATTTCTCAGCCCAACGCCACCCCTGACCTCAGCCTCCCTGCCCCTCTTCCCCAAATAGAGAATATTGAAGAATTGTGATTAGTGCCATCCATAGTCGAGGCAATCCACAGATCAAATTTAAATAGGAAAAAAGGAAAAAGTCAAGGCAATCCACAGATCAAATTTAAATAGGAAAAAGAACTAACGACGTATAGACGTATAGACGTATAGACGAAGAACTCACGACGTATAGGAAGAGGAGAGAGCTTAAGACCGATAGATGCACATAACCTGAGAGGTAGAGAACTCAGGCAGAGGAGAAGGTTTGGGTTCGATGAGAGGAAAAGGAAGATAGGCAGAGGAGAGAAAGCTAGGGTTTTGGCGGATCGATCTCACAACGGAGAGGTAGAGAAAGGGTTTTGGCGGATCGAATTCGATGAAGGGCTTTAATGCCATCAAATTTTACGGAGGAAGATTTTGCATTCTATTTAACTGCAATTTACGAAGTGACTCATTATTGTCAATTGTAATGAGATAGAATGTTTTCATAATTTTTCCATAGAATTGATTGAGGGGTTTTGGAGGGATATTCAGCGCCATAATATTTGCATTCGAGAGATATTTAAGTGATAGGAGGCGCATCCCAGCAGGAACGCTGTGAAGCTCAGCTTGGTATGACTAACATTGTTGGATGTGGAAGGTCGCGGGTTCGATTCCAGCGCAGCCCCATTTTTTAAATTTGTCTCCTAAACAATTTATATTGATTTTTTTTATGATGGATAAGGTTTAAAAAATGTTTATATCGATAAATATATTATTTTTTTACTTTAATATAAATAAAATAATGAAAGATTTTTAATTAAAGAACGGATCTCAAACTTCGGTTAAACCATTTTATGCTGTAATTTCACATTACTTCGATCACTATATTATTTTTACTTCAAGTTCAATAAAAAGAACGAAAGATTTTTAATTAAAACAGAATACCAAAAAAGAATTTATCCTTATTCTCAAGTTAATTAAAGAATGGATCTTAAACTTCGATACTCGAACCATTTAAACAAAAATAACTTGTCAACATTCTCATCAATTATGGATAAGGTCACCTCTTGTCAACATATTATTTAGTTTCGTTGGATCTTTTGCTCAATGCTAAAATGAACAATTCAAACATGTTAGATTGCATGACTATGAGTTTGACTTTTTATGTTGTAATTTCACATTACTTCGATCACTATATTATTTTTACTTCAAGTTCAATAAAAAGAACTAAAGATTTTAACAGAATACCAAAAAATAATTTATCCTTATTTCAAGTTAATTAAAGAACAGATCTTAAACTTCAGTACTTGAACCATTTAAACAAAAATAACTAGTCAACATTCTCATCAATTATGGATAAGGTCACCTCTTGTCAACATATTATTTAGTTTCGTTGGATCTTTTGCTCAATGCTAAAATGAACAATTCAAACATGTTAGATTGCATGACTATGAGTTTGACTTTTTATGTTGTAATTTCACATTACTTCGATCACTATATTATTTTTACTTCAAGTTCAATAAAAAGAATGAAAGATTTTTAATTAAAACAGAATACCAAAAAAGAATTTATCCTTATTGTCAAGTTAATTAAAGAACGGATCTTAAACTTCGGTACTTGAACCATTTAAACAAAAATAACTTGTCAACATTCTCATCAATTATGTTTTTTTTTTAAAAGAAGTGATATTTTTTATGTAAATAATTCAAGATGATTTTTAAAAAAGGAAGTGATATTTTTTATGTAAATAATTTAAGATGTTTTTTTAAAAAGAAGTGATATTTTTTATGTAAATAACTTAAGATGATTTTTTAAATAAGAAGTGATATTTTTTATGTAAATAATTCAAGATGATTTTTAAAAAAGGAAGTGATATTTTTTATGTAAATAATTTAAGATTTTTAATTAAAAAAGAAGTGATATTTATTATGTAAATAATTTAAGATGGCTTTTTAAAAAGGAAGTGAAATTTTTTATTGCATCGAGGGTCTATATATACATTAGGAGGCATATCCAGACAAGAATGATGTGAACTTCAGCTTGGTTTGAGTGATATTGTCCAATGTGGAAGGTCGAGAGTTCGATTCCAGCAACAGACCCATTTTTTTCACATTGGCTATTAAAAGTTAAATCACTCACTTGCATCTGCAATGTTGATAGAAATGCTTATTTACATCTGTTTTCCTAATGCAAATTGTAACATCAAGCAAACCGTAGGATCTGATACGTACAAAGCTTTTACAGGTACCATGGTACACAAAATATACTAAGCTTTTACAGGTACACAAAGAGCATCAGAGCATATCACAACAACATGATTCAAAATACAACAACAACATGATTCAAAATATCACAACAACATGATTCAAAATACAACAAAAACATGATTCAAAATACCACAACAAACAAACTTTTGGATAATTTCATCCATCCAACAGACTTCATACTGTTGTTTAATGAAACCCACAAACTTTACTTCAAAACAATATAACATCAATTTTGTTTTTAAAAAAACTATTTCTGTACAAGTCAGGAATACTTTAGTTCAAAACAACATCAAGCGTACACCAGTTTTGCCGAGAGTCTCCTGACTTGTAGCGCAATCACAACACAACACAACATACTCCATCTAAAACCAATTGGTGCCGATTAGATCATAAATCACAACAAAGTAACATATTTATCTATATGTAAAATTAAGAAAAAATGAGTACTTACTCATTCAGAATCTGAATATGTAACGTCATCAAAATTGACACCTTCTTCACAGTCAATGTCCCGATATTCTCTTTGGTATTCGCTTTCGTTGTCGCTTTTGTTCATGTCCATTTCATCATTATAATCACAAGTTGTTGCATAACATATTGAACATCAGCGTCAGAGAGAGGTTCTGCTTCATCTTCGTTGTTGAGCACATCGGGAATGTCATCACCCGAACCAATTGTGAAAGGACACGGACCATCCTCTTGGAAAAAATAAGCATTGATGGTCATCTCATTTTCATGCTGCTCATTCAAACTAAAGCTTGGTAAAATTTTAGATTTGACCTTATAAGGAACCCACCAATTTTTCCTTTCACGTTTAGGTGATGGATACCGTAGATAATAAACTTGGACAGCATCAACTGCGAACACGAATGGCTCAAGAACCGAAAGGATAGATTTATGATTAACTTCAACAAGACCGTGATTCTTATCAAACTTCACTCCTCTTGAAACATTGAACCATCTACACTTGAAAAGAACAGCCTTGTTATGTAATCCACGATATTCTAATTCTACAACGTCTTCCAAAATTCCATAATAGTCGTGCTCGGTACCATCGTACCAACCGCCTTTTATGCAAATTACACTATTAATTGTCGCTTTGCCGACTCCATATGTTTCCATATGAAAACGATATCCATTAACATCATATGCGTCATAGCATGAAATTTTATTGTATGGTCCCAATCCTATATCTCTGATTGTGCGATCTATATTGCGATCAGTACTAACTCTCTTTCTGATCCAAGAGACAAATTTTTTATCTCGGATTTGATTGAGCTCTACATCTGAAATTCCAGGTTTCTCACCTCTCATTGTTTCATCATATTCCCTGTAAAACAAATGTCAATTAGAAATAACCTTCTAAAAAGTAAAATAATTAACAAAATAAACAAAATAAGACGAAAGTCAAGTCTTACTCGACATAATCTTGCACTTCAGGACAATTTAGTAAGATGTATAATTGTGTCGCTTCCCATTCCTTTTCTTCTAATCTCCTTCGAGTACGCTTGCCGATTAGTCTACCCGGAAATGCAAAAATTGAAGCCCGCTCCTCGGATACTTGCTCTCCCCTATCATCATGCCTCAGATTTTGATTTAGTCGCGTACGTACATTACTCTTGAAATAGATTGAACAAAAATTCGAAATTTCCTCAATGATGTAAGAGTATATCATGGAACCTTCGGGATGTGCTTTATTGCCAACCTTCTTTCTCAATCTCCGCAACTCTCTACAATGTAACAATACTTTTAGATATCCCAAACAAAAACAAATTTATGCAAAAAACAAAAAGAATAATGTTACCTTTCAAAATGATACATCCAACGAAATGAAACTGGGCCACCAACTTTAGCCTCGTATGCCAAGTGAACCAGCAAATGTTCCACCGAGTCGAAAAATCCTGGTGGAAATATCTGTTCCAACTTGCACAAGGTGACGATAATTTTTTCTTCTACCTTTTCCAAACGAGACACTTCCAACTCAGTTGCGCACAGATCTCGAAAGAAATTGCTAAGTTCAGTTAATGGCTCCCATATATAATCGGGAAGAAAATCACGAAATGCAACTGGTAATAATCGCTCCATAAAAATATGACAATCATGACTCTTCAGGCCTTGGAACTTGCACTCTTCAACATTCACATTTCTTGACCAATTTGATGCATATCCATCTGGAAACTTTAATTCCTTCAACCAACGACAAATTAATTTTTTCTGATCTTTTGTCAGACAAAAAGGGGCCTTTGGCTTAACCCATGAACTGTTGGCACGTTGTTGCAACTCTAGTTCAGGACGATCACAAATTTGAGCCATATCAAGACGTGCTTTGACATTATCCTTTGTTTTTTCTGTGTCCATAACAGTGTTGAAGATATTACCAAATTGATTCTCCTCAATGTGCATAACATCTAGGTTATGCCTAATAAGATTGCTTGACCAATAAGGCAACTTCCAAAAGATGCTTCGTTTCTGCCAATTGTGTGTCTCCCTGTAACCATAAAACTCTTCACGGTTCTTTTTTTATTTACCAAATATCTTATCTGGATGAAGAGACCTACAAAAATTAAAGATTACTTTTTATGGTGATATGCAATGGAAAGTGGTAATCATTAAAGAAATAACATACTAGTAGACACTTACATCACACTCTCATGGATTTGCAAGCCACTCAAACGCCGAAGAGGTGAGTCAAGCTCTCAAGTGTTCTTCTTAAATTTTCTTCTGTCTCGACGAAATCTATGCCCCTTTATAAAAAATCCCCTATGATCAAACCATGAAGCTTTTCCTCCTTTTTTTCAATCGAAATGTTTTAGTGTTTCCCATGCATATCGGGCAAGCTAATCTTCCGTGTGCACCATCCAGATAACATTCCATACGCTAGAAAATCACTAATTGTCGAAGAAAGTGTTGCTTTCATTCGAAAATTTTGTTTTTGAAACAATCAAAGGTTTCTACTCCATCATCCCATAACATCCTTAATTCATCCAACAACGGTTCCAAGAAGATATCTATGTCTCTACCTGGACTTTTCGAGCCTGAAATAACAAGAGTTAGGAATGTATTTTCACTATTCATCGACATTCCTGGTGGGAGATTGTAAGGAACAACAAAACATGCCAGCATGAAAAAGATGCAGCACTCAAGCTAAAAGGAGTGAAACCATCTATTGCTAATCCAAGTCGAACATTTCGCACCTCATTTGCAAATTCAAGGTAAGCTTCATCAAAGGACTTCCATGCTCCTCCGTCAACTGGATGTACCATGACTCATGTCTTCTCACGAACACCATGCTTGTGCCACCTCATTTGCTCTGCAGTAGCAGGAGACATGTACAGTCTTTGTAGTCTTGGTGCTATAGGAAAATAACGAAGAATTTTTCGTGCCACAAGTTTGCCCTTTTTCTTTCTTATCTCGCTTTTGTATCGAGACTCACCACAAGTATCATATTTATCTTTCAACAAGTTCTCCTTGTAATACAACATGCAATCATTCGGACATGCATCAATTTTTTGGTACTTCAAACCAAGTTCACATAGTAGCTTCTTGGACGCATGAAAATTTGGAGGTAATATGTTCTTCTCGGGCAACACACTCTTGAAAATAGATATCATCCGATTGAAGCATTCTCTGGGAATTTGGTAATCTGATTTCAAATTCAACAATTCAAACACAATCGACAACAATGATTCTTTACTCTTAATAGTGCCCTCATTAGCTTCCAACTCCCATAAAGACATATCTGTTGCTTCAAGCATTTTGTAAAAATCGTTGATGGTGGCATTAGGAACTTCCTCAGGTGATTCCCAATTGAAATCTGGCCCGACAGCATCTAGCGCCATCTCATTCATCCTGTTCATATGCCCCTCTTTTTCATCCACTAACACCCTATTTGAGTCATCAATATTCTCACCATGGTACTTCCAACATTCGTAGAAAAGAGTAAACCCTTTACGGAATTAATGACTTCTAACTTCATCACCTGTTAGAAATTTGGTATTATCACAAACTCAACAAGGGCATCAAATCAGGTCTCTATTATCTCGTCTTATTACACATGGTGGATGCTTAAAAGCTTCTTCAACAAAACTATCTACTCCAATCAAGAATTCAGGATTAAGGTTTCGATCGACAAGATATCTTCGATACATCCAACTACGATCTCTTGACATTTTGAAACTGCATTATTTACAAAATCAGCAATTAAATCTCAATTCACCTTGAATTGTACAATTAACTACATATCAAAATCAGCAATTAATTGAATATCAGCATCATGTCTCTAAATGTGATCATTTCTGGATAGCAATCAACTAAATATCAAAATCAGCAATTAACTAAATATCAAAATCACATATTCTACTTCTTCCCTATCTGATCATTTCTGGATAGCAATCACTTTCTCAGAATCAATCAATCAATTAATTCCACACAATCTGAGAAAGTGACATTGAGAAAACCTGTTGTTGGTATCATTGAGAATGTGATGCGTCTATTGGGTTGTTATGGATCAGATAACAAAAACCTGTTGTTGACTAGATTTCTCCTACATTATCTCAGAGCTGCAATACAAAGACCATGCTTCGAGTACAAAGCTGAGTATGATGGTCTAGCCGATACGACAGTACATGGGGTGGTACTGATGGGCCGTACCACTTTCTGTTCTGGGTTTTGCGAGTGGTATCAAATTTGGGACTCAGAGCTTCTCTCCTTCAACATCATTAGTTTTTTTACTGAACTAATGGGTCCAGCACCAGATAGCAACGAGCAGTACAAGTTAGAGAAACTAATGGGTCTGGTGCTGGACCAAGCTACATTAGATGATTTGTTGGTATCAGACAGTACCTTCAGGCAGAAATTCAGGTGATAGTGGAGGAGAGGGAGAGAGGGGGGCAGACAACACTGGGTTGCGCGCGACAGTGGAGGAGACAGAAAGTGGAGGAGAGGGAGAGAATGGCGCAGGCGACACTGGGTTGCGCGTGATAGTGGAGGAGGGGTGCAGGGATGAGGCGTGCGATAGTGGAGACTGTAAAATTTTTACTGAACTTCGATCTGTAGATAGGAAGAAGAGTCCAGAATATCTATCGAATAAAAATAATATATTTGTTTGCATCCGCGTAGCGGATGTTGCATCAGCATAAAAATTAATACAAGTATTTCCATATGTCGTCCTGATGTCAATCAACATTTCAATATTACTCGTCTTTCATATTTTCATAAATGAAAGTAACTATACTTATTTGCATCAGTTTGTTAGATACAAATAAGTTTTTGCATCAAGCCTGCAGATAGGGGTGCACAAAATACTCGTGACTCGTGACTCGCTCGTGTTCAGCTCGTGTTCGGATCGCTAACAACTCGTTCATTAACAGCTCGAGTGCTAACGAGCCGAGCCGAGCCAGCTCGTTAGTAAACGAGCCGAGCTCGAGCTGTGACAAGCTCGGCTCGTTTAAGTATCGAGACCTTAACGAGTTAATCTGGACCGTCGAATTGATTACCACCATCTCTAAATAGGTCATTACCATAGAGAATTTTCATGATTTTATAATTTTATTATGTTTTTTTAATTATTTTGTCATTTTTTTCTTGCAAACAAGCTACAAACGAGCCAAACGAGCCAGCTCGAGCCTTAACGAGCCGAGCTCGAGTTGAGAGTTTCAGCTCGTGACTCGTTAACAAACGAGCGGAGCCAGCTCGTTAACAAACAAGCCGAGTTCGAGTTCGCCCCAGCTCGCTCGTTTACACTCCTACTTGCAGATACGAAATGTTCAAATCATAATTTCAAGGTCCGAAAAATTTTGGGCTGATGCTAATAAAAATGTGCAGATGCAAATGACTACTTCCAGATGCAAATGCTGCACCTTCCTGTAGTGATCATGTCACTGAATTCGTATTCTCTGAAATGGTCAAAAAATTTCAGGGGAGAATGAGCAGTTTTACTGAGTGGACACAGTAGCAATGCTATAGTAATTACTGTACGAGCAGGTCAAAAACGTTGTAGCAGCATTGAGAATCAAGATACAAACAGTTATTCTAATCTAGAGGATACGAATTCTATGTCACTTGTCACTTGTCACTTGTCACAAAAATAAAACACTAAGCAGAAACAAAAGAGATTTATTAGTAAACAGGTCTAGCTGGACTAAACTGGAGTTGATCCGTCCTTTTATCACTTGCGGTTTGGCATAACTACATCGTTCAAATCACATCCACACTAAAATCTAGATAGTCAAATACCAAATATGCATTTGTTTGAGTGATACTTGTTGAAAGAACTGATTTTTAATTTCCAGTTCTTTGAAATTTGACTTTCCTCTATGTTTTTCGGTAGTGCTTATAATTTTCTGTTTTGGTTAATAGACCATATATCGATTATTATTTAGTTTACACTACAAAAATATTTTTTTGCCACCAAATGTAGATTTTAGAGGGTCAGGATCAGAATTAGTAGAACCATAGTTAGGAACTTTTCTTTCACATATTTGGTCAGGTTTGAGTCAGACAGGTTATGTGAATTAATGCGTGTTTCCGTTCAATTTCTATGGTTGCCATGATTCTCAACAAATGACCGTTTCTTTTTTTTTATATATTTCATGTTATTTTTCTGTTCTATTGATGAGACTAACGAACATTGTACTATGCTTCGATGTTTGAACAATAAATGAAAACACAATTGTTCTTTTCAAAAGAAAAATGGAAAAGATGTGAAATGCAGATCATGGATGGAGATCATGTCCTGTAAATAAACATTGAATCTAGTTGAATGAAGAATAAAAAGGGGACAGAACAAAACATCAAATTGAAAAGCAGTTGCACATTTCAGCAAAAGAGGTATAATAATAATCTGCTATAGAAGTCCAAAACACCAGCTCTGCTCGAAGCACAAATACAAAAACCCATTAACTGGAGTTCATTTCAAGAACTGAACAATTTTCTTAGCTTGTGTATAAGCCTTCTACAAATTGGGCACACCTTGTTATCCTCCTCCGTTATTCTGTGCATCATTAAAATTCATGATGTCAATCAACTCAACAGCATCCTAAAATCAGTTTAAATATTTGCGTAACAATCTCTTCTTTTTTTAATAGGGTTATGAGAAAATTACAGAAACCAACTTACTGTCCTATGGATAACTATTTCAAGTAACCATTCGTAATTAATTTGAATTGCATACCTCTGACCACAAGAGAAGCATGTCACACTGTGCCCACAAGGGATAAAGAACAATCACGGCTGGCTTCATAACAAATCACACATATCTTCCCATCGTATAAATCTTCTCCCGAGCAACATATGCTCGAACCAGGTGCATCTTCAGTTGTACCAT
Organism: Eleocharis quinqueflora; assembly: GCA_964058865.1. Classification (NCBI taxonomy): domain Eukaryota; kingdom Viridiplantae; phylum Streptophyta; class Magnoliopsida; order Poales; family Cyperaceae; genus Eleocharis; species Eleocharis quinqueflora. Next base: position 44,611 of record CAXKVX010000549.1, read on the forward strand.
ATGTGCATGGTATTTCTTTCCTTGGTAGTATTGGGTCTGTTTCTGTCTCTGCCACAGTGGATCCCTGTTGTTCAGTTGAATCTGGCACAGGATCACAAGCTCCGAGGTTTCTCGTTATTAGATATATAACGACACCAACAAATGCTATTGTTACACATGAAAACACAGTTTAGTTTAAAATGACATGTTTGCATGAGTATGCTCTTAATAGTCATCACATGTTTGTGCAGGGACATATACAACACAGACTGTCAATTATCAGAAATATCAGTGAAGCAATTGCCGGTTGTCTTGTCGAATGGAATAAAGGATCAGATAAAAAATAAACGAATATGGTAATATTTAATTACCAGAAAGATCGTACATCAGTAAATTGAATTTAAATAGTTTTTACTAAGACTTTACTTATCTTCATGCCTTGTCCTTTTGACTGAAAACCTCTCTATTCTAATAGTTGTTACAAAAAAAAACCCAACAGTGATGCATCTACCTGTGATCAAGAGGTATGCAATTAGTCTTGCAATGAACAAAACCTCAATACTCCAGATTGCAGAGCTTATCTGTAAAGTTTTGTGCAAGAACCAGCATTCATTCAACAATTTATAGTAACAACATAATGCAAGAAATCTTTTTGTTTGATTTCTCAATTTGAAAAACTTACATTATCAGTATCAGCTGTTGTAAGAACAAAATAGCGAGTTGACGGAAAGAAAAGATCAAACCTACATGGCCCGTCAATAGTGGAACAGATGCTAATAGCCTTACTTGTGTCGTAAGTTTTTGATGCGGCGTTAACCTTTAATGTTGTTATCATGTTCCTTGGGCTTAGATTAACAATCCCAAAGTAATAATTATCATCATCTGGCACGGTATACTCAGCCCTCTTACCCCCTAATAATATTTAAACATGTTAGTTCAAGTTCAAACTACTTACCATAAAATAAAATTATAACTGGTTGATAAAGCTGATATTGTCTACTGACGAATTGCCTAAAAGCTAAAGTAGACATGCACCAGGGAAGTTTTATTATGTAATAATCTTTAAAATGTTTGGCTGAAGGAAAGGACTGACCTCACAAGCAAGGTACATGTTAGTGCAGCTAAAAAATATGAAAAAGGAGGAAAGAAAATGGCCTGATACATCTATATTGGTATAGTCCTCTAGTATACCTGAGCAATGTATAGCACCAGGATCTGGTATTATAAAATAAAATGCCCTTGAACTCTGCACTTACCATTTTCAGACAGACCAACAACTCGGGCACTAACATGGTAGAATCTCTGTGCGCCATCAGGGTTTTGTTCACCTATGAAAGGAAAGCCAAAAGCAAAGGTTACATTGTTAATATGCAGCATCGATAGGTCAAATGCAAAGAAAATGGACCAACATAAGAATTCAGTAAGAATTACCTTTTATCAGGAGAACAAGCATGTCGCGGTATCTTCTATTACCCCCTTCTACACTCCAAAACATTTGTAACTTAGATCCCTTGTTCAACCACGTGAAAAATCCCTGTATAAAAACATAACAAATTTCAAATATCAATGAGTGCGCTAATTTCATAAACAGGAATGAGACCATTTTTTGCAAGCAAATTATGAAGTGCATAATTTTAAAACAAAGGTTCGAGACTATTTTGTAATTAAAAAATACCTCTCTTCCATATCCATCTAAGTGAAATTGATTTGATATTGTCAGATTTATCTCTGAACTGAGGTCAGGCATTTCATTGAACCCATGAAAAAGCAGCCCTTGTTTGGGATCACCTTTAACCTCAATTGTCTTAACCAAAACTGAATTTATCTCTATTAACCTTGATGAGCTGGGTCCTATCACAAGCTGTCTATCCCCGTAAATTCCGTATCTTATGCTTAGAGCAACTGTACTTTAAGATCAGAAAATATAAGAAGAAAAACTAACAATCAATTAAAGATCCAATACAAAAGTAATTCACATACACAAAAGAAGAAGCGATATGGAAAAGATGTGTGAAAAGTAACAAGAAGAGAAAAAGAATAAAGGTTACATGCCACATAACCATGCGAGGAGTGGGAACAAAGCGTGAATACGCATGCAGCGGGAGCTTGGTATCGGCATTGGTGAGTGGATACCTGCTGGTATGTAAGGTAAAGTTTCTGGTAGCATCTTGTGCTAAGTTGGGGTTCAAACTTCAAATTGTGAAGATGTAGTCATAAGGAGCTAGCAAAGATATAAAAAATAAAATCATGTTGAAGGAGCTCCTATTCTTTGGAAAGTGAGTTTTTAAGTTGTGGTAGCTTCAAAAGACTGGTTGGTATGAGAATGACGCCTAACTACCATTCTTTCAGTTCAATTTTCTTTTCCTTTTCTTTTGGTAAAAATGGGGAGCAACAAGGTGGCAACTGCCAATAAAGCACTCTCCAAATATTCTTTATATTAAGAAAAGTGTAGATTAATCCACTGAGTCTCTAATCTTCTGCTGCTGTCAATTTGATCAACTAAATTCCAATCAGTAACCATCTTTATTCCTAGTGTAACTCTCCAAGCAGAAACGAGGATCGAAATTAAAAACGATTCTGATGTAAAGTAATACATAATAGTTTAATTCATAATTCAATTAAACTATTTGTTCAAATTAATTAAATATCTTTAGAACCAGCTCTTAGCCTAGCCTAGCGGTTAAGAACAATAACTTCTGTGTGAAAAAGTTTTGAATTCGAAAATCAAATGAAAAGACTTTAGATCATTTAAATTTGAGTAGATTGACTTTCATCTTTTTTAAATAAAATAAAATAAATATCTTAGTTACATCACTTAAGTATTGAATGGTCACCGCTTCGCCATTAATGTTTCCAAAAAGGCCTAAGTTCAATTAAAAGCACTTTTTGTTTTTAGGGATAATTATTTTATAATGTGTTTTCATCAAATAGTTCTAAGAATTAATTAGGTTGATGTTTGGGGATGTTTTTGTGTCGCTTCTTCAAGATTAATTGAGTAGTTACTTTAAACAACTATTGTTAGTGATGTTTATGTACTTTGTATGCTTCCTTTCAATCCAATTGGAAGTCGGTCTCTTCTCAACTACTATATTAAGAAAAGAAAAAAAGAGATGTTACTATGTTGGAGCTTATGGAATTTAGTAGTATTATAGAACTTAGAGCATCTCCAACAGTAATTGCTTATGCGGATGTGTCAATTATTTTGTAATTGTTGGATTGTATGGCTATTGCTTATTTAGCAATTATGGGAAAGAATTGCTTATTTAGCAATTATGGGAAATAATGCTTATTTAGCAATTATAGCTATTCTTTTTTTTTTGAAGATGAGTTGGTCAAATATTTAATTCTTATTGATCAAGTGTTTAATTCTCAATTGTTTGCTTGATTGTACTAACGTATGAATTAATTGCTTAATTTTTAAAAATTTTACAATTATTATTTAGCAATTATTTTCAATCGCTGTATTGGATATGCTCTTATTAGAACTTATCACGATGCATTAACAGTGGCTGTTAAAATTTCAACTCATTGATGTACACTAACACATACACCATGATCGTTAAAATTTCAAATTATATTATGCTTTGATTCCTCCATTGCTCGTCTCCTACTTCTGTTACCCGGCTTATCCAATCCTACTTCGCATGTGACTGGAGATTCAAATATGAAATGTAACCGTCATAATTGTCTATTAGTTTCTTTCCTCTGCCTACGCAATCGCCATTTTTTTCTCTTTCTCGCTACATTTCTCTTTGTCTCTACATGTATCTTTCTCTCTTTCTTGCTCTCTGATTTTTTTCTCTACATCTCTTTACGTGTTCTCTACTTCCGTCCTCAGCTTATAGAGATATCATATGTGAATATTACATATCATACTTAACATGTTGGACTCTAAATTTAAATTTTATTTAATAAAAAAATATTTTCTTAAGTTGTCAAGATTTGTTGAAACAAAGAATTGTTATATGTAATATTAATACCTGATAGAGCATCATTACAATTGGTTCGTACATGCTCAATGACGTCAATGGGATCACAGATGACACGCTTAAGGAGCTGACCCATTTCTTTCGGGCCTACTAGTCTTATAAATACTAGACCCATGTCATTAAGGAGGGTCGAAATTCATTTGATTAGACTAGCCACTTTTTCCATTTCCCTATTTTCTCTCTTTCTCTCTTTCTCTTTACTCCCCTTTATCCTTTTAGCCCAATTTTAGAGGAACGAGATCATTGGTGTTTTTGTCTCTTGCTGAATTTTTTAGAACTCACCCATTATTCCCAATGTCAACCTCCTCACTTCGGCCTTTACGACCTGACCAAATAGTAATAAGTCTTGGATGCCCCCATATCTCGGTGTCAGGCATGATCCCCCTCCCTCGGCTTCTGATTCCTTCTATTCCCATGAGACAAGCACCTCAAACATCGATGTCGGTGTCAGGCACAAACTCCACCTATCCTGATCGTTGGCTCACCACTTATTTTAGACTCGATCTCTCCCTACCCTCGGTCATCTTGAACTCCTCCACCAACCTATCGAGATCCCGACTCCACTCTTAATTCCCTCTGCCCTCGAAATTGGAAGATGCCCCAACTCTCAACACCCAACCATCCTTTATCCCTCGGGAATATCTCCATGTCCCAATTCGTTATGGTCTCGCAAACAACATGCCACATGACTTCAGCAATCCCTCTCACTTCGAGAATACTACCACAATATTTCTCATGTCAGCACGTTTCCTAGCAATCCTACTCAACTCCCATTTACATATGCACTATGCTCCACGTGCATATCATTTCCAACATCATACTAATGTTGGAATCAGAGAGCTTAATTTAAGCAATTCTAAAATATCGAAGGCCAATTGATAAGTTTGTTGTTGCAATCAATTTTATCAATTCAAGCATTAGCAAATTTTAAACTAACTTAATAATGAAAATAAAGAGTAGAGTTTAGAAAATGTAAACAAAGCAATCCAAGAGATGACACAAGAATTTTAACGAAGTTCGAATATTGACAGTCCTACTCTCCGAGACTCCCGACCCCCCGACACGATAACAAGGTCGAGTCGATTCACTAGACAACACAAGTGAATATACAATTTCGAAACTGAGCCAACAACTAACATCAATCCTCATTTCCATCATTTCCATCCTAATTGCTGACCACTCTCTTCTACTTCTTCTCAGCCACAGAGAATGACGAGCACCTCCATTATGGTAAATTATGTGCCAAACTTTCTAGCATCACATACGAACAATATGGGGCCAAGATCTGCTACGATCAACATCCCTCTTTTGGAAGTTTAACCTTCTTTCGAAGAACAAATCTAGTGCAAATTGTGTGCACTGAAACAACTAGTACAATAAGCCTATTCAACAACAAACAACTTGCTATATGATGGTGCCTTGGTCCCCGAGTTATATTTTACGACCATCCCGTCTACTGCTGATATCCCTAGCTTGGGCACGTTCGGATCATCCCGATCGACATTCACCAAACCGCTAGATTTCCTCATTGAATTTCGGGAGCAACTCTGATTAATGGGTTATGACGACTTTGTCATGTGCCGACTTTTTCCAACATGTTTGGAGGATTCGACATGGAATTGGTACTCTTTCTTGCCACCCGATCCATTGCAACCTTCAACCAGTTAGCGAGAGCTTTCTTGGCCCGTTTTTTAGGTATCAAGAAGCTCGAAAGATCTTGTGACAACATCCTTAGCATACAACAGGGCAAAACTGGGTCTACCAGGCAATACATTGATTGATTTTTTTAGCCGGCACAAGGGGTAAAGGATTATGATGATAAAGTGACAATACTGGCCATATGTCGGGGGTTTCGCAAAGGTAATTTGCGATTTGAGGCACACAAATCGTAATTTACAATGCTACAAGATTTTGTGACATTCGCGAGTGCATACATACAAGGAGAGGAGGATGCGACATCTAGTGAGGACGATCATGGTGGGGGGGGGGGGGGAGGGTGGGTCACGGTCCTCCTTTGATCAAGAAAATTTTGAACCTCTTGTTTAATTTTCTAATTAAATGGTAAGATCTTAGTTAAAATTTTGACTAAAATTAAAAAAATATTAAAATTTTGTATAATTTGATCAAAATTAAATTTTTGCATTTTTATAATATTAAAATTAGATATACTTGCAAATCGACCCCCTCCCTGACTCGATGTTCTGATTTCGCCCCTGATCGTGCCTTACAATTTCATGAGCCTCTAGAGATGTTCGAAATTAAAGATGAATTTGTTTAGGATAGTCACTTTTTTCATTTTACTTTTTTCCCTCTTTCTATTGTACTCCTCTTTATCCTCTTGATCCAATTTTAGAGGGTTGAGATCATAAGTGCTTTTGTCTCTCACTAAAACGAAAAAAATAATTATAACTTTAACCCAAAAAAATTAACAAGACAAATTAATAGTATTATATTACAACTATACATATATTAAAAATTTATTGTATATTGAAATTATCATTAATTTGCTTAATAATAAATATTATATAAATATACTACTTTTATTGATATATTAACAAATAATAAAAAATTATATATTAGTACTAACTAATAATTATTATATTAAAAGGTATAAATAAGAACAACTTAACAAAAAAAATTTCAGAATCACTTAGGGGCGTGATTAATAGTCGCGCCCCTAAGTGTCCGGGCCCACAACTGCAAAAGCACATGCAGAACGCCTTGATTTCAGGAAAAAAAACGGAATCTGCTTAGGGGCGCGACTATTAATCGCGCCCTTGGCCCTTTGTGCAATTTTTAGGGTGCCTCCGGCCCTATCTGTTGAAATTATTTGCTGCATGGCCCTCTGTGAAAATTTTCCTTCTTTGTGACTTTAGTCTTGAATAGTTTATAGAAAAATGTTTTGCGGATTCCAACTTCGATACCGTCATCAATACTCATTGGACACGTCCAGTTGAGTTCCGACGAAAATTTGTTTTACTTATGATGCATATTATTTTCGTTATTATGCATGTTTTATTTGTTATTGTGCATCTAATAACATGCATAACAGTCAAATACTTATGATTTATATGCTAAGTTCATTATGTTTTTTTGTTCTACTTATGATTTATTATGAAAATTTGTTTTACTTATGATGCATATTGTTTTCGTTATTATGCATTTTGTTTTTGTTATTGTGCATCTAAAAACATGAATAACAGTCAAATACTTATGATTTATATGCTAAGGTTATTATGTTTTTTGTTATACTTATGATTTATTATGTTTTCGTTATTATGCATGATGTTTTTGTTATTATGCATGTTATTTGTATTATTTTGCATGATTTACTTGCATAATAACAAAAAATAACATGCATAATAACTATAACTACTTTTCAAAATAAATGCAACTGGATTCGTCCAGTCCGCATCGATGAGCGTAGCAATCTGCGTCGGTGAGCGTAGTGACATTCGTTTCCAGTGGAGCGTCCGATCAATTATATGCATAATAACAAAAACAACATGCATAATACAAAAAACAACATGCATAATACAAAAAACAACATGCATCATAAAAAAAAACAACATGCAAATTGAATTCAACTAGACCTGTTATGTTGGTATCGATGAAGGTATCAATGAAGGTATCGATATATCAGCTCCCTAATTTATATTAGGATTTATTTTGTTTGTGTTGGTACCTGCAGCTTGTAACCAACTTATTATGTTTCAATAAAACATGCAGATAGGGGTTCCTCCCTACTTTTATCAAAAACCAACTGTGTTTGTGTTTTCTTAATCGCTAGCTAGCTCGTGATTGTTAACAAATTTGAAATGTGTCAATCATTAGGAACTTTCGACCCAATGGATCAATAACTCCTCCTTTACTATCCAGCCCACCCGGCCCAATTATAGAAAGTGCCATTGAAGAGAAGAACCCAACCTCGATTCGATTCGAATTGAGTTACAGTAAGAGCAGTTCCGAGACAGAGCGCGCGCGAGAGAGACATGGCGGGTTGGGGCGGTGCTTCGGAGCGCGACCTGAAGGCGGCTGGAGCGGAGGCGCTTCCCGATGGAAAAAGTGGGGTGCAATTAAAGGGATGGCACGTGGAATCCTTCAATGGGCCCATTCTCAACTCCTCCTCTGTTCAAAAGTACGCTTTTCTGGCATTAAGCCGATCTTCTTTGGTAGATTATAAACTAGTTATCAGTTTTTAGTATCTGTGTATCGAGTGGAATTCTATGCATTGTTGTTGATTATGTTGATGGTTTCAGCTGCTGAGGAAGTTGTAGATTATGCACTAATATTCTGATAAGGTGTTTGTGTGGCATCAGTATTTTTTTTCTTGATATAAGGGGACCGCTACTACCCATGGCATTTATTACTTTTCAAATGCCTTTTACGGGATCATGTGCTCACGGAGGTTTGAACCTATGACCTCTTGGAAGTCATCCTAGTTAGCTACCACTAGTAGTGTAGGCTGTTTGCTGTGGTGCATCAGTATAAGATCTATTTAAATTTTCAACCTTCATTTGGAGTGAATGTCAACACCACGTTCTCTTCTTTACTAATTTGGCTAAAGTTTTTGCTGACCTTCTGGTTTGCTTAACCTGTTACATCTTACATATATGGTATGCAACTACAATTTGGTATAACCTCCCGTCCAAATTTGATCAGAGGATTCTTCAATCCTAATTCAGGCCACCTGATTAAATGAACAGAAAGAAACGGGAAATATTTCTAAAAAAACGGCTCCTACAGTTAAAACCAAATAAATCTGGCCATCTGTTTTTAATCATATGATCCAAATTGGAATCGGAGGATCCTCCAATATGTACCAGGACTGTAGCAGATAGAGTTCCATCTAACTACACTGTATGTAAAGCGTGTTTGGTAGTTCTTATGGTTACAAGGGCACATAGAGTTTGGTGTCTGGACTGACTTGATGAATAGCTGTTTATTGTAGATGGGAAGAAACACTTCAAACAACTCATTTGCCAGAAATGGTTTTTGGAGAGAGCTCTCTGGTTCTTCTGCATAAGCCAACTGGTACAAAACTTCACTTCAATGCACTAGATGCTCTCAAGGGATGGAAGGAGGAGGCTTTGCCACCCGTTGAGGTCCCTGCAGCAGCTCAATGGAAATTCAGAAGGTTTTCTCACTCCTACCATGCTTGAAATTTTTCTGATACTTCTGTTCCTAGTTGATAAGTTAGCCAGAATTACTATGTAGAGTATATTATACTTTTACATTTTATAATATATTGTTTTGTATTTTCATACAGTAAACCTTCGAAACAGGTTATCCTGGACTATGATTACACATTCACAACGCCATACTGTGGCAGTGAGGCTAGAGAACACATCACCCCAAAGGTGTATCATTGCTTTTGTAATATTATAATTGTTTTCTGTGATTTAAGTTTTAGCCAGAAATTTTATTTATTTCAAAATAATTAGGCAGAATATCTTACTCCATCTGCAAAAACTAAAAAATATCACACATATTGTGATGGAAAAATCATTCTGTCGTCAATTCTTCTGTCGAACTACAGTAGCCACAATTTGCTTTGCTTGTGATATGTACCATTACATAGGGGAATAAATTAATTTTGCTTTAGATAATGAGATGTTTCTGTACGGTTCTGATGGCATTTTTATGCAGGCAGAATTAGGAGACAGTTCTTCTGGACTGTGCTGGGAGGATACTGACGAGCAAATTAATTTAGCTGCTCTTTCATCACAGACAGAACCTATTCTTTTCTATGATGAGGTGAAAATAAGTGATAAAAATGAAGGTATTTTATGGCAAATATAGTTTTGTTATTTTGTAACCAGTACAATCCAATGTAGGTCGTTCTGTATGAAGATGAGTTGGCGGACAGTGGAGTTTCTCTGTTAACTGTTAAAGTGGTAAGTTTTATATTGGATTTGCACTTTATTTCTTCCTATTCATGAAACTTGTTGTCTGTATTCTAATGCCTTGTCTACATTTACACGAATGCAGAGAGTGATGCCAAGCTGTTGGTTCCTTTTATTGCGGTTCTGGGTAAGCTTTGTAACATCATTTGTTACACTTATATTATCTGTCCTAAATTTTCTTTTATTGTACTCGGACTCCTTTTGTTTTATAGCTCAGAGTTGATGGTGTGCTAATGAGGTTGAGAGAGACTAGAGTTTATTGTACTTTTGATGAAAACAAAGAGGAACCTGTTATTATTCGGGAAATCAACTGGAGAGAATCACATATTAGTGCTTTATCTGCTGTAAGTTTCTTGCTATATGAACTGGTTATTTGTATTTTATTTGTTTATTATTTTTTTATTCTACAATGTCTCAGTTCATCTAGCACAAAAACCAAATAATAAGGTAAAGTCGGCTGAAGTCTGTATTGTACACTGCTTCAACTTTTTCTCCCATAACCAGATGAATATGCTAAAGTCGAATGAAGTGTTGCCATATTCTTGATACATATACTACTACCCTCAGCATAAGTATTTTCCACTTAAACAGTTCTAAGTAGTTTATTTTTTACTGTGCAGAAAGGATACCTAGCGGATCCAGCAGCATATGGAGATCCTAATGTGATAAAAGAGAGGTTGCCTATTGTCATGCAAAAAAATCAGAAGCTAAAGATTTCCAGATAGTGCTTGAATTTCTCATGATATTGTTCTATTCTGAGAGCTATTTTCCATGTACTTAGAATATTATAGCATGTAACGCGACTATGTGGTGATTTCCGTATTTGTGAATTTTACATCTGAATTGTATTTTAGATTTGGCAACTGCTATCTTCTTCAGAAATTATGCTGACCTTACAATAAACAAGATAGCCAATATATATATATAGAGTAAGGCTACGGTATTTGGCCAAACACAAAGCCTTCCGTATTTGGACGTCAAATCTCATAAAGGGATGGTTAAAATTTCGATTTATCATGCTCAATAATTTCTTGATATCAAAATCTCCTTAAATATAAACAATTTATATTTTTAGAATTTTTTAAGTACGTATTTCGAATTTTTGAAAGTGCTCTATTTTTATGCATAAACATTGATTATTTTGGAATTATATTAAAAAATCTAAAATACATAGTTAAATAATTCTAAAAAAAGAATTTTTTTGTATCCGAGTAGATTTTGATATAAAAAAATTATTGAGCATTATAAATCGAAATTTTAACCATTCTTTTGTGAGATTTGACGTTCAAACACGGGAGGCTTGGTGCTTGGTCAAGCACCGTAACCTTACTCATATATATATATATTCTAAGATTCACGTATACTGTATAACCGGAAAAAAAAAATCATTGTACAACTCACCAATAATCACCACAAGAGCATGACCCCTTGCTGAAATGGTGAAACCTATTCCGATCTCTAACAATAATTCTTCGGTCCGTAACTTTGGCGATTAATTTAAAGGCGTTGTGGCAATCTGCACAAACTCTAAGATTCTTCACAATTTTAATCTCCGTACCAGGTTTAGTGCTAAGTAATCCAAATGCAACTGCTACCCTCTCGCTATGTACAGCCAAAGACTTCTCCTTCTCAGCTTCCTCCATATCATGCAGCACCAAGTCCGTATTGGGGATATATCCGTGTGCCTTTATCAAAGCACCTAACTCATCCAACTTTGCATATATCTTCTTGCTCTTGGGATGACTTCTATCTCCAACTACAAATTCGAAAACCTTGTTATTTAATTCAATGGAACTGCATCCCGGCTCCTTATGTATACCACTTTCTTTCATTAGTTGCCTCACCGAAGACACCTTCTCCCAATTCCCAACTGCTGCATAAATATTTGACAAGAGGACGTAGGTACCAGAATTGGGAATTCCCTCGTGAAGTACATGGTTCGCAATTTTCTCACCCAGCAACATGTTATTGTGCAGTCGGCAAGAAGAGAGAAGAGAGCCCCACATGACAGCATCTGGCTCAATTCCCTTCATGCTTTGAATGAGATCATAAGCCTCTTCAATAAGCCCAGCACGGCCTAGTAGATCAACCATGCAACCATAATGCTCAATTTTGGGTTCAATTTTGTACTCCCTCTCCATTAAAAGAAAGAATCGGCGGCCCTGTTCAACTAATCCTGCATGGCTGCAAGCATTCAAGACCCCGATAAATGTAATATCAGTCGGCCAAAGGCCTCTGGCACGTAACACATCAAACAACACGAGTGCCTTTTGACTCTGCCCATGCATTGCATAACCAGCAATCATTGAATTCCAAACCACTATGTCTTTCTTCTTTATTTCATCAAATACCAAACAAGCATCCTCTAGACTCCCACATTTGTAATACATGTCAATGAGAGCATTACCTACTTTGGCATTCAGCACAATGCGGTTACTCTTGTTTTTTATAAAAGAATGCACCCATTTTCCTGAAGTGACACAACCAAGTTGTGCAATTGCTGACAAAACTGATAGAATTGTCACTTGATCAGGCCTAGCATCCGATTTTAGCATCTCACGAAACAGACTAACTGCCTCATGTGGTTTCCCATACTGTGTATATCCATCCATCATGGCATTCCAACATACAGAATCTCTCTCAGATATTGAATCAAACATATGACGAGCTTGCACAAGATCCCCCTGTTTAGCATAACATGTGATCATTGCTGTTGTAGAGACGAGAGGTTTCTCCGGCATTTCGTCAAACAGAAAGCGTGCAGCCTCTACATCACTTCCGCGTGCATACATGTCAAGAAGGGCAGTGGCAACATAAGGCTCTTTGTGGAGCTCTTTCTTAATTGCATAGCCATGTATCATCTTGCCTAGGTACAGGCGACAAGCTTTAAGTGTAGAAGAGAGTGTAAAACCTGACAAGAAACATGAACGTGAAGACATTAATTATTTTATGTATTAGTATTATTTATTTTGATTCCTTTTCAGAGTGGGTTTCATTTCTAACCTACCCCAATTTATTTGGTAATAAAGGCTTTGTTGTTGTTGTTGTTGTTTAGTATTACAGAAATATCTAACTAGAATTACAAGGCAAGATACTAACTATTTGGTGTAGCGTTGGAGGAGAGCATCTCAGTGAAAAGCAAAAGAGCGGTGAAACGGATTCCTCCGCAAGCATGGGCGTGAATCACATTGGTCCAGAAGTAAACATCGGGATCCGGTGTTTGTCTGAAGAGAATCAGACATTTGTCAAGGAAGCCGAGAGAGGCGTACAACTTCTGGAGCCTGAAGTTGACGAACGAGTTGCGTTGGATCCCCGACCGGAGCACGGCGGCGTGAATCTCCAAGAGGTGCCGAGCAGTGGTGCATTGAGAGAGGAGGAGGTTTGCGTGGTCAAGGTCGAGAGATGGAGGAGGAACATGGCGTGAGGGAAGAGTCAAGGGGACGGTGGTGGTTGCGGTGGAGGCAGGGAAGAGAGCAGGAGACATGGTTTGCTTTGCTCAGTCTCAGCGCAGGTGCTTGCTCTCTCGCCTTATCCCAAAACTCAAGTAACAAAGAAATCGTTTTGTTCTTCCAAGGGTCCGGTTTGGAACGGATATATGCTGTCTTCATCTGGACCGTTCGACTAAAATCTGACACTCTCCATGAGTCCATTCACTTGGGCTGTTTCTTTAACCTTTACAACTCGATTTTGCTCCTTTGCCTGAAACTTTTTTTTTTTCAGATTTAATCGCTAATGCACCCATTAAAGTTTTAATTTCTTCCTCAAAACTTAAAATTTTCTATTCCCATCATACCTTAATATTTTATCTTTCATTTTTTTCCCCTTCAAGAATCAAGATATTAATTAGCCTATTAGAAAAAAAAGTAAATATAACTGTCTCTCATATTAGCGTCCCCTTACGCGCCTCCCACTCAAATGCAATAATAAATTATTTTTAATTCTTTGTATAAATATTTTATTGATCAAATGCAATGATAATATTTTTTTAGTATAAAAATTTATACTAAAAAATATAAAGATTACTACATTTGAGTATAAAAACTTATATAAAAGACGTGTAAGAAAAGCTTGTAAAGAAGGACAGTTAGTCGCTTCCTAGAAAAAAATACAAATATTACAATCCTTCCTAAGACGTAATCCAAGAATGCTAAGTTGTCAAGCTTTTGTTTAAGAAAACAGATGAATTTAAAAAGATTCAACTATATATATAATCTGAGATTTTTGTACTTATTCATTCTCTTCGCAGTTACCAGAAACCGCCTCCAATAGGACTTGGAACAAAATTCCCCCTATAGGTCCCTGCGGTTGCATCAAGCGGACCTATAAGAAATCACAATTGACGATCAGTTCAAACAACCACTTTGTTCAATTTAGTGTAAATGACAATCTTCACATTTCAGCCTCTATTATTGCATGCCTGCACTGTTTAAACTAACTTGATATACCGTGGATTAAGCGCATCAGTGAAAACTAATCATGTCATCCCTACCTGTTGCAGGGAAGCTAAACCTTTACTGGGCAAACCATCTAATAGTCTAGAGATATGTGCAGCACAAATTCCGAGACTGGTCGGACGATTTCCATGTTGCGCAACACGGTGATCTGATTTCACATTTCCAGTGCCGACAGACTTCAAATTTTGGATCCACCTAGAGCAATGTTCCCTCCTTGAAAAGCGCTCTTTCTTTTCATCATTGTTTACCAGCATCACCGCCTTGTCTGTGCCTGCAGATTTCAAAATCCATCGTCTAAAAGGTATAAACCTCAACTCCACCGGGCTGGTATTTGCAAATTAGTGCAAAATGGGATTAAGTGTAACGTTTCATTTTTTGTGGAAGAGAGAATTTTCCTTCTTCAACGTCGTTTCTTCAGGGGGGAAAAGAAAAAAACAAACAAAGCAATTCAGCAATAAGCATCATTTTGCACAACTCATTTTCACAATTCAAGGCACCCTCTAAAGCAATATTCAATAAGATATCAGGAATCAGGATACAACAGAGAATAGCTAGCTATCTATGGTTAGCTATACTTGGAATGAAAAATTTACAACACCTAGACTGCAGTCTATCACAAGCTAACTATGAAGCTACCAACACAACTTACCGGTTAAAGCTTTGAACCAATCAAACAAATTGCATAGCACAAGGCATTAGGATTACTTCCTGAAATCCATCACACAAACAGTGTTGTTAGAGAAACAAGCAGCAAGCTTATCTCCCTCTTTGTTCCAGCAAACTTCAAAAATGCCACCACCACCCCTGTATGTCCTCAAAACCTTCCCATCTTTCACCGACCATATATGGAGGCACTGATCAAGGGATCCACTAGCAAGGTATTCTCCATTTGGACTAAACGCAACAGAATACACTGGTTGCCTACAGTTCAATAGAGCAAGTTAATGATGAATAGTGATAAAGGACCATGTGATAATGTTTATTGGAACTGATATAGTAAGTTGTGTAAATTACTTGTGGCCAGCCAAGCTATGGAGAAGGCGCCCTTGATCTATATCCCAAAGCTTAATAGTCGAATCAAAGGAAGCACTGAAATATTGTACATACGCAAAATCATTTAGCTAATACATTAGGTGAAATATGAAAAAGTATTTAATATTACTATAACAATTTGACTTGCCTGGCCAAAATCAACTGTTGATTAGGATTGCTCGTGCCCATGCCAGTGGGGCTCCATCTTATAGTGTATATTTCCTGGCGGAAAATATTCATTTGCTTACAGACTGGAAAAAATAAAAAAGCATTGCAGCACACAGTAAAATAACTAGTCAACACACCTTGATATGCTCCTTGAAATCATATAGACACTTGTCCTGCTTCAGGGTCCATATCTGTATTGAAACAGTGGCTTAATCAGTTTACACAAATAAGAAAAAAAATAAAAAATCAGAATTCTGACGGTGAATTCTAGCAGAAAGAAAAATGATGACAATATTACCTTTGCTGTGCCATCATCTGAGCAGGAAGCCAACAGATTGCCAGTTGGATCCCACTTTATAGCATTTACTTCCCCCTGAAAACAAAATTAAACAAATTTCACATGCAAAATGTAAGCAGAGCCCGTTTTACCCAACTTATAAGGCCTGATAGTCAAATAGAAAACAAACCTGGTGACCATAAAAGGCCTTGATAGGTCGACATTCTCCGACCTTGCAAACATATATCATGTGATCTGTTGAGCAAGTTGCAAATGTATTGTTGTTCCTCCAATCAACATCAAGTGCAGGAGCTGCATAAGGAGAAATCACAACAATAATGAGGCGGATGGAGCATTGAGAATTTGAGACTGCCAGTTTTCAGAATGTATTTACTTTGTTAAAGAACATGAAAAAAGGGCCAAATAGCATGTCAATCATTGCAGATAAAAATTGCAACAAACTTCTGAAATAAATCAAAACATCAGAAACCCTGTAGCACTTAGCTTTCCCAATTCCATTTGATTGATGCCCAAACTAGTATTAGATGATTGTGTAGTTTAGAAGTTCCTTTTTTTTAAATGAAAATTGAAGGGAAGGCAATAATACCCCAATGCTTAGGGGCTCTATGAGATGAAAAGCCTATTTAAACATATATATAATAATTCTGGTTTATCAATTATCCCACTTGCATGGGTACTTATGATTTATAGTAGTTTTTCTGTGTACATACCTGAATGGAAATCAAACTGTTGCTTGCACTCCCATGTCCTGGTATCCCAAACTATGGCAGTTTTATCAACGCTTCCACTCAGAAGGAGATCTCCTTTTTTGTTCCATTTCAGGGAGAATATTGGTCCCTTGTGCTTTACCAGAGTATTCTTCAGTTCTCCTGCTCATTTTGTAATTTTAGTCTTGTTTGTTTTAGGATATTTAAGAGAAAATAAGTCACTACTAATGCTATTTCAAGACTGTATCATATTAATCAGAGAGCTATTATCTTATTTACGAGTTGCAAAACCAGAGAATTTTTTTCTTCTATGTTGGATAGCAGCAACATTTGTGAACTTATCAGTACCAAAAATAAATGTTTTGGGATTCAGTGGATTTAACTTTCCAACACAACTCTTAATTGAATTTAGTAAATTTTAAGAACAGGATGTTATTTTCTTCTAAGTGGAACGCAAACATTATCTTCGATGTTCTCAGTTTCAAAAGTATTTGTTTTGGATTCTATTGATGCAAAATTAGTATGTTGGAGTCGCCAAATATACAATATGACTAGGTAGATGACAAAAGGTTATGAGAAAAGCTAGATAACTTACCATCCCTGCCCCAAATTCGAGCTTGGCCATCATATGAACCAGTAGCAAGCAAAGTGCCTTCAACCTATGTTGACACATGCACGTGTACAAATTAATGTGCATTGTACCTTCCAAAGTGACATATAGAGATGACTTAAATGAAGCAGACATAAAGCGGATTTGATGAATATTATGATACTATGATGCTGATATGGACAAGGATGCCAATCAGATATGAAAAAAATATAAAGATATAGATATTAATATAGATAATCCTCCAACTGCAAATAGAAAAGCAGATATCTGCATGATCATAGTCAAGAGCCTGAAGTCATATGGGGTTATGTATGCAGATGTTCTAAACAAAGCACTGATATGAATATCCTCAGATTGACAAGCAACATTCCTTAATAATAAACTTCCATTAAAACTTTATATATGTACCTGTTTATTCAATCCAAAGCTAGTTGCATACCATCATTGACATACACTTCTATAATTCAAGATGTGCTAATTATGCATTTTCAATCATATTTTGTCAATTGATTATGAGGGTATGAAATATTGATTTATTAATGACTTCAAAAAAAAAGTAATCTTTTTAAATCAGCATCTTTGTAATTTGTACAGTGTTTGTTACTATTCAGTTCATTTGAATCATAACCAAATGTGGTGTTAGTGCAAATATAGTTAGATGAATCTGTTAAGATATGTAATGGTATTTGGAAATATAAACAAAATACATACATTGGATATGATTTGCTATTATTTATTCAGCTTTTAACCAATATGTATAAATGGATAGACAAAGAAAGAAGAGAAAAAGGATAGTGGGGAGCAAACATTACATTCCAATCAAGGGTTGTAACATCCTTGCTCTTCTCATTGACACGTCCCTTAAAATGCTTGAGCACATGAGAATGGATAGACGTGGCCTGCATCTGGACGCCACATGGGCCTTCAGGTATTGTCCATATTCTGGCTGTAGAGTCTCCTGACCTACACATCACCAAAAACAGAAAGAGGCTTCAAATTTGGATGGTCAAAAATAAAAAGAAAATTAAGAGACAGTTTTTCTATGAGAAGACTTGGTACCCACCCTGATGCCAAAAGGGAACCAGCTGGGCTCCATGCACATGCAAAAACCTGGGACAAGACAGAATAATGTCAAATTAAGCACAAGGTGCTTTTAAAGAGTAACTTTATGCATGTCTCTCAAAATGAGCAATATCTGTTGTTCCTCAAAATAACAAAACTGCACATATACCCTTTCGCACCTTCGTTTTCTTGTCCTTTTATACAACTGCACAATTTTTGCATAGAGCCAAAACAACAAGAAAATAAGTTTAATTTGGGTATTATTCCCCACATAAATGAGGTGGGAGGGGTAAACAGAATATTAATTTGTGTATCATTCCTTTGGAGTATGCAAGACATTTGCTATAGGTACGAATGTAATTGTCATTTGCTTATGTGGAAGATACTTTGACATCTAGCAGGAAATTACTTGAAACTGCCCCTCTAAGTGGTTCACAAAATAAGTAGGGAAATGATATTAAAATTTTGTATTTTTTTCTAGCACCTCAGAGCTGTGACCTTCCAAGATGGTTACTTCCGAATTTAAGATCTCGTAAGGCGTGAGAGTGGCATCCATAGGTTCAGCACCTGAAATAGTGAATGTAAGCCATTTGTTTACATGCATTTGCTTTGTATTAGCAGACCAAAAGCAAGGAGAGCACTAAACGCGGCCTGACTAGTTACCAAGACATACCTGGAGAGTCGGTATCAAGAAAGAAACGACGCTTCTTTTTTGACTTACCTAGTGGAGAAGATCAATTTCAAATATAACTAGTTATGAGAGTTTAATAAAAAGGCGGTTTTAGCTTTTTAAAAACATGTAGTTTCAAATTATGCACGCCAACTAGTCTACAAATTTTTTTGCCCCTAAAAGGACCATAATTAATTGCAGTAGTTACAGATGTTGCTGAGAAGTAATTAACCGTTTAGTCTGGAATAAACAAAAATATGCCTAAACTTTGGTGGTGCCAGGTTTGTCATCCTTAGGTCTTCGGGAGAAGTCTTATTATATGCAACAATTGTAAGCATTGCTATTCCATTCAGCAGTGGATCAGAAAACCCGGTGCTCAATTCAATCATGCTGCAATGCTATGTGCATTTACAGACATAGTTTCTGTTTAGGCCCTGCATAGCACACAAATGGCAAGGACAAATTGATGAACATCTATGTATATGTTTTACCTCCACCAGATCTGTCTTCAGTCGGTCTGGCCTTCTCAGCACGATCCAAATGCTGCTTCTCTTTCTCTCTCTTCTCTTTCTCTCTCTCATCTCTCTCCCTCTCTCTCTCCCTCTCCTTGTCCCTCTCCTTCGCATAATCTCTTTCTCTCTCATGCTTATCTCTCTCTTTCTCAACCCCCAAATGTCTGACATGCTCCCCAGTGCCTTCTTTGCCCTTCCCCTTCTCTTTTTCCCTGTCACCTTCCATTTTGTCTCTCTTTCTCTTCTTTATGATCTCTTGTAGCTCACCAACATCCTTTGAGATTAGTTCCAAGGGTTGTAAAAGAGAATAATCCTCCTCTACTTCAAGTTCTCCCTTAAAACATACAATAAATGTTGATTAATTAGGAATAAAAAGAAGCAGCAGGCTAAGCAAAATTGCACCAAAACATTGATTCAACGAATATATATATATATATATATACTCAATACAGCTTCTCTGCTACTATTTTGTCCAACTTTGGTTCACTACCAATCATTACTCTACATAAAGAAAGGCATATGGTGTATTTCCATGCTCTAAACACCTCCAAAAGCAAACTTATGATAACTTATTTTACAAAGCAAAATGAAACCAGTAGCAAGATATCCAATCTTCTATAATAGACGAGGAACAGAATGGCTTCCAACCTATCCGAGTTTATTTCCCAACCAATAGCTCAATTAAGGTTCACCAGACTTACATCGCTTAAGTTAGCTTCCATTTCTATGTACTGCAGCCCTTTCTGAACAATAGTGATAAGTGCACCAGGTGGCACCAAATTCCCATTGATTTCACTGTTATTCACCCCTGCTTCATACCCCATAGAGAATGCTGAATGAATGAGACCTGGAATTCCAAAAGAAAATAGAAACCTAAAAAAATTATTTATTATAGCACAATAAGTGCTAACTAACTAAACCGCATTTTAGGGCTTTGCACCAACCTCTGGTCCCGATCAGCTTTTAAGTGATTTTAAGAAAACCATATTTTAGGGTTTGTCAACAATAAGTTTGATATCAAACGGTTTAACCGGTAATGAACAAAGCCCCTTTTGTGTATTCCACCAATAGTTTTAATCCCAATCACCAATCAGGTCTTGAGAGCCAGTTAACAGTACAAAGTTTCAGGATTATCACCAAGACCTCTAATTCCATATAGGCTGTAGGGTTTAAAACCTATAATCGAGATAAAACAACAGAACTATAATCCCAAATAGGCTTTAGGGTATAAATCCAAATTTGTAGGAATGAAGCAAGAAAGGGGGCAAGAAGACCTGATTCCTGGAGGTAGCGAAAAACGAGGAAGTTGAGCTCGGAAGAGGTGATCGTCGATTTCGACATGATCACACAGCTAGAATCACGAGCTCCCTCTCTCCCTCTTCTCTCCTCTCTCTCTCTCTGTCTGGGGCGCACACAGGAACCGTATCTGCTGCTTTATCTGAGAAGAACAAGGATCTGTTCTTGCGATTCGGACCGTTAAAATCTCCGATTTAAAACTTATAAAGTATACAGTTTCTGCAATTCTCATCTGAACGGTCCGGTTTAGATTGAATGGTCCTGATCTACAAAACAGGATCCTGCTCTTATAAAAGAGAGCAGCAGATACGGATCCACACACTAGAGGAGAGGGTTTCTCAGTTTCGGTTCACTCTATTGGCGAAAAGAATATGAGAGACGAAATCGGAAATGAAGATCAAGATTCATCCGCCCCTCTTGAATGTAAAAACCGGTTTGGTAATCTTTAGACGATGCAGTGAAAACTGCGGGCGTTCTTTTCACCGTTGGATTATCATGTGAGATTATAGTACGGAACTTCAGGCATCTTGAACCGTGGATTTACTATTTCTAGCATTGTTGATTATCATGTGAGATTCCTCTTTTAGGAGCATTTTCTGCATCTCTAAAATCTCGACCGTCTGATTAGATTCCAACGGGTCTGATTTTATAATACAAAAGCCTCATGAATATAATTGACGGCCATACATTGAGATCTAATCCAACGGTCCAGATTTTAGAAGCCCAGAGAGATATGGGTCTGAAACAATATCGTCCCCTTTCTAGAGGTGCAGATGGCACCCTAAAATCTCCACCGTCTAATTATAATTTTACTAATCCGATTTTATAATACATTTTTTAATCATATATATAATTGACTGTCAGGCATTGGAATCTAATCAACGATCCAAAATTTAGAGGTGTCATATGCATCTTAAAAATAATGCAAAGAATACGAGTCCGTCTTTTATATTGGATATGAAAAAATGTGTGATCCCTGAAAAAGAACTTGCAATGCAAAAATATAATGGGATAGGCAACGCAAATATATAACTAGTCAGAGGATCGCGCTCCGCGAGAGAAAGCAAAAACTATCATATGACAATAATTAATTTGGAATATGTAACACACTGCAAGTGTATTTGATTCGAAGGATGAAGCATGTTGCAAGTGTACACAACCACTAAGAAAACATGCAAATATAATAGCAGATTCAACGATCACACGATGATTTTGTGATTCACAAATAATGTTGATATTCAGATTAATCAAATTCGAAATAAATTCTAATGCTATAAGTTCTCTTGTTTTCAAGACAATATGAAATAATATTTTTTTTTTGCAAAATAAGCAAAAGGTGAGCTGTAATGTCAAATCATTGTTTATACTTTATTGGGCTACAATAAAAAGCAGGAGTGGTTGTTTCAGATTCAAGTTTTTTTATGTACAGTACAAACACTATAGAAAACATTGTTCGTCTTACTGTTGATAACACTATGGATTCTATAATGCCGCTCCATATTCGAAATTGATACATGTTAGATGGAATGGGCTATATATTGAAAAGCTCATTCTGTAGGTTGTTTGATACCTTGAGACTCGTTGATTAATATGTACTTATGTAGTCTTTTTTATACAATGAAAATTTATTTAGGTCGTGTTTTGTATTGAATACAAACAACTAGAATTGTCAACAAAAATCGTTTAATCGTTATTTCGTTTCGTTTTGTGGTCGTGAAACAAATTTCTATTTCGTTCCACAAACAAAACACAAGACGCTATTACAGTCGATTTCGTTAACCAAACGAAACAATAGACAAAACCAGCTCCTTTCGTTTCGTTTATTTGCATATTTCGTTTAGGATTCTATGTGTTTGCAATTCTATAGATTGTAGAGATCAATAGCGGAGATATAAAGAGGCATAGGGGAAATGATTTGGGCAGCGTTCTATTTACTTTTCGAACAGCATAACAATAGCAATTGACTAAACTGCCCATGAGTATAAGTGGTTTTTCCTTCAGTCAACAAAACACTCCCAAAATAACACTCCCAAAATACTCGTTGCATCTTGAACCTTAATTACTTGCACGTATCTCAGCTGTTACTGTAATTAAAAAATGAATGTAATAAAAAAGACTAAGAACTTGTTTAAGGCATTACATCTCAAAATAAAATAAAAGAGAATACTAAGAACTCGGAAAAATATTTCTTTCACGAAGGTCATTATTTAAAGGCTTCATCTCATTTTAATTAGGTAATCTCATTCTGTTTCTACATGAAAAATAAAAATAAAAACTTGTATTTGTCATTCATAGTAAAAATTAAAATTTAACCCATAAAAAAGAAAACAAATTTCAAACCAAGTAGATCAAATAAAGTTCTAATGCATTATTCATGTACTTGATTTTCTCAATCAAATAAAGTATCCATTCAAAGTTAAATCTAATGATAAAACAACAACAACAACAACAAACAAGCTCACTAATGTATTTACCGAGAAGGCACAAGCGATAGTAGTTGTACATTATTTAGTTTAAAAAACATGAGACAAAATGAGATAAAAATGCATTGATATGCTCGCATTTAGAAATGAGATTAAAAGCATCAAGTTATTCAATCTTTCAGGTTAATTTTCTGAAATAGATTAAAACCATTGTACATATTCACTAATTAAGATTTATTTAAAGCTTATATAGCATATACCTGTGGATTTCCACATAACCAACAAAAATTGGTCAACCCTTCAAGCCTGACCCGTAATATACAAATGCAATAATATTTCAACTTAACACAACATAACAATGCCCTGGATATGAATAGTATTTCTAAACATTTTTGTTTTTACATCTGACCAATTAATGAGACAAAAAAGATGAAAAAGAAGGGCGCAAAGGAAGAATATTCGAAGGAGAATTCTGATTAGAAACTTTGGTTTGTAGTCTCTTCCGAAAGTCGAATGAAGCGAATTGAAAAGCATGAGGGACAGTTTAGATAATTGAAAGCTTTAAGCTGTTCGAAAAATAAATAGAACGCTGCCAAAGCAGCTCCCAGGCATAGGCGATAAAATCCTAACATGTTTCATTTGTCGCTCTCAAACCTCTCTATTGCAACGGTCAAAATTGTTCTAGACTTGTTTGCTAAAATTTCGGTCAAAATTGCAACAATCAAAATTGTTCTAGACTTGTTTGCTAAAATTTCGGGACTATTGGTCAACCTTTCGAAAACTTGCTTTGTACCTATTGCCTTATCACAATACCAAGTGGAGAAGGTGGAGGGGATATTATCATGCCAAGTAGGGGCCTTGCCGTGCAACTATCTGGGGATGCTACTAACTCTATCTAGCCCGAGAAGAACATATTACATGCGGTTACTGGAACGGGTAGAAAAGAAACTTCAAGGGTGGCAAGGCAGATTGATATCCAGGGGAGGTCGATTGCAACTAATACAATCGGTGCTATCATCAATACCGATCTACTACATGAGTTGTTTCCTGCTGCCAAGGTGGGTGATCAATCGGCTAGAAAAGATCTCTAGGGATTTCCTCTAGACAAAGAATGATGGCTCAAGACGGGGGTACACTTGCTTAATTGGGCAACAACATGTATCCCGAAAAGCAAAGGATGGCTTGGAATCAAGAACTTGCAACTTCACAACAAGGTTCTACTGCTAAGGTGGTGGTGGAAATTGTACAATAACCCGAGTGCATTATGGACGACAGTGGCTACACGAATTTACAGCAGGCGTAGTCACGATAGGGGGCCGACATTCTGGAAGAAGAATGGCACCTTCTTCTCGAAGGCGTTACAAAACCTGCTTCCCCTCTTTACATGGAGCACGACATGGGAGGTACACTCTGCAAGATGGATTTCCTTCTGGTATGACTCGTGGGATACCCTACCCCTCCTCAGACATGGCACAACTCGAGTGGGTCTGGTCATGTCGTGTATCTCACTCAGGGACGCAATACCACTGGCCAATGTCTTACTACCGCACCCAAGAAACCTAAAAGAGCATCAGGCTGGCATGGTTATGGAAGGCATCCGAGTTTCTGATGATGATATGGAAGAGGACAAGCTCAATTGGAAATGGGAAAAATCAGGGGAATATACACCAAAATCTATATACAAAATCCTCGCAGAACATCCGCTGATCAAGGCACAATGGTACTGGGTGTGGCGGGCGAGAGCTCCACCAACCGTGAGGGTGTTTGGATATCTACTCCTGAACAACAAGTTGCTAACCTGTGACAACTTGAGGCGCCGCAACATATCCTGTGAAGGACAGTGCCCTCTCTGTCGCGACTGTCCAATAGAGTCAATTCTACACCTATTCTTTGAGTGCCTATTTACTGTGGCGACGTGGTTCCTAATCCAGTGTCGATTGAAGCTCCAGTTCCTTGTACCACGAATGGAAGTCTTAGACATCGTTTCCAGGGCAAGAGCACGGTACACCCGTGACAATTCATGCCTAAGGATATGGGAAGTTGCATGGTTGGCTGTGGTGCATAATCTCTGGAAGCATAGGAACTCTCTTATTTTTGAGGGACGAGGTACAGGTTTAAAGCCAGAAAAGCCAGAACAACTGGTGGATAGAATGATGCAAGACATACAGGCATGGATGGCCAGCTGCTAGTTTAGATTCAGATAGGGGTTTAAGATTTCTATGAGAAGGATAAAGAGAGGTATGGGATACTGGGGAATAGCTAGTGTTTAGGAGTGTGGATTGCAGAGTGGCAAGTCTAGATGGGGATACAATTCGGATGTATGCCAGTGTAATGCATGTAGTGATGTAACAATGATGTTTATTCAATAAGATGTATGTTGGCAGCTCCCGCCAACAGTTTCAAAAAAAAAAAAAAACCTCTCTATGTTTCTCTCTCTCCTCGCACCCTAACTCAGCCCCCTCCCCCCTCTTTCCCACCATCAGCTCTTCACTTTAGTGCATACCACAAGATCCCCTAAGTCTCGTTTGTACCTTGGCATTCTTCGCCTTAACAGTTGTCTAACCTCGAAAATCCTCATCCAATCACTCAGTTGTTGTACTCAGGAGAGTTGAGGTGACCCTTGAAAACCCTCATTGCCTTGTTGGTACAACATGGATTTATCAGCTCTCCTGAGCACCGCGAGTACAAGATCCTAGTCAGTGAAGCTAGGATTTGCTGGTAAGTTTAGGGTTTGCTGGTAAATGCTAGATCTAGGATTTATTTGTAATTCTTGTTTGTTTTTCAGAGATTTCGGTTTTTTGTTTATGGTTATTGATTTCCTTCACTTATTACTGTTTTCTTTCAATTTTGTTTGTATTTTGCACTTTACGATTGATTTTTGCTTTGCATGCAGGGTTTTTTAAGGCTCTGATTCTTGTAGAGTTGTATGGTTGATTCAGTTGTTTAGATTGATTATTGACTTCACTTAATCTAATTTTCTAGTAATCAAAATCTTAGATCTCCTATCTTCTAATTTTTATTTTCTTCTATGTTTGTTGTTTTGCTGATTAGAGAGGTAATTAGTTTGTTTTACTAGTTTTTTTTTGGCGAGATTTGAGAGGCAATTTGCCTGCTACTATCTCGTCTTTGCTAGTTTGCTACCATGTGTATACTAAAATACTTGTTTTATTTTTCTCTTGTTGGTACAATCTTTGGCTTTTCTGGTATGGATGGAAACATATACTCAATTGCTGAATTTTTTTCCTTGCATGATGATAAGAATAGTGTTGCTTAGTTGTTTTTAAATAATTTTGTTATATGATTTACCAGTTTTTCATTATTGGTTTGATTTTGACAAGGGGATTTAGTTGTTACCAATTTGTCATTTCTGATTTTGTTGGCTCGCGTAATTGGGAAGAGAAAAGTATATTATTTTATTATACTGAATCAAAGAGGAAAGTGGTTTATTTTAGTTGTTACTTTTCTCTTTTTTCTGATTTTACTACTGGCTTGTTTGTGTTTCTGAATGAGAAAAATGATCAAAGTTTTTGGACATTTGATCGTTTTTTCGTTTAATTAAACAAAATGGTTAAAGCAATTTTTTCCTCTGTTGGTTGATTCACGAAACAATTAACACAATTGATTAAACAAAACAGTTAACAATCAACTGCATTTGCTTGATCGTTAGTCATGTTTGACAAGTCTACAGACAACCGGTTCAAACATTTATTATAGATAATATGTTTATAGCTCACATGCATTAATATTGTTATCAAATTGACACAACTATGAAATGAACTGATTTTTAGAGGTGTCAATGAATAAGGTATGGATCAAATGAAGATATTTTTGCATCAGTATTCGTTTGAAATTAAGTGTTATTTGTACTCTAATTTGATCCGTTAAAAATACCACATAACGAGCGGATAACGGATACTAACAATAATGTTGTTATTATTCTTTCATTAAAATAACTCATCAAAGTCATTTATACTACACCAAATAACCACTGTATTATTTATAAAAAGATAAAAAATGCAAAGGTACAACCAAATTCGAGGCAAATTCTTTTTATCAAAACTTTATACAGAGGTAGGCTCAAAGACAAATTTTGATAGTGTCACAGTATGCAATTGTGCAGGTCAAATTCCCGTAGCCAGACACTACTACAAAAATGGACTATTATAGTGAATTTATAAGGGCTATTATAGCAGACCAAGGGGGCTATAATAGAGGGGAGTTGCTAAAGGTACATGTTGTCCGCTATGATAGACGGGCTATTATAGCGGCCTTTAGAACAACTCCGCTATAATAGGAGGGTCTATTGGAAATGGATCCGCTGCCATAATTTCGATGGCAGGGTCCTGCCATTGAGTGGCTAATAGGTGGAACCCACAAAATAATGGGACCCACTGAATTAAATCACAGTCGCCCAGATTGAAGGCAGCGGCCCAGATTCAATGGCAGCGAAATAATGACAGGGAAATAATGGCAGCAGATGTGGCCTTTAGGACAACTCTGCTATAATAGACCCCCTATTATAGCGGATCTCACTAAAAGTCCGATATAATAGATTTTCAAAATAAATAAAAATATTACTGCCAGCTTTTTCATTTATTGCGAAATTGAGTGATTTGATAGGCATTTTTGCATAAATATCCATTCGTAATATATAATCAAGAGAAATTTTGACTATTTGCAAATATATCCTGTTGCTGATTTTGAACAGCCTAATTTTATTTTTAAATGGTCTTATGAAATAACCCAATTTTATTTTTACATTAATAATTGAGCGAGTTGTGAAATTTTTTTTTTACAATAATACTTAGTACTCATATATATATATATATATATATATATATATATAGCAAGGCTAAAATAATATGCATAGTACACCACCTTCTGTACTATGCGGCTATGCATGTTTAATTTGCTCAATAAATTGAGATTTAAGTTGTTTAATAAATTCTTCATAACAAAATCTCGTAGGAAATCAAATTTCGTGATTTAAGTTGCTCAATAAATTCTTCATTAAACTTCTCTAAGGATTCCGACTTATGTCTCATCAGAAACTCAAAGCCATATCTACTGAAATCATCTAGTAAATGTAATGAAGTATGAATGCACACCTCTTGCGCTAGTGCCAATTGGACCACACACATCTGTATGCATGAGTGCTAACATTTCTGTAGTCTTCTCATTAACCTTGTTAAAATGTGTTTTGGTCATCTTCTCAAGTAAACATGATTCACATGGATCAATTGACTCTCAGTCAAAGTGACATAGAAGTATATCCTTTTTGAGCTTCTTGATGTGTTTCTCATTTATATGACCTAAGAGGCAATGCCACATGAGGGTTGAGTTAGTATTACATGAACTGAGTTCCTTGTTACTTATGTGTATATGGGTGTTCTAAGGTCAATCTCATAAAGACCATTCACAAAAGAAGCACTACTAGCATATAATAAACAATTTCGAGAAATTGTACGACATTTGTTCTTAAAAGAAAACTTCAAGCCATGAGAATCTAAACAACACATAGATACAATGTTTCTACTAGCACAAGGAACATAATAGACATTACTCAGTTCAATTACAAGTCCATTGGGCAAAATAAACTCCAAGTCTCCAAAAGCTATGGTTGCTCCTAGCATGCCATTGCCAAACTTTAATTGCATTTCGCCTTTCGCCAATCGTCTACTTATTTTTAGTGCATGCATATTTGAACAAATGTGAGCATTCGCTTCTTAGTCCACGACCCAAGAGGTAGAAGATGACATTGCGAAGTTGATTTCAACAACATGAATATCTGAGGAAGATGACGTTCCCAACGCCTTCTCCTTTTCTAGGAACTTTGAACACTCCCACTTGAAATAACCTTGTCATTACAATGAAAGCACATAGTGTTTGGAGTTAGCATAGAAATCACTAGCTTGGATGTGCTCTTGCTTCCAACTTGAGCCTTGCTCGTGCCCTTAGTCTTCCTCTTTTCTTTCCACTTATCTTTCTTCACCTCTTGATGTGTCTAGTTACTACCAACGCATCAAGTCCCCGCCTGATGGATGTCTCAACCGTAGAGAGCATGAAATGCAACTCATTGAACGGCTTGACTACTCCTGCCATGTTGTAGTTCATGATGAACATACTAAAACTCTATGGCGAGGAGTGCATGATGAGATCAGTGCATAACTCTTGGTCCATAGCAGAGCCCAACTTCTCAAACTTCTCTATAAGACTCACGAGCTTTTGAACGTGGGCACTTAGTAAGGCCCCCTCAGTCATCCAAAGAGTTCTTTCGTGATACCGCTCACAGCGTGCTTGTTCTTGAAACATGTTCTTGAGTTCACATATCATGGCATATGCTTTCCAGTCCTCAAAATGTCTCTGAAGATAGGGTGTCATTGACACAAGCATAAGGCAACTCACTTCATTTGACTCATCACACTTTTTCTCGTATAGATCTCGGTCGGCACGAGTGGAAATATAGAAAAGTTGTTCAGGTAAACGTGCGTCAAGCACATGCTCTTTCTTTTGGTGTTTCAAGACAATCTTTAGATTACAATACCAATCGACAAAATTGGTACCGTTCAGCTTATTTTGGTCTAGGACAGTAGCAAGTGGGTATGAGTTCTGATTTTTTGTAGTCATGGTCTACAAAACATCAATCAAATGTGCAAAGATTCAGTTTCAGTTTTCTGTTTTTGTGCTCAGTTCAATATTTTTGGTACTAAACACTCCCACTACATAGAACATGTCCATTTATGTAGTAGGCCTGAGATCCATATTTGTACTAAACCAAGTCAACGTCGGCGTGAAACTTGGTATAGGTTTATTTTAGGTAAACCATCCTAGTTAATCACATATCCCGCACATGACTCTCAGTTTGTTGATCACACTCCATGTGAATCAACACCTTACATTAGAGTTCGAACACGGTCCGATAACTCTATTAGACAAACCTCACTCTATGTTCCTCGACCCCAACTCCTAAAGGATATCATGAGATGCCTACTGAGTAGGAAACACATTGTAACATCCCAAAGTTATGTTAAAATATTTTGGTATGTTTTATTTGGACCAACTTGTAAATTAAATATGTTGGACTAAATTTTTTAAAATGATCAATACATTACCATTTTCAAGAAAAATTCTAGACTCTTCTTACTTTTCCAAATGACCAATGAGCTTTACTACTTTTTAAATAATTACTTGCATATCATGCATATATGCGTGATCCTTCTCCATTGTTGTGGTGATTGTATTATACCATATGCAATTATGCATTGAATTGTTTACATCCTGTCACCGCCATATTATTTGTAAAGTATTTCATATTAAATAAAATATTAAGAAGAAAGATTGTATAATTAAATTGAACAAATCAAAAGATAATAGAACTTTGCAGCTGACTCGTTATACAAATAAATCGCTACATGGTTAATTACATCAGTTGCCATAGAAGATCCAACATAAAATAAAAAAAAAAACCCTCATTAATCGCTGGACATGTGGTAACCTCCTGTTAAGCATGCACCTTACCCACGTTGACTCACCCTTTTCCTAACCGCCATATTAGGATATGATTAAGCCCCCTCTTTTCTCTACATATCCATCCAACTTCATAAATTGTACCATAAAGAGATGCGACAGGGAGAGGGACAGGGAGATAAAGAAAAAAAAATGCCAAAATTGATCCTTGGTTCTATTCATAACAGCATATGCAATTGATACTTGTTTCTCCTTTTCATTTCCAAAAATACAAGCGCCACAGCTAAAAGAAAAGAAAAAGTAAAAGAAAATAATAAGGATGAAAGTCTTCTAGGAGTACGATTTATTTCTTCATAGAGGTAAGATAGTATTTCTAAGTTAATTTTCTTGTCTTCCTCTAAAGTAATTGGAAGGAATGATCAATCAATTGGATTTGTGTGTTAATTCTCAATTCTTTGATTCCATGTGTTTGTTTGAGAGGTGTTCATGCTATTGATTTTCTAAAGGATTAGTGAAAAAGAGATTTGCAGTAGTATAAACTTTTGACATGTATTGATATAAGAATGATTTTCCTGATATCAAATTGACTTCGTGTTGATTTCTAAATTCCTCAAACAGTGGTTCGTCTATGAGTAAAAGATCAGTTGTGAAGGGCAAGAATTTTGGCAGTACCAAATTGGAAACGATTGCTTTGATCAAACTATTATAATCAGTTTGGATTCTTAATTCAACGACTTAACAAGGTAATCGGACTTCTTCTTAACTTGTACTTGATTTCTGACTATCTGATCCAAATGTGTGGTTCGGATTGAAATTGTGGATTGAATTGTGTGTGATTGTTTTGAAATGGATTGTGATTGTTTCATATATATATTTTATTATGCATTTTGATATTCGATTTCATTGCATTTGTTGAACTGCATTATTTGAATGGTTAACCGTATTGACTGTTCTCCGTAATTGATTCTGGAAATGGATTTGATATGACGCCACAGAATACACTGTGGGTCTGACTGTGCTGGATTTGTAAAGGTAATATACGAAGGACGAGGATCGCAACCTGACTTCGCAAAACAGGTTCTTTATGCGCATACAGAAACTGTCCTCTTTTGTGCCCAGTACCGGTTGGGATAGGGGATTATATTACTTATTTGGACCTAACGATGAGACGTTGGGTCAATGATTTTGATATGTGATGGTTTAAAATATGAAATGCCTCGAAATGAAGTTGTGAATTGATATGAAATCTGAACTGAAATACCAGACCAAAGTTAGTAGTAGTTTGATTTGATAGTACCTGTTGATACCATATATAGTCGAGACATATTACATTCATTTTTACTGTCTGTATTTTGATATTCGTTTGTTATGATATTATTGCATGTGGTTTTGAAATATTGTCTCGAATTATTGTTTAAACCTGTTAAGGAGAAGCGCGTCGTAAAATAACCGATTACTGAGCTTTATAGCTGACTCCGTTTTGTTTCTGTTGTTTTCTGTTTTTTTGACGACGTAGGTTGACAAATCTGGACATGTGCAGTGAAGATACTATGCATTTGAGCACCCCCGCTGGACCGATAATTTCGGGGTGTCACAAAGTGGTATCAGAGCACTATGTTCCTCTGGACTGTGTACGGGTCCATACTTGATCGTATTCAATTATGATCCATATTTTATCTTGACTTACATTCGATCTTCATTTTGATATGATATCTTTGTCGTTTTGATCTTGACGTGTACTCGAATTTGATCTCGACTCGTATTCTATTTCGATTCTAATAGGATGGTACTTGGTTGGTAATTGTGAGGTTAGAGCATTATGTTCCTCTGGACTGTGTATGGGTCCATATTTTGATCTTGACCTGTATTCATTTCCGATTCTGATTAGTGTTAAACATGCAGAGTCTTACGTTCTTTAGAACTGTGTATCAGTTTATCCTCGGATTTGATCTTTGATTCGTACTTAAAGTTGAATCATATTTGATCTTAACTCGTATTTGATTTTCATTCTGATAAGTTGATATTAAGTCAATATTTGACCAGTCATAGGCTGTGGGAATGATCCATGAAAACATTAAAGTATTATGATCGCTCTTCATCTGAATCTGATCACTTCTCTTGTCATGAGTAAACTCCTAATTGTGAGAACTACTTTGATTATTATATCAAGAGTTTTTCTTTTTAAATTAATATTATTCGACTTCTTCCAAAATATTGTTGTTGCTTGGAATGTCACGAGACTATTAGTTTTTATATGATGTCATTCCTTGTGTAATTTAACTCTTTTCTAGCGTTGATCTTGTTGCAATGTATCACTATTGCATTCATTACCAGTAATCTCTCGTATCGTAGTGGTGTCACTGTAATAGCTCTCTAGCATATTTATTTAGTTTGAACCTCCTTTCTGATCATTATTTGTTGAGTGTCATAGGAAATTGAATTATTTATTCTTCGTCAGATAGTAGTCCTATTGAATTATTGGTGATAATAATTTTGCACTGTCTTCTTAATTCATCGCTTCTTTAACCATTATTCCTAATTGAAATTCGTTCCTGACAGAAGTTTATTCCCTTGGTTCATGATGTTATGATCAAAAGAACAATTCATATTGTTTATTCTTATAGTCTTGATAAATATCGTTTGAATAAATCATGTATTCGATCGTTATCATTTTCATTTGAATCATGCTTTATAATTAGAGCAATTTGTCTCTGACGGCTAGAATGGACCGTGAAATACTTTTAATATCTATGTTGTACGCAAGACAAGTTCCAAATCGTTAATTGGACTGCAACTCTGTCCATGTTATCTGTGTGGATTTGAAGCAAATTAATAGAATCATATATGGGCACCAGGTGCTACATTTCATGGAGTAACGTTAGGAAGTCTCCCGCATATTTGTAATCATACAATTTGTTCTATAAAAGTTATTGAATGATATTCCTCGACAATAAACTGGATTCCTGATGTATTGCTTTCCAAATCAATGCCTTGTTTGCTAATCTTGAATTATTTTCTGAGATGGTAGAATTCTATTGTTCAGTGGTGATCCATAACCTCTAGCGCTTTGATATAAGTTAGGGCAGCTTGATTTGCTCATGACTGGATTATTGTTTTTCAGTTAAAATAATTTGTGGTTAGTTCCCTTGTGTTATTCTGCATTGGGATAATTACATTCACCCAATACTTGTTGGCACTTCATTCGATAGTTATGTCAATTGATTCCATTTTACAGTAAATTGTCTTTAAAATATCGTTTTGATTGAATTTCTGTTGTAAGCCAGAAATGCCTTCAACCCACTCGCTAGGGAAGTTGAGCGAACCTTCAACATGAGCACCGTCTACTGGAGAGGTACAATCGCAAGAAATGCCTTCAACCCACTCGCTAGGGAAGTTGAGCGAACCTTCAACATGCAAGGCGATGTTGTGCAACGAATGGTAAATTCATTGCCTTTTCCCTTCAATTTAAACTTTAAAAAACATAAAGTACTAACTAAATTGTTTAATCAGGTGCTTCGCAACTTAACACTCGCTAGGGAAGCGATTGGTGTGATTGCACAAAGCGCCAACAGTGTCTTCAAGACTTTCGCGAAAAAGGTTCTTCGAACTTGTCGCGGAAACATCGAAGACGTCGACCAAGGAGTCGTCTTCCGCAACCTAATGTTGGAGCATGGCTTGAGGGATGAGGACTTGGAGCCATCCATAGCCGAGGGGTTGCGCGTCCAGCCAGAGCACTACGACTGGTTGGGTCAGTTGGTGGGTGGCGAGCGAGCAAGCAAGTCAGATGCCCGAGGCGCCACTCTTTCACCCTCCTTACTCACATTTATCACAAGGCGGAGTATGGGAACTCGGCCAAGGATCCAGAGTCGCCCAATCGGAACCAAATGATGAGCATACCGTAGAGGACGCGGTGGACCGTGCATCCGAGTACGTGTTTGGCACTTCGAGCCAAGCACACAATTCTGATGATGAAGACGAGGACATCATTCCTTTACGGTGCACTACTAGGACGACTCGAGCGCCTAGTGCTTATACCCCTTCCGCTTATGATACACGTGGTCGCGGTCGGGGTCGTCGAGGTAGGGGGTTGATATTATTTAGATCGATGCATGTTTGATGTATGTTTTTATGTTTGTGCTATTTTGAGACTTGTTATGTTGAAAACTTGTTTAATTGTTTAATAACTTGTTTAATTAGATCGATGTTGAAAACTTGTTATGTTGCTTGTTTAATTATTTGTTATGTTGCTTTAATTACTTTTTATGTTGATTGTTTAATTATATCGATGTTGAAAACTTGTTATGTTCCTTGTAATGCATTTTGGAAAAAGAAAAGTAAACAAAAAAATCTTGTTTCAAACACTTGTTTCAAACTTAAAGAATGACAAAAACAAATTTAAAACTTGTTTAATTGCCTTGTAATACATTTAGGAAAATGAAAATTAAACAAAAAAACAAGCTAACACAATAAAAGCCTTGTTTCAAACTTGTTTAATTGCCTTGTAATTTTGAGTGTTAACATAGGGGCGCATGTATTAATCGCGCCCCTAAGTGCTGAACACAAAAACAGCTCTCTGGATGCTCTCTGGAATTGTTTCAGCACTTAGGGGCGCGATTAATACATGCGCCCCTAAGTAAATACGAAAAAATGGTAGGGAGGGGGGTTCGAACCCATGCTCTCACACAAACTCAGCGCCTCTATTCAAACCCCCTACCACTGGACCATTTGTATTTCTCGAAATAGTTGTAACATCTTTAGTATTAATAGGCTATAAACCTTTCCACTTATAATAAAAAACACTTTAATCTATTATTATTTCTATTTTTAATAATTACTAACTAAATATTTATAATAACTAAGTTTAATATATTTAATAACTCCTATTTATTACTTCTAATATTTTTATTTGTAATAATATATTTATTAATGTAATAATATTTTTAATATATTAGTTCTTCAGCTAAGTTTAATAATATTTTTAATATATTTAATAATGTAATAATATTTTCAATATATTTAATAATTTAATAACTAAGTTTAATATATTTAATATTTTTAATATATAATAATATAATAATAAATTTTCATATGTAATATTATTTTAAATATATTATTACTTATACATAATAAATATATTATTACTTATTCAATATAAATCTATTATTATTTATTTTAAATATATCATTACTGATATTAAATATATCATTACTTATATTAAATATATCATTACTTATATTAAATATATCATTACTTAATTAAATATATCATTACTTATATTAAATATATCATTACTTAATTAAATATATCATTACTTATATTAAATATAGTATTACTTAATTAAATATATCATTACTTATATTAAATATAGAGTTATGTTAAAATACTTTATAAAGCACCAATAGCCATATACTTTAGGCTCGTATCTCAAGATACAAAGTGCAAACGACCGATCAAGACCGTTGAAAATATTCTTCATACTAACATTAATTTGGAGACCAAATTTTATATTTTTTGAATTTTTTTTACTATTTTATCGAATGGGTGTAAAGTTGGTTAAATTGGAGGTCTGTAAATCATTAGATTAATGAATTTTCCACCTAACCGATAAAATAGTAAAAAAATTCAAAAAAATATAAAATTTGGTCTCCGAATAGATGTTAATATGGAGAATATTTTCAACGGTCTTGATTAACCGTTTGCACTTTGTATCTTGAGATACGAGCCTAAAGTATAGAAACATTGGTGCTTTATAAAGTATTTTAGCACAACTCATTAAATATATAATAATTATATTTAATATATTATCACATCTATTTATAATATTTATATTTAATATATTATCACATCTATTAATAATAAATATAATAAGTGCATTTAAAATTACTATTTTAATATAATTAATAAAATGTGTATAAATAGAAAAAAAATGCACAGAATGTCAGGGGCATGTATTAATCGCGCCTCTGATATGTAGGGCCCACAATTGGTTAATGCACTGGAAACTGCCTTGAATTCAGCCAAAAAAATCGAATCTCGTAGGGGCGCGACTATTAGTCGCGCCCTTGGTCCTCTGTGCAATTATTAGGTTGCCTCTGACCCTATCTGTTGAAATTTGTTGCTATTTTCCCCCTATTTTCTTTTCTGTCATCTTCTTTTTCCCCTGTTTCTTCCATCTCCCTTTCCCGTTTGTTGCTCCCTGTCTCTCTTCTCTATTCCCTCTCCCTCACGACATTTAGGAGATTTCTCCTCATTTCCCCTTTCTGTCTTCTCCCTCTTTCTTGTCACCCATCTCTCCCTTACTTCCTGTCACTCAACCGATACCCCGCCATTTAATGCGAAGCCATGCTTCGTTGTTCCTCTTTTGACTCTAGACTCGAGTATTCGAGTAGGTTGTACGTTCTCTACTGTGCACACCACCTTGTATCTGTTCCACACGCCTATAAATAACGTTCCCTCCCGTCGTTACTGCCTCTTGCTGTTGGTCTCATGTGTTGAGTTAGCCCCTTTTCAAAAATACTCAAAGATTTCGTAACGGCTGAGGCTTTACAAGAGGAGGGAACGGAGCAGAGGTGGTGTTGTCCTCACCCTGAGTCTCTTTCTTTCGGGTTCTGGCACAGCTCCCATTTCTGGTAAAAACCCTAGATCGTTTGGTTGCTTGCGTTGCTATTTTTCTCTCTCTGTAATGCTTTTGCTTGCTGCCTTGAACTGAGACTTGATATGTGATACTTTTGCTTGTTGATACTGTTAGCTGCCCTACTGTGCTTGACCGTTCCTCTTTTTCTGGTACTGGCACATTAGTATGTTTGAACTGTGATAGCACTATAGTTGTTTTTGGCTGGCACCATATAATGATCTGAACTGAAATTCTGGGTTTTCAGTTGTTACGGGGTTGCTATGGTATTTGATTTACTGGTGTGTTGATTTATCAGCATCAGCACACCAAGGCCAATGTGCTAGGCATTGCTGTATGGTGCTGTCGAGAGAGGGAACCGGGCCAGATGTGATGACTGCCCAGGGAATTTCTATTAGACGATCAAATGCCTTTATGGGCTTTAGTGAACTATTATTAATAAAAATCAAATAAAAGAAATTGGGCCTTTGGGGCCTGCTGAGCCCACTGGACCCTTGCTGGATTTAAAACACTCAAAATAATTTGGCCTATTGGGCCCCTAGGGCCCAACAGATACTATACCTATAAAATGAAAATAAAATAGTTTCCAAGTATATTTGGGCTTGGGCCCTATTTGGACCAAGTTGGGTATATACAGATATTACAAAATTAGAGACCCGATCCAGAATACTTAGTAATTAGACCCAAATAAGAAAAGGACCGAGAAAGGTATAAACGAGAAATGACGACCATAAGTCTGTGCAGCACGAGCTTCGACTATGACGCACGAGTACGAACTTCTGATCCCACAGGATTAACACAAACAAACCAATAACTAATTAAAATTAACCAACTTGTGTTTCTTATGTATTTTTCTGTATTATATTTAGCACAAAACAATATAACGTATAATATACGACATAGCTATATACATGATAGTTGTTTAGGTACGACAACGTAATTGATAAAGGACACTTGACTTATAATAATACACAACGACTAAATCAAGTAACTAAACTTGATATAATAATAGCAACAAAATTAAATAGTTATAAGGTTAATCGAATGTAATATATATACATAAAATAACTAAATAATTATAAAGTGAATTATATATATAACATATATATATATATATATATATATATATATATAGACTTATATATGAACATATATATACGTGTAGATAATAATTAACACTCGAAACATCACTCATAGAATTGGACCAAGTATAATATATATTGATCAATTTCTCTATATCGTATCAAAATGTAATGTACAACTAAATTACGTACGATACACACACTCAAATAAAACTAAGTAAATATTACAAAGATAAATATATAAGTACATCAACTTCTTTATGTCACATTAAATACAATACATATGATATACGCACAATAATTATTAAGTAAAGATTTAATCCTAATAACGCATGTTGGTCAAATTCTCTAAAGCACATTAAATATAATACATATAACATATTGACTAAGTAACATTAAATACAATGCATACAAATATATATATATATATATATATATATATATATATATATTGATCAATTTTTCTAAAGTACATTATATATATATTGATCAATTCTCTAAAGCACATTAAATACAATATTATACATCTAATATGTATAATACATTAAATACAATACGTATAAATATATAAGTAACATTAAATACGATATATATATAATACATATAATTATGACTAAGTAAATGTTTAATCACAATAACATATATATTGATCAATTTCGCCATAAACACATAAATAATACAAATACACACATATTAGTTAATATCTAAGTAACTATTTACCTTTCTTCTTTTGTTAGTTTAATAATAAAAATGCACAACTAAAAGTGGTTGAATTTATAACATGCTTGCTTCGTGCTATTCCTTTATTGTTGATTATGTAGAATACCGTCTTAACAAAGTAGTTTTGTTATAAAAATAGTAGTCACATAATTAGGACTTTCCTTAAACAAATAAACTAAAAGTGAGCATTGAATAAAGAAATAGAAAATCGTAGGAATGGAATTCTAACACCCTCTGTGCAGACATGACACTTCACAGAGATTTGACTAAATAAATATAATAAAAATATTATGTTAGGAGCATCAAGGACGTCTCAACGTCTAGATTTTATCCTATTTGATTTTATAAGTTAAAGAATGTTACAACACATTAGACTGATAAAACCCTAACGCCAAATAGGAAGACAAGGTGACTTTTGACCATGTGGGCGCTGACAGAGTCGATGACATTGCAGAGATTCTCCAAGTAAATGCCTAG
This sequence comes from Eleocharis quinqueflora, assembly GCA_964058865.1. Classification (NCBI taxonomy): domain Eukaryota; kingdom Viridiplantae; phylum Streptophyta; class Magnoliopsida; order Poales; family Cyperaceae; genus Eleocharis; species Eleocharis quinqueflora. The sequence goes on from CAXKVX010000549.1 coordinate 84,094, forward strand.
ATATCAACGCCGCACTTCTTCATTAACAGGTGTGGATTCCTGGGGATTATATTCCTTTCTCTTTTATTAGGACCTGCCAGACTTACCTAAATTGAATTGCGGTACCAACTACCAACATAAATTAATCAGGCCCGTAGACTTGAACTGCCATACTTACATGCTGGTAACTTTACCATTATTTGAGACCAACCTACATTGCATGTCACCTGCATTCATACTGCACGTAAGATCTGATATACAGATCGTATAGGCTATTAGACTACTTATAGGTAGATGCGTATAAATATTATATATCTATACTCGTCGGGAGTGATGAGTGTCGGGCCGGTGAGTTTTAGATTGGATGTAGTCTGAGGGCATCGTGGAGGGAGTATGTGTCATGGTGTCTGACATAGCCCATGGGATATTTCAACGGGATGTCCTTAAGGACATTCGACTAATCCTCACCAACGATGATCATCACTTGATGACTCGTAGTGCCAGTTAGAGAGTTTTATTCTCAAAATCCTTATTATCTAGTATTATAATTCCTCTTTAAGTGATTTAGGTTTGGTTTCTCAGTTTAGAGTATGTGTGTCATATGTGACGTATTGGAGCTATTCCGTTCTTTATTTATTTCTATTAGCCGATGTTTCGGGATCTTCTAATATTCGAAGGACTTCCTCCTTTGTGCCCTGGTTGGTACGGAGGAAGTCTGGGGCTCCCCTTTGGCCCTTGGTTGGTATAGGGAGTTCCCTTTATTATTATTATTCAAACGGGTAGTCGGTTCCTTACTTCCGTATGACGGCTGAGACCGAGAGTTTAATTTATTATCTTATCTTTTGTGAGGATAGGCTTCTCGATTCGCTTTTTGACCGAGTGTGTGCTTTTTGCAGTCGCTTTATTCTACCAGGGTGTTTCGTTCTGGAAACTCAGATTTAGTTGGGCTGTGGTTGATTTGAGACCCGTCCAACGATTACGTTGGGCCTGTGGTTGATCTGGGACCCGCCTAACAATACCCTTAGGCTTGTGGTTACGACCCATCTGAGGGGGGCGAATCCTGAAGTCCTACACCCGGGGTTTTCTAATTTGACAAATCGATTCTTTATCTAGGAGACTTGATATTATTCATCTCTATATCTATATATATTATTATTCCTCATATTATTTTGGGTTTCTTTCTCGTATCGTCTTTTGGATAGACTCATTGTTAAAAATGTGAAATGGTTAACTGATGCACATTTAGGTGTAGTAATTTAATGTTAAGTTAATCTCAATAAATGTGAATGGTCCAACTTTGAATCGGATATAATCCCAAAGGCTGGACCTTAATCCACACTGAGTAAATTTTTATAATTTACTCACGTTCTACGGTTGGTTGTGGGGTCCAGGTAAGGAGCAGAAGATATTTTGATGTTCAGAGGAGAGCGTTAGGATGGAGTCCCCGGCGTCCTTCGCTTGCTTATCATTTCGTTTGTTTCCTTTTTATTCTTTTGTTAGGATTAGTTTGTAGTAGATTAGTTAGGATCGATCCCACGTCCTTTGATGGGATCGTCCTCCTTTGTATGTATTTTATTTTGGTTTAGCTTCCGCTGTAAACTTTGTATCCAGACGCTGGATTATATATATATATATATATATATATATATGTATTTGTTGGATGTTCATGTACTGTGTAAAATGTGTGTGCTTTTCCTTAAATTAAGTATTATAAATAAATCTTATTTATATTTTTGAGTGGCAAATTAAGCCTTTCAGGTACTTGAAATAAAGTACACGTGGCGGGATTAACACCCTTAAGCTTGTTATTATTTCTGGGGTGTGACAATTTCACAATTATTGATAACGATCAATGATTGTAATTGATTTGAATTAAAAAAAATTTTGTCCATAAAAGACTCACCCTTAAATTAATCTCATTAATTTAATAAGTGAGCAAATACAAAAATGCTTCAACTTAATTCGATTTATTAAAAAAAATCCCCCGATTACTTTTCATGTTACTCTTCATAACCGAATTTTTTATTTACTAAAAAAAGGAATCAACTTCTAGATTTATGAATTCACGTATTTTTTTTTTTTGCTAATCTCATCAACAAAAAGTTTGAAACAATTAAAATACACATGGACTCTGATACTACTGTTGGATCTTGTGTCACTTGCATGAGATGCTAAATTTTAAAAAATTTCAAGCAACCAATTTTAAATTCCAAGAATCATGTGTATAAAATTTGAATCTAACAATAGATTTGTGAATTTTATACATCACTTAGTATCGTAACCAAGCGTGATTACTTCTTGAGCTGAGTGATCGCTTACGTCTTCACAAATCAACTGCAAGGATGTGGGTTGCTATTACCATCTCATGAAAGCTCCCCAAGTGTGAAGCATCTACCAAGTGCACTCATTGACGAGTCAAAGCAAGATTGCTAGAGCTTCTTTAGAATAAGAATTTCCAATCTCTTTTTATCACAACTTATGAGAAAGATTAGAAATTCTAATTTGAATTGGTGGAAGAAGAACGAGTCTCACTCTATTCTTCTTTTTCTTTTCACTTTCTTTAATATGAAATGGCAGATATGGGGTGTGATACTATCAAGAAAACACTCTTTTTATTTTCACATTGATCACCATATGCCAAGAAAATAAAGAGGATTTGATTTATTTTCAAATTGTCCATTTTGCATGTATCTATTTTCAAAATGATCTTTCTTCAAAAAAATAATTTTATCTAACCAATAGGCATTTCCTTGGTAACCATAATCTTGTAGTCATGGCTTTCCCTGAGTCCAAATACATCTCATTCGTAATTTGGATCTCACCCAAATTGATCCAATTTAAACTTAATTTAATCAATTATGCCCCTCATAATTAATTAATTGTTATTTGCCTCAACTTGTCAAATAGAGTGACCCAGTAGGATCCATGTTTGATCAGCAATAAATTAATCTCATTAATTTATAAATCATAATCGGCATCTAGCAATATGTTATGATCACCCGATCAAATATAGACAAATCGTAATCCTTTATTCTTTTGTACTTGTTTCTTTATCACGCAATATTCATTGATGAATGTCAAGCGTATGAATGTGTCATCCTCGACCATTAATCATTTTCTTGACACTCAATGCATAATTATTTGTAATAATCCCATGATCACAATGCATGCATAATAATTATCACTTCATCAAGGGGCTTAGAGATATCACTAATCTCATATGAAATGAGACAGACAATAATATCAGATTATCCATAACTTACAACATAATTCATGTATATCCAACAATTACCTTTATAACCCTCAATTAAGAGTAACGTTTGATAATCGCATAAAATATACATTAATTATCTAGAATTATGATATCTTAGATAATAGAATCAATACTTATTTATGACTTTGCTAATGACACAATGACTATCTCTACAACAAGTCAATGTGGGTCATGTCCACTATCACATACTCCGTACATGTATATTTATGTGACTAAACAGATACCTTATATCAATGATTTGTGAAACATGATCATATATTAATCCACACATATTAGTCAATATATATAATCATTCAGTGTTATATGCTAATGATATCATACTAGGGACAATTTAGAGTTTTGATAACCAATCACAGAGTTTCGCAATTCGAGTCCTCAACCAAATAATCCGTGAGATGTCCAAAACTCAAGAAACAAAATGATATAAAACATTCAAATGCAAAAACTAAATAAGGATACTATCACAAATGATTGGTCCTCTAGGCTACCAAACTAATAGTAACACCATAAGTATTGGAAGCGGGTTTCATGCTGGCATACATTACCATTATCGAGTTAACCATAAACATAAGATTATATTCAAAATTTCCTCTACATCTAGCTCAGTCTCAAAAAATTTCATGTTGACATCATCATTACTATCACCCAAGTTGTTAGAACCATCAGAGTGACCATCTAATTCATGGCCTAGTTCACCATCTTGTTTTAGTTATTCGTTTAAATCATTTACCTGTGGACTACCTGGCATATTATCGGAATTAGATTTAAAATTGAGATTATCTTCATTTGCAGGTGGACAATTTCGCTCTACAGATGGTAGCTAATTCCTGGCATACTGCCAGGATTTGGATCATAACTAGTATTATTAGTATTTGATTTTGACTCAATCACTACTTTCAACATGCGGAAATTTATCAGTGGAGTGACATTTTGGATAACTATCTTTCAAATTACATCGTTGCATACACCCAATAAGTTACAAAAAAAAAAGATTCAGGATAAGCAAGTTTAATCGTGCACTTATGTTCAACTTAAATTAGCTTGAAAGTAGGTCAAGTCCACCATAAATTTGTCTTCTTACTTCATCAAAACTAGTTTCTTCAATTATATGAAATGAAAATTTGACACTTACATTATAATCTACACCTGTAGGTTCTCTCAGTTTCTGACATCCTTGATATATGTTTATTACAATCATTTCTAGTAAGAATCTATACACAAAACGTACCAATAAATTTGTTTTTACAATCTATTATTTTAAGTTAATTTAACTAAAAAATACATATTGCTAAAAAAAATTACTACACAATACAGTAAAAAAATTAAGCAATGAATTAGAAAATAATAATGAATGAAATCTATATATTTTTAGAAAAATTGGAAGAAATTATTTCTGTAGGTTATTATTTAAGTTGATTTGACTATAATAATTAATATTAACAACTAAATAATTATAAAATACACTCAACATTAGAAGTATAAATTTATTAAATTTGAAATGACTAAAAATAAAATAAGAATTTAGAACAGAGATAATAAAAAACTTAAAAATTTACTGACTTCTTCCATTTTTTAATTGTGCACAAAAAAAATTTGTTCGGAAATGGAGAATTTTACAGACAGTTTTATAGAGAATTTTTAGTTGAGAATGAGAGTGAAAGATTCAGGATTGACTTTTATAGGGAAGCGTAGACTCTATTACATGGTATTGACAACACCGTGCAATCACATTTTAGTGTAAAGACCGATTTTGCCAACACCAGTCTTTATAGAGAATGATAGTGAAAGATCCTAGATTGGCTTTTCTAAGGAAGCGCAGACTCTATTGCACGGTATTGACAACACTGTGCAATTATGTTTTAGTGTAAAGATTGATGTTGCCAACACCGGTCTTTACAAAAGGTTCAAGAAAAATATCAGTGTGTATCGGTCTATTATGTATCGTAAAGATCGGAGTTGACAATTTCGTACTTTTCTAAAGACATGCATTGTCAACTCATGCTTTTATATTTTTCGAACTTCTGAATTATGCTTTCTTTTTATTTATAACTTTTTATTAAATTTCTGATATTAAAAAATCGGTAGAAATAGTATTAACCGTGCATGCCTATTCCTAGGGATGTCAAGCAACGAAGATTTGTGTTTCCTCATTTCGTTTCGCTCGAACGAAATGTGAAACAGAACGATTTTATCTTAAGTTGGAAGAACAAAACGAAACACGAAATGAATATGGGTTTCGCCAAGAAACAAAACATGTAACGAAATTGACCCATTTTGTTTCATTCCGTTACATAATTACGTCAAATATTCTACCTGTATGGAATATATAAATTGCGAGTGACGATTTTGTCGGAACTCTCGAGGAATCGATGATTTTTTAGAGGGAAAATTTAGGGTTTCTCACCACTTCGATTCATTTTTCGTTCTCTCTCTCTCTCTTTGATATGTTCTCTGTCTCTCCTATCTCTCTTCCTCTCTCTAGCCAGTTGCTCACTTGCTCTCATGGAGTCATGGTACTAAGACATGTTGCTCTCCATCTCTCTCGGCGCGTTGACCCATGCATGACGCGACACCCTGTTTTGTCCCCTTTCTAAGATCCTCATCATTTCGATTGCGTGATCTGGCCATGTGATAGATGATCTTTTTTCTTGTTTCAGCATTCTAGTGTACTTGTTGTCTTGTATGCTCAAAAGGTTGTATAAAGGTTTTCGCTAGGGTTACTGTGAGACCGATGACAAGATCGTCGACCATGATTTAGTCTTCATGCAATCATGAAGAATCGTTGGCTTTGGTTATATACGTCTCTAAAGGCGAAGAAAAATGCCAAAAAGAAAGAAAGGAAAAGAAAGAGAGAGAGAGATAGAAAAAACAAAGGCACGGAGAGAAAGGAAGAGAAATGAGGAAAAATAGCAAGCAATCAAGCTTACTGACAGTTACTGGTGCTTGTTAGTTAAATTTTGCATGCTTGGAATTGTTGTTGGCACTTATTGGTGCTAAGAAGGGAGGGAGGTCAATTCAGGATCCTCAGTCAAGAAGTAATTTGTTGCTTATGTGCCTTATTGACAGATGGCTCCTTGATCGGCTTCTCTTCCTTCTTGGCACTCGTGCTTGTTAGTTAGTTACTGTTGCTTGTTTGGTTGCTTGATTTAGACCACACAATCATACTATCATTCTAAAGCCATTCATATTATCAATTCTCCTAATTAAATTGCATGTGATGTAAGCATGTTGCATGATGCCTTAAAACCTGGAGACTGAGAGTCTCTTTGGCTCCTCAGATTCTAGCATCAATTTTTCAATGATAATACATGTATTTAAATGTTTTCAACTTTTTTTATTCAGCCATTGTGACTGATATTAATATATCTGAAAAAATAATAGTTGAGATTTGAATTGCCTTTAGAATAAACATGCTTTAGAGTAACTCACATAAGTCTTGCTCTTTTGATTGTAGTTAACTAGCATATACTTTAGAATAACTGACAAATGACAAGTATATATTGATCAATACATTGGGTGATATTTTCAATATTGTCGTATTAACTCTGTTATATTTATGTTTGTCAATATTAACTTGTCATTTTTTATTTTTCTGACAATGATTTTCTTCAAATTTGTCAAAAAATAGACAGTTGGAATTAGAATGAGACGTTCAAAAATTGCTAACGTTACAGATATATTGAACGTTTGATTAAACGAAACATTTGACTCAACACATTGTTCTTATGTTTAGTAGACGAAGTTCAGCGGTAAAAAATATTTTCCTCAGTTCAACGAACTTTGATATGTTTGATACCCTAGTCATAATAACTTATTCCTCTCTTCCACACGAGTCAAACACATGGTCCACTAAAAGTCTAAAACCTTGAACCAGAAGGACCCACCAATAAACTAATCATGAATCTAGGACTGTAAGAAAAATTCGTAGTTCGTAATTCGTTCGAGTTTGATTTGAGAAAAGTTCGAAATTAGTTCGTTCGATTTCAGTTCGAAATTAGTTTCAAATCGAATCAAACTAGTTCGAAATGATTTTGATTCAAACTCAAACTAGGGTCGGTTCGTTCGAAACTGTTCGTGAACGAAAACAGTTTGAATCTTGAGAGATCTGACATGTCAGATGATATCGAGACTATTGATATATATGTAGTCTGTGCTACGGGTTCGTTCAAATTAGTATCAAATCAAACTCAAACTTGACACAATTCGTTCAAATATTGTTCGTAAACTATATAGTTCGAATGTTGTTGATATTTTTTTCTTTTTTTCAACTACATTATCTATTTCAACTTCATTTTCATTAGAGGGAGTTAATTCATGTATCTTTAATGCCACTATCATCATCTTCATTCAAATACTCTGTAGTTAGTTCACACGTATTCTTTTCATTGCCAACATTCTCCTCTTCATATTTTTTAATTAGATAATATTTTCCATCTTCGTCATCTCATTTTACTACTTTCCGGTTGAGCAGCAAGAAATTCATAGTTCGTAATTAGTTCGAGTTCGATTCGAATCAGTATCAAATCAAACTCAAACTTCACACGGTTTGTTTGAAATTTATTCTATTTCAAATCAAACTAGTTCGAAATTGATTTCAAATCAAACTCAAGCACAAACTAGTTCGTTCGAGTTAAATTCGTTTGCAGCTCTACGTGAATCCATACAAAACAACACCGAAATTAAATATGGTAAGCATGTTTCAAGAATGCCAGAAGGATACAGCTACTATTTGACACAACCTTCCAGCGACTGATACACAGTCAAATATAAATCTTAAACAAAAGAAAAGAAAAGAACTCGGAACTTTCCTTTTTCCATCTCCAAGGCTTCAAATAGATTAGCTTTGCACTAGCTTCATAGCTAGCTAGCTTTGCATCAACTTTTCTACCTTACCTATTACGAGTTTCCGACTGTTAAGTACATATATAATAACAATTCTGTGAAACCTTTTCTCGAGTTGAACACAAAAGAGAGGTTCTAAAGAGAGAGAAAAGGATTTTAGAATCAGGAATCCAAACGCTAGAAGCTCAACAAAATGTTCCCTTTTAGTTTTACCACTGAGGTTCATATTTTTTCTCCATCTTTCAACTACCAGAGCTCTTTCTAGTGGTTGGAGGAGAAAGAAGGTGGCTACCATTTCCGACAGATGGGGACCACAGGTCAGCACCGTTTGCACTCGCTACATGTTCGGTGCATGACACCGGGACTAGGCAGAGGCCTCTGCTCTTTAAATCAGTTCTCGCTCCCTCCTGTTAAACAGAAGAAAAAGATATTGCCAGAGATATAAACAAATCTTACAAGACCAACTGACCATTGTAAGAGAGAAAGAGAGAGAGAGCTTTATACATGTGAAGTTGTACAAGAGGGCAGGTTTTGTAAGTACGGTGAGCTGAGAACCTGGAAACAACAGAGAAAGGTCTATTTAATTGCAGAAATGTAGAGAGAGAAAGATGCAGAGAGAGGTAGAGAGAAATAAGGGTTACCTGGACTTGTTCATGCAAAAAGCGGATGTATCCAAGAGCTTCATGCAGAACTGAGGCCGTGTCAGACTGCATACATTTTTGTAATTTTTCACAGTCAAAGTCAAATTATTTCCTACCAATTAAATGCATAAAGCATGCCAATTAAAAACTTCGCCACCGCTGCCTATATAGACAAAAAAAAAAGAGGGGGGGGGGGGCGTTGCACCATACTTCTCAAAGGCATCACGGAAATTCATCAAGAAAACATAATAATAATGATAAAGACAGGAACAAACGTATGCATGATTGACATATAGTTTATTAGTTTATATAAATTATTCCACCACCAGCCAAAGTAATCAATGGAACTCATCAATTTTTTGTATTCAGAATTATTAAAATAATACTCTTTACGACTTTACCAGCATTCTTGGTTCATAAACAATTAGTATATATATCACCATGCAGCCAGCAGGCAGCAGCCGTAAACCATAATTCCATAAACCTTAACTGGATAAATAATGAATGACCAGTCAAAGCTGTAAAGATAGGTCGCATATATAAAGGCTTTACGCATTAAATGGAGAAGATTTGGGAACTGTGTTGCAGTTTTTGTACCTTTCCAAAAGGAGAAACAAGTTGCTGCAGTGCCATGATCCGCTCCCCCAATTTCTCCTTTCGTACCTAAACCCCACAATTAATAAGACAAAACACACATCAAATATACTCACATTTAATAAATGGGATTATCTTTTAGATAGAAATGAGAATTTTGTATTCAAATCTAATTCAAAATTGATCTAAAATTTTCTTTAACATATTTTGAGTCCATCGAATTTCGAACCATAAACAGGATTAGTGTTCTCAAAAAATTCGGGCGGATCTACTTGCCCATGGACCCGCCCGTGTCCGGACCGTATCCGACCCGTACCCGATCCGATCCGACCCGTAGATACCGGATTTATCACGGGTCGGGTTGGAGGTTTTGGATTCGGATCCGTGCATACTTGCCCCGTCGTACCCGTGGATCCGTGGAACCGTGGATCCGGACGGGTCGGATCCACGGGTACCCGACCCGCCTCGTTATTAATTCACTAAACAGGATTATTGACTAAAAGAATTATATAGAGAATGAGAGGTACAATTAAGACATAAACCACACCTTGATTGTACCACCTTGAGAAACACCACCTTCAGTCTTTGCTTTTTTATTTTTACCCCCACTCGTTGCCTCTGTCTTTCTCCCTCCATTCTCTTGTTTTTTCTGTAATATTTTACATTGATTTATATTAGGTGATATGTACAAAAGCAAGCCTACTAAATGATTTTGCAACTTTGTGCATAGAGTTTTTTTTTATTCGAGAGAAAAAGAAATATATTTTGTTCATAGAGTTGACATCTTACATTACATATATAGGAAATGCTACAAATCGTTAACTGCATTAATTTATCTCTACTCTATATTAAATATTTCTATCATGTAAAAGAGAAGTCCTTTAATATGAGTGCTGTGACTGCTGTCAATTTCTTCGTAATCACGCGTGCAGACCCAACCCAATCTCAGAAATCAAAACAACTATTGCATGCATGTGAATTCTTCAACAATTCGATGATGATAAAAACAAAAAAAAGTCAGTTGCATATTAAGAGAGTAGATAAAGTAATTGCGTTTCCATATTTCAACCCAAATAAATCTTGCAAAACTATAGAAGGTCGATCAAATTGGTACAATTGATCCCAACTGAATTAAAACCAGGGGAAAAACCATATCCTTTTTTTTCCAGAGAAACAAAAGGAAGTCACCTTTTGTTGCCTAGAGCTAGTAGTGGTTAACATTGAATTAGTGGCAGCAGTGGAGGTAGGAGAAGAAGAGAGAGATGACATAGAAGAACTCTCACTGGACATCTGCTGAACAGTTCTACTGGTACTGTTGCCAGTATCACTAACTCCATGATACATCAATGGCAACGCTACTGGTTCATACAAACCGCCAAACCCTAGAAATCTAGAAGAAAATCCTAGAATCTCCTCTTCAGTTTCTTCTCCCATTCCACACTTCAACATCTCCAAATAACTGCAACTTAATTCTTCTCCACGTACAACCCCTTTCTTATCCATAAAAATGGTTGAACTGAGAATCTATTGTAAAGAAAAAAATCTTGGGGTAGTACAGAGGGAAAAGACGAGGCAGGAGAGACTGAGAGAACAGTGTTAACTCTTGTCAAGGATGCAACGACAGCGCCTTTTTTCTTTCACACGAGCAGAGAATCGAGTTATTATGAGCTCTAAACCAGAGAGAGAGAGAGAGAGAGAGAGAGAGAGAGTAAGAGGAGGGTCTTTTTCAGGCTTGTTTAAAATATATTTTAAGGGTTGTCACTGTACGGTTTGCTTGAGCTTGACCTTTGTTTTTGTTTTGTTTACCTTTCTTGAGAGAGACCTTTGTTCTGGTTTCTTTGGCGTCGCCTAGCCCGGGTAGACCTATGTGACGGTGGAGATTCGTTGTTATTAATACAGTCGAGTATTGATATCGATATTATTATGCATATTTAGTTGAGTTATTATGTACATTATTTGAATTATTATGCATTTTATTTTTTTATTGAAAAATTATGTATGTTAATAGTTATGCATTTATTTTAGTTATTATGCACATTATTTTATTAACATGCATAATATTTTTTTAGTACAAAAATAACATAAAAAAACATGCATAATAACTCAAATAATGTGCATGATAACTCAACTAAATGTACATAATAACATCGATATCGATAGTCAGTATCAAATGAGGTATCTACTAAACATTATTGTAATAAATATATTTTATTACAAATAATTAACCGGTCGTGATAATTATCTCATAAACGTCCTTCTTAACTGTTTTTCATTGATAGAGCGTTTTTCTGCAAGATTCAGTTTACATGTTTCGCTCATTCCAAATATTTTGCGTGCTTTGCACATTTCATGCCATTTTGTTCATAAGTGATTTAAGATAATATATTGTAATTATCGAGTTAATATAAAATTTTATAATTAATAAATATAATCTTTGCTCATTTGAGAAGAAGAGAATAATTGAAAACAATTGAAATTGGATTTTTATTCTACTCCAACAGAAAGTACATCATAATAGAGCTATGTATATTGAATGAGCTGTAGTCTGGTTAAGTCCTAACTATTTTTTTATAACAAACAAACTAACTATGCACTCTTCACAACAGAATGTAATTAATGTTTTTCACTGTCATCGTCTTCTTCATTGTTCTTCGAACATGAAGCCTCTAGTTGGCTATTATCTCCTATAGTCCTCTTCAAACTTAATGGCTTTGCAAAAACAATGAGTTTATCTAGAAGCAATTGAAATCTTCCTTTGGCCAGACTTTTTGTGAGTATATCAACTATTTGATCTGCTGAGCACAAGAAGTTGACTGCCACTTGTTTTGAGGCTAATTTTTCTCTTACAAAATGGACATCGAGTTCTATATACTTTGTTCGGGGTATGAAAGCCTGGATTCACATCTAGAAAAGTTGCCTCCAAATTATCACACCATAGAGAGGATATTTGATCAAGTTGTTGCCCCAATTCATGAAGTAATGCTTTGAGCCAAAGAACTTCTGTTGTTGTAACTACCAGACTCTGGTATTCTGCTTCAATAGATGATCTTGAGATTGTGTTTTGCTTCTTGCACGACTAGAAAATAAGATTGGGACCATAAAAGACATCAACACCAGTTGTTGATCTTCGGTCATCAGGGCATCCAGCCCAATTAACATCACAATAAGCATTTAGTGGCAGATGTGAGGATGGTTGAATAAGTAGTCCCATGTGAGTTGTGCCTTGAATGTACCTCAAGATCCTTTCTGCTTTTCAATGTTCATCAGTAGGATTTGAAGGGAATTATGATGTCTTGTTGACTGCAAAGGCTAAATCATGTCGTGTTATGGTGACATACTGCAAGGCACCAACCATTGTTCAATATTAAAAAGGATAAGAGAGAGGTGTGCCATCCAATTTGGACATTTGAAGATCTGCTTGTAAGGGAGTTGTATAGGGCTTTGCTCATGCCATTGAAGCATTTGCCACTATGCTTTAGAAATACTTGGTTTGAGTAAGATACAAGTCGTTTCCTTGTCTTGTGACCTCAATGCTTAGGAAATAAGGCAGACAATCAAGATCCTTGATAGAGAACTGACTAGCAAGTGTATGACTAAAGGATAAAATAGCTTTGTTGTTGTTGTCAGTAATGATTATATCATCCACGTATACTAAAATGTAAATGATCAATGATGTCCTTGTTGTTTAAAATGAATAGAGAGCGTTCAGACTGAGAATTATTGAAGGCATTTGTGGTCGGGAAGGTTTTGAGTTTGTTGAACCAAGTTCTTGGAGTTTGTTTTAGTCATACAAGATCTTTTTGAGTAGGCATACATGATGTGGGTAGGCATTGTCAGTAAAACTAACCTTGTAGTTGAGTCGTGTAAATGGTTTCTTCTAAGTCTCCATGCAAAAATGTATCATTGACATTTAACTGATGAAGAGGCCAGTTGTGAGATAGGGCAATAGTTAACACAATTCGAATTGTAGTTGGTTTGTTCACATGGCTGAAAGTATCAAAGAAGTCCACTCCTTCTTGTGTAAAGCCCTTGGCAACTAGCCTTGCTTTGTACCTTGCAATTGTGTCATCTCCTTTCTTTTTTATTTTGAAAATCCATTTGCAACCTACAACATTTGCATTAGATGGGAGTGAAACTAATTCTCATGTAGAGTTTCTTGTCAAAACATCAAGTTTTGAGACCATAGCTTGCTTCCAATGAGCATACTTAAATGCACGTGAATAACAGGTTGGTCCAAGGTATGTGCACCTATTTTCATTGATAGTGTCACTATTATGTCTCTAGTAGCAATGTAAACCTGATGGTCTTTGAACTGTTTTGGTCTGAGGATGTTTGTTTGCTGCCTACTGATCATGTGGTGTCTTGTTAGAGGTGTAGGAGTAGTAATGTTAGTTGAATTGTCAGGTTGTAATTGAGGTATTGGTGTATGTTGGTCATTATTTTGAGAAACATATAGAGTAAGGGTAGTTTGGTCATTATTTTGAGAAACATATAGAGTAAGGGTAGTTTGGTCATTTGAGGAATGAGAAGGGGGAATGATGATTAAAGGGCAATTGGAGGAGTAAGTTGACTCATGATAAGGTAATGAGTGATTAGTGTGAAAAGAAAAACAACTTTCATTGAACATCACATTTCTGGAGACAAAAATCTTTTGAGAGACAGGTTGAAGGCACAAATAACATTTGTACATAGTGGAATAGCCTAGAAAGACACATTCATCTGATTTTGGTAACACCTTATAAGCATTGTATGGTCTAAGAAGAGGATAACAGGCATAACCCAGAATTCTTAGAAATGTATAGTCAGGTTTTTGAGAAAACAATTTCTCAAAAGGTGACACCAGTTGATATGGTTTACTGGACAATCTATTGATCATAAACACATTACTCTCAAAGATGTAATCCCAAAAGTCAAGTGGTATGCCTGCAAGATACATATTTGCTAAGGCCAATTCAACCATATGTCTGTGCTTTCTCTCAGCCAGACCATTCTGTTGTGGTGTATAAGGACATGAGACTTGAAATGAAATTTCTGGATAATTTGAAATCAATGGCTTAAACTCAGTCCCACCATCACATTGCACTATCATTATTTTAGCAGGCAACAAATTTTCAGCCTTACATTTGAACAAGTGAAAAATATTTTTTTACATCAGACTTGTGTGCACAACAATAAATCCAACTAAATCTGCTAAACTCATCAGTAAAATTAATATAATATCGGTTGCCTTGACTATATGTTATTGGTGATGGTACCCAGATATCAATATGGATGACTTGTAGAGGGGTAGTGACAACACTCGGAGAAGCTTTGTAAGGTTGTTGATGAGATTTGACTTTATTGCAACTTAAATAGAATGAAACAACTTTATTTGACATAGGAATAGTATTATTCCTTCTCAAGGTATCTATTAGAAAAGAGCAATGTTATAGTCGATTATGCCAAACATCAAAGGAAATGTCAGAAGTGTGAATATCTGAAAAGGTGCGTGTGTCTTAGTCAGACAATAAAGGCCTTTATGCACTATGCCATGGAGCATGATTTGATTGGTTGTTTGGTCCTTAATAGAGCACGATTTAGGTGAGAATTATACCAAAATATCATTGTCTCTAATCAATTAAGATATACTGAGAAGATTTTTAGTGATTTCAGGTACATACAATGCATTGTTTAGAATCAAAGGTTGACCAAATATTTTAAGATACGTGGTTCATGTGTGAGAGTTAAACATACCTGCACCATTGCCTATGTGCACTTGATCAGTGCCATTGTAGATCTGAGACGAAGAGAGCCAGTTCAGATCATAAGTAATATGAGTGAAAGCACCTGAGTCCAAAAACCACTGAGAAGAGGGATTGGGAGTTGGTCAGCTACCAATGCTTGATGATCTGAAGAAAGAACACTTTTAGCACCTGTAGAAGTCACTAATGGAGCATTTGAATAAGTAATAATATGACCCACTTAAAAAATAAATCTGACATTGGACATTTTTGTCCATTGAGAAATTGAAGTTTCTTCTACGGCCTCTGCCACAATAACTTATGCGTCTATTGGAATTTGAGTTATATCTAGGCTGATTTTGAGCTTACCAAGGTTGGCTATTATTATGAGATTGTTTACTAGCATGAAGTGCAGAGGGATCAAAAGTAGTGTTGGAGGAGCCATTGTGTAGACTGTGGTTATTGAATTGAGTAGTAATATGTGGTGTGATGTTGTATGAGATCTGAGGTTATCTCGAATTCTAGCTTCATGAGCTAGAAGAAGTCCTTGAAGCTCAACCATTGATGAAGAGTTGGATCTCATGGAAACAGCTGTCACAAAGTTCTCAAAATCATATCCTAAACCTTGAAGTGTATATAATACTAATTCATGATCTGAAATTTCAGATCCAATACGGCGCAGTCTGTCAGCAATATATTGCATGTGTTGGAGGAATTGAGCACATGCAAAAACTTCAATTCAAGGCTTTTGGCAATTGATTGTGTATTGTGCATCTGATGGAGATTGTTCCACATTTGTGCTGATGTCCTACAATTCATGACTTAAGTTAGGATGGAAGAAGAGATCGAACTGAACATCTATGTAAGGATCGACTGATCTTGCTTCATCATCCATTTGTCGTACTGTGGATTTGAAGTTGTGACACCAGCAAAGCTTGTAATGGTGGAATATGGTGAAAGAGTAGTGAAATCAATGAAAGAGAAGAGGTCATGACCTCGAAGAACAGATAGAATCTGTAATTTCCATATTAGATAGTTGTTTTGACTGAAGGTCATGTTTAATTGGTGTGAGATTGAATGGGTGTGTTGATAGTTGTGGTGATAAGAGGTAGAGATGAAGGTTCTGTCATCTTCTTGAATTTTGTTTCAAGAAATAGACAATGCGAAGTCTTGGATAAAGAGTGTGTGCTCTAATTACGCTCTGATACCATATAATCTTTGCTCGTTTGAGAAAAAGCAAAAGAGAACTGAAAACAATTGAAATTGAATTTTATTCTACTCCATCAGAAAGATTACATCGGATACAGTATTTATAATAGAGCTCTATACATTGAACGAGTTGTAGTCTAGCTAAGTTCTAACAAGTGGTGTGATAAGGTCCCCGGGGGCGGACCCGCCCGTGACCCGACCCGTGCCCGACCCGTGAAAAATGGACCCACGGGTTTTGGGTGGGACGGGACGCCCTCTTGACCGTTGGACCCGTGCTAGACCCGACCCGCCGGACCCTTGACCCGACCCGTGCCCGACCCTTGACCCGACCCGTGCCCGACCCGTGCCCGACCCTTGGACCCTTGAACCCGACCCCCGGACCCGACCCGACCCCCGGACCCTTGAAATGATTGAAATGATAGAAATGCTTTATGTCACTTCTAAATTCAAAAATATTCTCAGAAAATTCAAAAAATTTCAAATTTTAAATTTCAAATTTCAAATTCACCATACCTCTCTATAAATAACACCCTCCACTCTCACTTATTTCACACATCTATCTCTCATTCTCTCTTTCAAATTCTCAATTATCACTACTCAATTCTCAATTTACTTTCATAATTTTAATATATAAGTTATAACTTCTTAGTTTATAATAATACTTTTAGATATATTAATTAGGTTTAAATATTTAAATTGTTAATTTATATTTATTCTCTCATCATCCACCATCCGTGCAAAGGTACGTTTAAGATTTTAAGTTACAATTTACATTTAATTCTCGAATTTATATTTTTTTACGTAACAATTTTGATTCTTATCAAATTTTATTATTTCTAACTCACATTTTAATTCACATACAATTTGTAATTCACATTTTTATTCTTTAATAACTTTTAGGTTACATTTTTTTATTTTCAATTGTAAATTAATTTATTAATTTATAAAAAAAATTCGACATATTTATGAGTATTATGTGAACAAAATTTGACAATATTATTTGAGTATTATTTGAACAAAATTTGACAATACAATTTTTGTTCTTCTATTTTTAATTCACATTTAATTCACGCTTTTTTATTATTTCCAACTCACATTTTACAATATTATTTCTTTTTTTTTCAATTTTAGATATGGCATCTCAAGAACCAAATCCTAGCATTTCGGTTGAAGAAACAATACGAAGGATGAGTGTTGAGCTATTCGGTGAGGATAAAGCAGGTATTAAAACTGAAGGTATTAAAAATTTAATTTTTAAATTCAAATATGGTCTTTATCACATTTTTTCAAATAATGTTAGAAAACAAAATTTTCATGCATTGTGTTCACGCTTGGGCTTGAGTAATTTGATAGTTCCATGGGATGTCGATACCCGTTGGAACTCCACGTATAGATTGTTCCATCATTCTTTACCATACAAGAACGCAATAAATGAAATGTTGCGGAACTCAACCGAGGGGATACAACTGATGATGAACGAGGGAGAATGGAACCAATTGGAGAAATTGACAAACTTTCTACAAGTTTTTTTCAAAGCAACCGTCAAACTTTCATGCTCGTATACACCATCTGCACACAAGTTACTTCACCATCTATATTGCATCACCAAGGTACGTAATCTATATTTATGTTTGAAACAATCATCCTCTTTCTTTATCCATCTCTTATTCTCTTATATTTTTTCTTCTTCCAATTCTCTAAGGTCTATCGTCAGCTTGAAGATATAGAAGGGCTAGACCATAATTTGACTCCAATCGTTGAGGCAATGAGAGAGAAGTTTCTCAAGTATTGGGAAGAAGTACCTCCTATCACTATTATAGCGAACTGTCTGCATCCGGCCTTCAAAAAGAAGTACACAACAAGATTGATTCAGAAGTACAACCAGAATCTGAAGTTACCATATTATACGGTGGAAGCCGAAATGACTACTTTATTCGACGGGATGTTCGACATTTACAATGCTCGACATGTCTCAAGGATGGCTTCTGCGCCAACTCAACCACAAAGGTATGAATGCAATATATTTAGTAATATTTGAAGACTCAATTTATTTAGTAATTTTTTAACACTCAATAACTTTTTTTAATCACAAATAGAAGGACCAGTTCTTTAGACTTGCTTAGCGAGCTAAGGGAGGATGAACCTCAAATGCTAAACACTAACGAACTGTTGAGTTACTGTTTGGGAAGTTTTGAAGACGATGACATCGACATCCTAGATTGGTGGAAGCGACATTCTGGCGCATATCCAGTTTTGGCAGCGATGGCTCGCGACATTTATGCAGTGCCCGTGTCAACTGTACCATCCGAGTCATGTTTCACTTCCGCTGGTAGAATTTTGACCGACAAACGCACCAAATTGGGTACAACACGGTTCGAGCAACTTGTGTGCTTGAAAGATTGGATTGATGCCGAAGAGCGTAATCAACATGATCCTAATTTTCAAGAAGTCGAAACTCAAGAAAGTAGTACTATGCCAAGAAGTCCTGTCGTCGGCGACGATTCTGATGATCCATTGTGCATTGGCGACGACGAATTGTGGTATCTGAACAATGAATTCATGCGTGCAATGTAGTAAGTTTTTAATTGTAATTGTAATTATATTTTTCTTTTTTACAACAATTTTTTCCAATGATACTAACAAAAAAAAAAGTTAGAACTCTGCCTATGTTGTCTTATTCACATAGCCGGTCCCAAGCCCGGAATAAAGGAGGAGGGTAACTTTTAAAAATGATATAATTATAAAATATATTTTTCAAAATATTACAAATTTTTTCTGAATTTTTGTGCATTTTTTTATTTTTTTAACATTTTTTCGAATTTATTGAGAATTTAGAGGTTTTTTTGAACATTATATATGAATATTTTTTATTTTAAGAAAGATCATAAATAAAAATGATATAATTATAAAATATATTTTTCAAAATATTACCAATTTTTTTCTGAATTTTTGTGCATTTTTTTATTTTTTTAACATTTTTTCGAATTTATTGAGAATTTAGAGTTTTTTTGAACATTATATGAATATTTTTTATTTTAAGAAATATCATAAATAAAAATGATATAATTATAAAATATATTTTTCAAAATATTACAAATTTTTTTCTGAATTTTTGTGCATTTTTATTTTTTTAATATTTTTTCGAATTTATTGAGAATTTAGAGTTTTTTGAACCTTATATGAATATTTTTTATTTTAAGAAATATCATAAATAAAAATGATATAATTATAAAATATATTTTTTAAAATATTACAAATTTTTTTTCTGAATTTTCGTTCATTTTTTTTACTTTTTTTGGGATTTTTCCGGATTTTTTAGAGGCATTTACCATTTACAAACTTTAAAATTAAAAAAAAAATTGAAAATCCCGCCGGGTCGGACCCGCCCCCCACAAACCCGTGACCCGTGCCCGACCCGACCCTTGCCCCGACCCGACCCGACCCGTGCCCGTGAGACCCGTGGGGGTCTATCACGGGCCGGGTTGCCCTTTCGGACTTTGGACCCGTGCAAACCCGACCCGTGAGACCCTTGAGACCCGGAGACCCGTGACCCGTCGGACCCTTGAACCCGTGCCGGTCGACCCGTGCCCGACCCGACCCGACCCGACCTTTCGTCACACCCCTAGTTCTAGCTGCCCTTTCATAACAAACTAACTATGCACCCTTTACAACAGAATGTAATTAATGTTTTTCACTGTCATCGTCTTCTCCATTGTTCTTTGAACAGGAAACCTCCAGTTTGTTATTATTTCCTATATAAATTTATTAATTTGAAAATACGTGCATTATTTTCTAAAAGGTGATTATACTTGTATTTTAAGTATTTTAAATGTTAACTTCCAATAAAAAAGACTGAAGTTTTAAGCTTGAAACTTTCATGTTGATTTAGAGTTAATACTGTTTGAATAAATCACAATCATTAATCTTTTATTCATTATGCATAAACTACACCAACACTATAAACTATAAACAATAGTAGCATTGCTGTCTCCGCATTATCCCACGAATTTAATTGAACTCAATAAGTCATGTAGGAAGTTTTGGCCACAACTATACACAATATTTTTCTTTTTCATTTGAGAGAGAGAGATCATGACTGTAACATGAAATTTAAAAAATAGGACATTTGATATTGCAAAATAAACTTCATGTAAAATATTAATAAGCTTCAATTTGAACTAATTAATTAGCACTTCCAGCAATATTAAAACAATAAAAAGATTTTAGGTATTCAAACAAGTTGCTAATCAATGAAAATTAATAGTATAGAAGGGATAACTTTACGGTTGTCTTCGCAATCTTCTCATTGATATTTCAAATTTTACATCGAGTAATTATAACATTCTTTTTTAAACGTTCTTCTTATAAGATCTTCATTATAAGACAAAAAATACATTATAATTACAATTTTTCCCTTCTTAATGGCCTCTTTGCAAGAACCCCACTACAAGACAAAGATCCATTCACCTCCTTTCTCTCTCCGCACTACTTTCTCTCTTGTTCTCACTGTCTCCGTCTATATTAGAACATACAAGTCTTAATATTAGAACACGCAAGTCTCAATATTAGAAACTGTAAGTTTCAGTACGAGAATATGCAAGTTTCTATATTAAAACATACAAGTCTTTATATTATAACCCGCAAGTTTGTATATTATAACAAGCAAGTATTTATATCGAAATCTACATGTCTCAACTATTTGGAACCAACGAGTATTTATATTAGAAAATTTTAATATAAAGAATTTAGTCCTAAATATAAAGAAATGCATGTGAGCAGACAAAGCGAACAGAACAGAGCGAAACTGGAGCGGCAAAAGCAGAACATTAATTATTTTTTCTTTTAGCGGGACGTATAAAGAGGACTATTAGTAAGTCCCTTTTACATAATAGTGTTATTTGATATTTCATAAAAAAATACTAAAATTGCATGAAGTGTGCAGTGCTATTTCAT
Organism: Eleocharis quinqueflora; assembly: GCA_964058865.1. Taxonomy (NCBI): domain Eukaryota; kingdom Viridiplantae; phylum Streptophyta; class Magnoliopsida; order Poales; family Cyperaceae; genus Eleocharis; species Eleocharis quinqueflora. The sequence goes on from CAXKVX010000549.1 coordinate 105,306, forward strand.
TGAATATCAAATCTCTCAAGTTGCATATATTTGAAAAAGAATCAATCTTTATGTTTAATAATATGTCTATATTTTTTCATTTAAACACTTGTTCTGATTTCACTTTCAAAATTGATATATGATAATTTTCAAAATTATATATCTTTTACACGTTTTTATATCGTTACATCCAGTAGATTTGAAAAGTTTGCTGAAACTAACATACAAAATTATTGAACAATCGGCTGTCACTTTGTTCTTTTTGATATGTCACTTCCAAATCTTACCTTTTTGGCTAATAAAAATTATACTATAAAACTAACGAAATTATATTAATAATTAGCCGAGTAAACATGAAGTTCTTATCTAATTGCGAATCAAGTTTGGGAAATAAGACAAACTGGAACCATCCAAAATTCACATATAGTTCGGGATTGTGTATATAGAAAATCAGTCTAGTCTAATTCGCATAGTCAAATCAAATCAAAATAACAAACATCAACTTGTGCTAGAAGTAATAAAATGTTGTAAGAAAAACATTGTCTAGTCCTTGGAAGATACGATGGTAGCTAGGTTTGAACTACTAAAAATCTTTAGGGAAACACGATGAGAGGGGAAGCAGTTCTTCTGTCGCGTAGTAGGAATGAACGACTCAAATTTTCTGTGTTATAAGTTACAGACGGTTCAAATTTGATTCAGAAAGATTTGATATTATAAGATTTAGTTTGTACAAATCTCGATACAAATCAAAAATTAAAATTTATTGCGCAAAACACACAGTATTTTTTTCTACGCGATAGAAGATCTCATTCCTGATGAGAGGAGACTTCCAAAACTACCTAGTGTCACGGGACACACTAAACACAAACAGGCCAAGAAAGAATCAAACTTCCCATATCTCGTAATTTTATTATCTCAATTGTCAATTGTCTCCAAGCGTGCATGTCCCTAATGCATAGCTTGGATCCTCTGTGGCCATAAATATGCCCATCGTTGTGTTGCTTTCACTAAAATTGATGGCACATCCCCGTCGACAATAACAGCCAGCACCGTCGGTGATACGTTATTGGGTCAAAATTAGGTACACTTAGTGTATCATTTGATTGTGTATTTTTTATTTAATCATTGAATCATTGAATCATTAAATAGTATTTATCTATTTTTTAAAATAAGCAGGGAGCGTATGTCTAACGCGCAACGACTTTCTAATAGTGTGCTAAATTCATTGCTTGTTTGTTTGTTTGTTGGGCGCTAAGCTCGAAATGATATATTTGCTCGCTCACATTCCGGGCCAATAGAAATGCCTTACCCCTAAAAAAACAAATTTTCTTAAAACATAAAAAACGAGGCGATTCGAGTTATAGAGGGTCTAAGGTGAGCCGGGGGGGGGGGGGGGGGGGGAAGGGTTGGCAACAGGAGCAAGCAAAGGTCTATAAATAAGAGATACCCATTTTCATTTTCATTTTCATGAAAAAAAGTAAAAAAATATCATCACATACTCACTATCTATATTCCTATACTAATCTATACTCTCTTGATTTAAATTTAAAATTCAACAAAATTACAAAACTAGCAAATCTCTACTAGAGACACAATACCAAAACACTAGTATAATCCTATTAATTCTACTATCATCTGACTTCATAACTATCTATTTTCATTCTTATTCCATCACGATCTAGTTGTCTGACATGGAAAATCAACATATCTCATGTTAGCCAGCAGAACATATTGCACTTTTACCAATTTTCATCGCCGATACATAGCCACATCACCCCCAAACTCAAGCGGAACCCGCCCCAAGATCGCCTGGATTATATCTCTGTCGCATAATCCCCGAATCGCGCTAAGTCGGACACTCTGCCTAACTTCGCATATGACAACAGACAATTGCCAAACACACTCATCCCTCCCAACAAACACGATCAATCTCAAACCCCTTTGTCACATCCCTTGGCACTCGATCAATCTAGAATCTATGCACATCACAATTCTGAAACAAAAGCCCACAACACAGTTATAACCCCATTATCACCTAAAATTGACATATGAATTGAACATCGGCCACAAAGTTATCACATCTTCTGCAAACCCATAAGACCATCTGATACTTAACATACCCTCTCACCTCAAATTGACCAAGATCAACAGCAGCTTTGGTATAGTTTCTATCAAGAAAACTCATAAACTATATCATACAGAGTTACCTCATCACTCGTATGTCAAAGTCATCACTCGTCTATCATAATCAAGCTCTGTCTCAACACAACAATAAGCTTCTCGATCACATAATCAGATTCGTTTGTCAGAATCAACACTCGTCTATGTGAACAACTCAGCACTCGTCAGATAGAAACATGCTTCGTTCTTGAGCCTGAACTCTGCACCATCAGTCAGAACTCGTCTCAGCATAATGGTCTTGTTATCGATCTGACAACTCTCAACATCTTGCACTCACGATCCGATCCTCATCAGCTCACTACTCTTTGATCATGATGATGCAAGAGAGCTGACATGCCAGTAGCGATTTGTTGATCTACAATCGATATACTCTCTGATCTCCTCTATCGATCTACTCTTCACATTAACCTCTTGCTCGTATCTGATCTGAGCTTGTATCACAGCTCATCGCCTCAATCCTCAGATCTTGCAATCGCGATCTGACCTCTTGCTCATCGCCTCAAACCTCAGATCTTGCAATACGAACTCAACTCAGCTTATCACCTCAAGCCTTAGATCTTGCAATCGCGATCTGACTTCTTGCTCGCATTTGGTCTGAACTTCTATATCATCGTGTCAGAGCCTACGACCCGGAACCATGGGAGGAGGGGGAGAGAAGTAGAAGGGAGGAAGATGGGAGGAGGGGGAGGTTGGAGGCGACTTTTCTCGCATAGGGTTCTCGATCACCTGTTATCTCTTTCTCTCTTTCTTTGTCCTTAATAGTAACACTTTATCTTCTTACAATTTAATTATTTTTTCTCTCTCCTTGTAATTTAAGATGAGAGAGAATGCAACTCATTGATCTAATGATTTAAACCATGAGTGCACAATCGAATGGTGCACTTGTGAATGTATCCATAAGCGAATCCAAAGTATATTAGGGTGTATCTTGTAATTATTTAGATGCTCAATAGCACTTATACATGTGCCCTATCCTTAAACTAAATTGTGCCTGACCGTGAGCTCTGAACTGGTTGTGTTTTGCGCCAAAAGAAAAGTACATCTCTCATTATTATTATTTTTTCTGGTTTTTCTATCTTGTACTTGAGCGAACAAGAAGGAGACGGTAGAACAAATTAACATACATTCAATAGAAATAAAAAGAGTCAAGAGAGTTTTGCGAACTGGGATTTTTGCAGGCCTCCAAAATTTATGTAATCTCTCTTTTTATTTTGTTTGATTATTCTTTTGTAAAGTTGACATGATATAATATAGTAACACTGAACCTTAGAAGAATTTCTCATGCTACACTTGTGGCATAAAAAGAAGACTATACAGTTGTAAAATGCTAAAAATGTAAATGAGAAATAATTGTGTTATATTTCCATCGTGCTTCTTACTTATTGATATATCAAAATTTTACTTGCATTAGACCTATCTCTGTAAAATTTCATTTATTACATCCAATTTTCACTAAATTCAAAGCCTTGTTATCATCTAAACTCGAACTTCCAGCTGTAGATCTTTATCGGATATGGAGGTATAAATAAAAGCATGATTTATATATGGAAAAAACTTACATACTCCACTAGCTGAGTACACATGCGTACTACAGCTAGTGGTGATTTGTGGAATTGATTCTAGGGAATTGAAAAAGTAAAATTATTATATATTATTATGCGATACAATGCATGTGATTTGTGAACTTACGTACATTAGGTACTCTGGTGGAGTATGCAAGTTTTTCCCTTTATATATACACTAGGTACACTAGATACTCCGGTGGAAAATTTTATATTTTGAAGTACATATTAAACGTTTAGAAGAATAACTATGTAATTTTACATTTTATAGGGGTAAATTTTGAAATTCTGTCATAATTTAAAGATGTAATTTTTTTTTTTGTAAATTGACAAAAAAAAATGGTTGGCATTAACCGCATAAGATATAAATGTGTCATTTCACAAGATGAGGTCAACAATGGTCAGGAATTGCTAGGTATGAACAGGTGGCTCTGATACCACTTGTTAGACTAAATGCGCATATAAATAATTATGCAGAAACGTGTGTACAAGATTATCAAGATATTAATCACCTAGCAATTTTACAAGTTTTGGTGCAATTCAATTGGTTCACAAGATTTCACAAGAAATATATATAAAGTAAGAGCAAGAGCAAGAGTAAGAAAGACAAACAACATGCAATATAACGTTGTTCGACTACTAAAAAATACCTACTTTCACGAGACACTTGATTCTACACCAGGACCGAGCACTATAACCAAAAGTTACTTACAAAAATGAAGCCATCCAAAATGTTCCAAGACCCTTGCAATGGACAACACCGAAGTCATAATGTATAACAAAAGGCCCAGATTAACAACATAACTCGGAGCAAAGAATGATTCACTTGACAACACAACCTGGATCAAACAAAGCCTTGTATAACTGCATAATAGACAAGAAAGTAGAAGAAACTAGCTCGAATAGATGATTAGACAATGACTATCATAAACTCTCTGGATTGGATTCTTGTTGGAGAAGGCTTTTGTACTTTGTAAGTGCTCTTGAGTGTTTGTAAACTTTGGGGATGTCTTTCTTAGTCTTCTGGGAAGAAGGGGACTTGTTTATATAGGCATAAGACTTCCCAACTCTTGAATTCTTGAATCTGGGCACCAAATGTTATAGGAATGATCTAACCCGTTACAGAGCATGGGCAATCCATTATAGCGATTTGGACAGTTTCCACTTTTGCCCTTATTCTTCTCTACTGCCTTTTGGGCCCTCTCCAACAGGAATCCATTATAACAGTTAAGGAACCTATTATAACGATTTGTAACCTATTGTGACGGGTCTGGGAAGCGTTATTGTAACACATGCTTTGTTTTTCCAATACTAAGTTTATTTTCCTAGATCCAAATCTTCTGACTTGTGGGTCCACTTGATACCCGTTGTAATGATTAGGGAATCATTTGTGATGCTTAACTCGTTATGACATGTTCTTCATGCATTACTGTAACGCATGACTCTGTCCTTCTTTATTTTGCTTGCCTCTTGCATCATTGTATTTGTCTTGACTTGTACAACATGTTGCAAATGTTAATTGTACATGTTTTACCTGCACTAATCAAACAAAACTTGTGCAAATGTTAGTACTGTTAATTATTTTGCAAATTGTCAAACCAAGATGAGCTCAAGCCAACAAAACATACTATTTTCAATATTTTGGATAAAATTTTTATTTTTTTATTTTTATATGTAATTGTGTCATACTCTGACTAAAATCTTGTATGTGCCACTGAATGTGCCTAACCCCTCCCTGTGTTATTATATTTTATGTGATTACACTTAATAATCAAATAACAACTAACATTTGAAGAGGATCTGACGAAAATCACTCATGAGGAGCATGAGGATATGTCGATGAAGATATGTTGGATGATTAGACCATTACAAGTAGCATGGGATGTGGAAGTATTTTGCAAAATTAAGGGAAAGAGATTTATCTAAGAAAGTAGTAAGATTTTTGAAAGTTTGGCAAGTCTGCAATTATAAAAGATGGGATAATGATAATACTGTAGGTTTAGTAGTAAGTCTCACTGTCTCACTACTACAAAAAAGGACATTATCTCAGGTTTTTATTAGATTTATTGTCGATTTTTCTACCGACGTAGTAGAGGGAGGCACTACAAAAACCTTGACTTTTATCACCGGTAATTATTATTAACCGACTTTTTATTAATAAACGGTGATAAAAATGACTTTTATGATCGATTATTAATAAAAAAACGGTGATAAAAGTCAAATAAAAAAGTAAAAAAGCTGTATGTTATGCAACCTGACAGCTAGTTGTAGAACGTACAAGTGCAGACAGTCGACATATGTCACATCTTTAATTTAAATTTTCAATTCAATTTGAAAACAAGAAAACAGAAAAATAGAATATTAGAAGTAAATAAATAGAACAGAAAAAATAAAAAGTAAAATAAACAAAGAAACAGAAAATAAATAAGTAAATAAATAAAAAACAACAAAGCAAGAAAAATAAATAAATAAATAAAATCGAAAAAAAAAAACAGAAGAAATCAGTGTTTGCATCTGATATTGAAAGAAGAACGATGACAGTTTGTCGCTTCTCCGAACCCTCTCTCTTCAAATCTCACCATTTTTGACGAAGAAGAACAATGGTGAATATATAGAGGAGGGAGACATGGAGATATATAGAGAGAGACGGAGAGATAGAGAGGAGTGAGAGACAAAAAATACGTCGGGGCGCGAGATTTCTAAATTCGGATTTTTAACGCCGGTTTATTAAAAAGGTTCGGTGATAAAACATTTATCACTGATTGGTCTTATGAGTTTGATGTTAAAAGTTAACTTTTAACACTGGATATTAACAAACAACATAAAGGTTTCATCGGTTGCTTCTTAAAAATCGGATAAAAATAACTTTTAACATCGATTTTTACTAAAACAAAACCTGTATTAAATTAAAACCAATTTTTTTCAAAAGTTACAGACTTTTATTACCAGTTTTTTAGTAAATAACCGTGATTAACGCCACTGAGTGTTTTTAATTCTGAGTATCACTAAGATTCGGTGATAATTAGACGGTACTAAAGCTCCTTTATGTTGTAGTGTCTTTTTGAATACTTTTAAGCTTTTTTGATAGCACATATCTTATGTGCTAAAAGACAATGTATGTTGTTTCTGTTATGTTTTTAATAGAAGTCGGAGTCTTATCTTCAAACTACTCTTATAAAAAAAAAAAATCAAATAACAGCTTACATTGTACGTGATTGATTATTTTTCCAATACAGTTCAAACTGAAGACAAATGTAAAATTTGTATTTGTAGAAATAATTGACCGCCCACATTATATGTAACAAGTAGTTGACATGAACTCATATATATATTTTTTATTAACGAATTTGATAACTATAATTATATAAACTAATAAATCTGATGGTTACATATTTGTTGGTAGTGTATTAAGAACATGCAACTGCTAGAGCGTGCCTCCAACGTGCCAGTGGCGGAGTCACGTTAAGCCACGGCAGGTCTTGTCATTGAAAAATTATTTTTCAAAACATATTTTACATATTATATATTTGACCATTTTTTATATATATTTATGATTGGAAGAATTTAAAAAATATGTCCCATCTTGAGTTTTTTTTAAATAATATCTCCAAAACTATAATTTTCAAAATAAAATTGCAAAAATATATGTATAACTCAAATTTTGACTCCATCTGACGACAATTCTATATTTTGCCCCTGACATATGCTTACGCAAACATGTTTGTCATAATGTGTTCTGTATAACTAACTGGTTCACTCAGTACAAGATTACAATCAAATAATTACAAGTATGTATAATATATGAGGAGGATTCAAATGTCTTCATTTTGTATGCCTTCGTTGTACATCCTGATCCACCAATTTATCAAGAATAATAAATGATCCAGATTTAAATGCATAAAAATATGTGCATGATGAATGATATGAATTTTAGAGACAAAAAAATGAAAGCATTCCAACCTTCATCATATATATCGGAAAACAAACATAAACTTTTAAGACAACAATAGATCTTTTTCTTCCATTTTATATCATTTGATCCAATTTTTTATGTTGTAATATTTTAGAAAATAAAGAGGGTTCAAATGCTTTTTTATTTGCCACCATATCTACAAATTTTGAGCGTTATCAAGAAAAAAATATAGATTTCAGAATAAAATGAAGTTGTTGATGAATTGTCATGATTTTAAGACGAGATGGTACATAGCACGGGATATTTGAACCTTGAAATATTTTTTATATTAAGAGGATTTATTATCTCAGCATTTATTATTTTTCAAATATTTTTTACGAGGTCATGTTTTCAATGAAGAGGTTTGAACTCATTTCTTGAAAGTCGTTCTAGTTAGTTATCACCATACTATTATTATAGTGTTTGCAAACTTTGAACATTATTTTAAAAAATATATATTTCAAATTCTTTCTTAATTTCGAATATTTTTTATATTAAGAGGATTTGTTATTATCTCAGCATTTATTATTTTTCAAATACTTTTTACGGGGTCATGTTTTCAATGAGGTATGAACTCATCTCTTGAAAGTCGTTCTAGTTATCACCATACTACTATTATAGTGTTTGCGAACTTTGAACATTATCTTAAAAAATATATATTTCAAATTCTTTCTTAATTTCGAAGACGGTTTTTCAAACAAATTTCTCAATTTTTTTATTCTTAAAAACATTATGAAAAATAACTATTAAATTCAAAAAGTTATAAAATAAAATATGTCTAAGCATTTGCAAACTTTATTGCATTGTCAAATATATAAATTTAAGAATGTTTATATGTATATAATTTTTTATTAATTTTTAAAGCAAAGCTATTGTACTTTGCAAAACATCACTTTGTGGTCGTGAACTGTTGGATTTTTTGTTAAAATTATTTTTATTGCATAGAGTTCAAAATTCAATTGTCCAAAATCACAAAACGCGTGGTTTACAAATTACAATAGCCTTGCTCTATTTTTTATATTTTTAATTTTTCTTTGAAATTTCACTACCTACTTGATTCCCCTAAAAATGAATTCAAATCCCTTACATTTTTCTTACACTGATCTAGATCGTTAAATTTAAATGAACAAATAAGATCTACTTCAAAAAATAGTCTCCCGAAGTTCATCTTGATCAATGAGTCCGTCCGTTTTTAATTCGACGGCTAAAAATAAAATAAAATTTTTTATCTCCAAAATAATAACCGATTAGGACTCCTAAAAAAATACATTACTAATTCAGTAATCATAAGAGCTACTACACATCCTGTAATTGAAAGTTTAATTAACAGGAGGCTACGTCAGAGAATTTGTAAGAAGAGATTTGAAAATTTTGGATGGATTCATTTATTTATTTAAGTTTGATCCGAGATGGTCAGATGGATGATTTATTCGTAGTGAAAGTTTAAAGAATTGAATCGGGCTTTACAAAGATCGGATCTAGAGGGCCTATGAAAGAGTCGGGTAAAAGTCGGGTCTAAAGAGGACTTAATAAGAGCCGGATAATAATGACTTTGTTCTAAGGAATTAGATCTGGCCCCTCTAAACCCGGCCCTTATCAGGCCTTCGGAGTTGCAGAGGGTCGAATCAGAGTTGGATCAGAACCGGGTAATAAAGGCTTTGTTCTCTTTTTAAATTTTTTTTAATTGTGAAATGTTTACTAATATTTATATGAGGGGCTGATAAGAGTCTGAGGGGATGGCGTGGGTTAGTGTTGCAGAGGGCCGGATCAGGGCCGACGGAGTCGGAGCTTGAAAGGGCCGGGTAAATAGGAGTCTGTATTTTTGGAACAAATCCGGCTCTTCTAAGGTCCGGCCCTTATAAGGCCCGACTCTTTCAAAATCTTACTAACAGCCGGATCAAAATCGTATCTGACAGAAACTTTACAAGAACCGAACTGAAGGCCGAATGATTATGGCATATCACCATTTATTCATCTTGTTCAAATTCGCCGCACAGACATTGTAATGTTGCCCCTGCAGTCTGTGTGAATTTCGGATTGAAATCACCTACTTTTCAACACAAGAAAAGGAGGACCCTCTTTTTCACATTTAAACCGTCGGATTTGAATGAACGAATTAGATCTCATAAAGAAAGACTCCTTCAATCAAAGTTAAGCCGATTTGAACCGTTCGTTTTTTCTTTGACGGTCAAGATGTGAATAATAGAGCCCTCCTTTTTGTTGAAAATAATAGCAGATTCGGACCCGTGAATTTCTGGGTCTAGAAGGATCTGCGAGACCAAACGAAGAGGCTTTATTATGCTATCAAAAGTATGAAACGAATACCATGGGCTGAATTGTTCGCACCATGTCAGCCCACAAACGCAAATTAAGGCTGAATGCTTAAATCTGGGTTCTAAGTGCATTTTTTTTATTTCTTTCTATCATCTAAAAAGCGAAAAGTCCTAATATTAATCGCCCCAACATCTAAGAAATATATAACCACCACACACACAAACAAAAAAAAACTTCTTTAAAGCACTTGCCAAGCTATAACGATTTCATGAAACAAAATCTATTTAAGGTGAAGCGATGTGCAAATCAGGACGATCGGGGAACATATGATCAGAGAAATGTGTATTAGCGTATATATACACAAAATGTGTTATAATTATACTATGTGAATGAAGATTTAGAAAATCTCATGAGAATCTGTAAATCAGTAGGTATATACCATTTTACTGTACACGAATAATAGATAATGCATGCAAACTTGAAAGAGAACGACAGTCTATATTCTATAATATTGATAAAGTTATAATTATTATGCAACCTATAATATTGATAAAGTTATAATTATTATGCCCGACTCGTTTAATACGTTCGCCTTGATTAGTATTTATCGAGTTGAGGTATCACTAAACGATGATTAAACAATAGCTATCATAACATGTTGAATTAGATTATCATTTTGTCAGAAAAAAGATTCACAACCAAACAACTTTCTGTCAATTTCATTTGCTCAACCGATCATATTACAGATGTATTTACTAAGTCTAGCAAAATCAAGGTTTCAACTTCTCAGAGATAAGCTCACTTTGTGTTCCACTAAGCTGAGCTTGAGGGAGGCTATAGAGAGTCAAGAACTGGAGGAATCCAGTTTGACCAGTATTGGAGGAGAATAAGACAAGCAAAATTAGTGTTTTGATTTTGTTACGAAAAAATGCAGTTAGTTAGAATACGGTTGTAGTTAGTTATAAAGTGACAGTGTAATATAAATACTCTTCTTTGGGATGTAAAATGATATGTAATAATGAAATCATTTTCAATCTATTCTTCTTCTTCATTCTATCTCAGTTCTCATCATACACCTACCTAGTATTCATTAGTTGAGTGAAATATGAAATTGAGAAAGAGTCGAAAGATCCACAAAAAATTATTCCATCATTTTATTCATATGACTCCAACTAATGAATTACCACACAATCATAAGAAACGTTAATGTTATTACTAATTTAGTATTTGATGTCATGAATTATTATATTTATTGTCACATTATTTGTATCGTATAATTATTACACTGTACTAGTTTTAACACTAAAGGATGACGTTGTGGTAGATGAAAAAAATTAAATTTTGTAATGAATATTGGACATAAGATCAGTTTTCTAAAAGAAAATTTTCTTGAGCCAAAATGATGCCATTGAAATTTTAAGAATCTAAGTTAACAGTCATGTCATACTTAATTGATACTTTAAAATCAAATTATTACTTTTAGGACTTTGAGACTTTGATGACTAAAGATAAAATGATGGTATTGCAATTGATGCAGCTTATATAAGATGATAAGAAATAACTGAAAGGAAAGCGACACCATAAATAGTTTCTTCAAAAACAATACAATATAAATAGAATTGATTCTTTTTTGGGGACTAAAGTGGATAAGTATTCACCGATTTCATTGAAATTACTCACAAAATTTTGACAAAAAAAAAGTAGCGTAAGAACTGAAATTTAATGTGAAAACCAACTAAGCTAACAACAAAGTTACTTAAACTACTGACTAAATATAAACAAATCTGATTAACCAACCAAAATCATTGGATGACAGTATCAATAATCACAGATTAGGCATAATGGAAGTCTTCTTCGTGCACAGCTGGTGGGACCCAGTTTCAGCTGTCAATTTGCTGTTGAACAAGAAAAATGAAATGCATGACGGCCACGTCGACAGGCCTAGCTACTCCTCTACATGCCTTCCATTACCATTTTCATGGACCTGGTCCACCGCTCATGCACGATCAGCGATCCACATATGTACTACTTTGAAGTTTGAACCGATCATCATCATCAATATTTGTTCTATTCATATGATTATATCCATGGTTGTACCAGAGACAGCACAACAGTACCGAAATTTTTAATAATAAACAAAATAAAAAATAAAAAGATTAAAACGAGAAAATTTCGGTTGAAATCACCAAAATGAGAATACCGGAATCTAGAATTCCGGTTTCCAACCGGAATCTAACCGGAATCTAAGAATCCGGTTCCACATCTATTTTAGTGATTTCGGTTCATATTTAAAGGGATATTAATAGTCAGTATAATTTCCATATCCGAGGTATTTAAAGGGAAACAAATGTACAGGACCGGAATCTTAAAATTCGATTCTGGATCGGAATCTTAGATCCCGGTTTCATACAACCGGATTCTTAGATTCCGGCTTTCCTCTTTTGATCATTTTCTCCGAATTTTTCTCATTTCGATCTATTTTCTTTTTATTTTGTTTATTATTAAAATTTTCGGCAACAGTACAACACTGTTGTTATGTATTAATTTAATTGTTATGACATGTATTCTGAAAATTGTTCAGCTCAGCATGTATTCATTATGAACTCGTAGTGTGAGCTTCAAATTAGTACCTGAGTTTTAAAAAGAAATTGAAATCATTAGTACGAATTGCGAAACAATGGATGTTATAAATATCATTACAATTTATTAAGAATCGATTCTCAGTCTCCTGGCTAAGAACATAGTTTTTCATGTAAAAAACATCGATTTGAAACTTGGTAAAAATAAATAAAAACATCACTGAATTTTAATTACATCTACTTTAAGATTTTTTAAAGATATAAATAAGGGTCTATATCATTCAAGATTTCAAGTCTAAATGATTTAATAGTCCACCAATTCGAATTTCAAACTTATAATCTCTAACATAAAATGTATTACTCTTAGTCACTAAATTAAGAACTGATTCTTATTGTAAAACCCGTGAAGTTTGGAACGAATTTAAACAATTTCATTTGACCATTTAAATATTTTGCATACTCTATGTTAAGAAATGCTCAACTATAATCTGTGTAATAAACACCATAAATAAAATAGTACTATAAGGAAATAAAATTTTTACTTGAATCAAATTTTGAAAGTAAATAAAATCAAATAAACAGTTAGTAAATAGTTTATTATGCTTATTTCACTAACAAAACTACCTAGATTAATTTGTTACTAAACAAAAAGCCGTATAGCGTATTACACGTTGTGTTCCCAAATCAAAACGACCAGCAACAAAATCAAGTGCATGAATTTAGCCTCTGCGGACCCAAGATCGAAAATTATAAATGCTAAGGGTCAGTTGAAAACCGTGCTGCAATAGGGTTCGACTCATTGGGTCATGGAAGGCTCTGGCAGTTACACGCCACACGTTGGTATACAGAGAAAGGGTCATTTTCCACATCCCATTAACTCTCATTCTCTCTCCATCGCTGCTGTCTTGATGTTCTGCGACAGATCAAGAAGGGCGACCCATAAGCGACCCGCTGAGTTAATTCTTACTGTGTGGCAGCGGGTTACCACATGAAAACCTGCACAAGTAATGCCACATGGACGATCCCACTCACCCCACCCTCTCTCTTCCTTTGTGTACCCCGAGACCCGTGTCGGTTTGGCACTTCCCAAAGCACCCCTCTCTCTGCCACGTCACCTAAATAAGCCCTCCTATGGCAGTTTGGCTACACTCTCCCTCAGCATCTCGGTGAGGCGGGTCCGTTCAAAAGCATTCGAGACCCACTACCCGACCTTGTGCACAATTTCGTTACAGAAAATCCTCTCTCTCCTTTCTTTGTTTTCCTGCCCAACGGACACATCACCTCTGCCTCTCTCTACTCCCCTCCTTTTTCCTCGGGACCCCAACACCCTCCCTTACCCCTTTTCTTTCTCCTCGCGGGGCCCACACCCTAACCTAGAAAACCGAACTTCCCCATTTTCCTTTCTTTCTCTCCTCGGGACCCCGCGCAGCTTCCATCCCCTGTCTCAAAAATCGGATTCACCACTATCTCCCTCACAGAACAAATTATGTATTTTGTCTGTGCTCACCTCTCTGATATCTCTTCCTCTCGACTCCTGTCTTGTTTCCCTCTAGATCATTAATGTCGAACGTTCACTTTGCGGGTTTGGTTTTTTTTATCTGTCTTGTCTGGTGGCGCTTCACCATTAAGGAGAGAATGCACCTCTCTGCCTTTGGGACAGGATCGTACCCGAAGCACTCGAGTGCGCTGGGAAAATACCTGTTACCTGGTCGTACCTTGTTTTGATTTTTATTTCTGAATCTGACTCCCTCTTGCCTATAAATCGACCATTTTTACGACCCGTTCTTCCCCTCTGTTCCGTTTTACTCTCATGTGCTGAGAAAACCTTACTTTAAATTTGAGCGGTGAACTAAACAGCAAGCACTAGAAAGAAAGAAAGAAAGAGGGGAAGAGGAAGGCAAGAGGGTGGTGGTATTGCCGACATAACGTGGTGATCAGATTCGTACGCCTTGTAGCACCTCTGACCCTGCCCTTATTTTCTGGTAAATACCCTAAACGACCGATTAATTTAGATCAATCGTTAAGCTTTGCTGTTGTGCAGTATTGCTTGCTTTGCTTCTGTTTATTTTGTGATGTGGTGTTGATCTGTGAGGTTTGATTTAGTCATAAGAGCACACTTGATGGCAGTGGCCATCGAGCCACTGACCGTGATGCTTCTGGAACTGTCTGAATGGAACTAAACTAGTTCGTAGTTAGACTATGATTTTCTGTGGGTGTTTGATTTACTGGTACCATTTATTTGCGAACCAAATACTTTTGAACATGGTTGCTGGTTGCTGAGTTCTGACATTTCCCTGCATGTTTTACTGTCCAAACACTACACTGTTTTTCCAGCACCAGTGCAGTGCTGGTCTTTGCGCTGGATTTGTTTGTGTGCACTGGTTTGGTTGTGAAGCATGAGTAATGGCCCAGAGGTGATGACTGGGCCCAAATGGGATAAACGGGCTTAAAGGCCACAAATTAAAATGCTGGACTTAAAGAATTAATGATATAAAATGGGCCTGCTGAGGCCCATATTGACCCATCAGATTCCACATGATCATTTTGACAAATAGAAATAAATGCAATAGTTCTAAATATTTTGGGCTTGGGCCCTATTTGGGCCGAGATATGTATATACAGATATTACGAAATTAGCGGCCCGGCCCATAATATTTAGTAACTAGACCCGAGTAAGAAAAGGACCGAGAAAGGTATACTGGGAAATGACGATTATAAGCCCGTGCAGCGAGACCTACGGCGATGACGTATGAGTCTCGGGCTTCCGATCCCTCAGGATTAACACAAACAATAAATATTTAAAAATAACCAACTTGTGTTTCTATATATTTTCTATACTATATTTATCACAATAAACAATATAACGTATAATATACGGCTCAGTTACATAGTTGGATAGTAGTTTGGCACGACGTCGTATTTGACATGATGACACTTGATTTATTAATAATGCGTAACGAATAAATTAAGTAATTATAAGTGTTACTAAGTGTAATGTATAGATATAAATATATATATATATATATAGATATATATATCCACATAAATATATATACAAAATAACCAAATAATAAATTACATATATACGAGCATGTATATAAGTTTATATATGATTATATGTTTATACATATATATATATATATATATGCATATATACTTATATATGAACATATATATATAAATATATATTTAATTAAGTACACTCGAATCACCACCAACCATATTGAACTAAATATAATTATATAAATAATATTATATATTGATCAATTTCTCTATATATCACATAGAATATATTGTACACCTAAACTACATATGAAAAACACTCGAATATCTAGAGTAAGACGACTAATTAATTATAATACATATAATACCTTCTAGGCGATACATATAAGTATATAAGTAACATTAATACGATACATTAAAAATACACATAATTATGACTAAGTAAATATTTAAATTCAATGATAGATATATATTGATCAATTCCTCTATAAACGCATAACTAATATAATTACACATATTCGTTAGTATATATGATGTGTGTATTTTACACACATATTCTTTAGGGTAAAACCGTTCCTTTTGGTATAAACTTAAGCTTTATTGGTCCAATTAATTGTAATTTAGGGCATATCATTGCATTTGTCGTGTTGTACCTCTTTCTTGACTTGCAGATTCGAAATATTACGAAATCTCGAATTTTGGAGCACTTTTCTGCCTTTCTGGTACGTGTTTCTTGAACTTATCTAAATGGGGAAACTCACCATGGTGAAACTTACCAACACGCACCAATTGAGTGGAATAATGAGTGAAATGTGAGATCTACCAAAATGCCAAAGGCACAAATTATTGGAGAGATGTGAGATTCCACATATATGTGCACTGATACACACTTCACCCACTTTAAATGAAACATCTGAGTTCCAAAGAAAGGCATAGCCGCGTGTGTCGAAAGACGCGGCCCCGGTGTTGTCCATTCCGACCGGGAATAATTAGAATGGACAGGGTTTGGCGCCTGTCCCTCACGGGTTCCATTGGGTCACAAGGGAACCCGGCTTTTTGCTAAATCCTTTGGTGTTTGGTGTTATATCCAAGAAAAAGCACCGCACGCCCAAAGATGAGTTCACCTCGTGTGATCTTGGAGGGGTCAGAACAAAGGACTACTCGTTGTGCCTGGCGCTTGCGTCAAAACAATGAGAACGGTGAAAGTCTTACCATACACACACTAAACACCAGTTGAGAGTGATATTGAGAGAAAAGTGAGTCTACCAAAGCACGCAAAGTGCCTAGCGGAGTGACTTATGAGAGTCCACAAAACACGTACACATCCACTTTTCACTTCCAATCATTGAGAGTTAGGGAGATTCCACATATGGCTAGTTGCGAAGTGCCAGAAATGTCGTAACCTGGGTTGAGTTCATCTGACCTGGCAAAACAACGGATGAACGTGGTTGCGGGATTGTCCTGGGTGTTCCCCAAACAGTCGTCCCTTGGTTCGTACAGTTGGCCAAGTAAAACCGACAACTGAAAAAGTGCTTCGGAAGTGGTTGCGGGATTGTCCTGGGTGTTCCCCAAACAGTCGTCCCTTGGTTCGTACAGTTGGCCAAGTAAAACCGACAACTGAAAAAGTGCTTCGGAAGTGGGATGTCATGTAAAGGCCCTGAGCAGAGGTCTGCGAGTCATCCACCACTGTCTGCGACTCGTTCAGAAGTGTTTGCAGAGGCAGGCGAGTAGTTCTACATTGGAACATTGATGTATGCGAGTCGCTCGCCATTGCCAACGGGTCGTCCACATTGGATTTGCACCACCAGACACTCAGGTATTGGCATACATCAATGTAAATGGCTGCACCTGATTCTACGTGGCAGAACAAGACCCAACGGGTCGTTCACCACTATCAACGGGTAGTTGAAGGCACTTCCCAATTTTGGAAGGAAATCTGCTGAAGGTCTGTTTTGGAGGCGCGTTTTGGGGCTTATAAAAGGAGAGTTTCTGTAGGGATTCAGGAGGTTCATCAGGTAGGGTTTCAAAGGAAGAGATTGGAGGCGGCTACCAACCTTGGAGAGCACGAATTTCGCGAGAAATTCAACCACGAAGACAGCACCTCGCTCATCTTGAGATCTTCGGTTTTGTCAACATGATCTCTTATTTTCTTTACTTTTCTTTGTGTTCTTTTGCCATGACTGAGTAGTTTATTTGTTCTTAGGGATTAGGGTAGATTGTTGTGAATGGATTGATGATTATGCTACGTTTTTATTGTGGTATTATGTTCAACTTGTTGCACGTTAATAATATCTTTGCATGAATTGATTGTTGTTTTGTATGGTAAACCCGCGGACGAAGGCCAAGTCCGGTGTGGTCGTTTATATCAACTGACCAACCTTTATTTTATGCATTGCTTGAGTTGATCTTCGGATCCATAAGTACCCGAGAGGGGAAATTGCGTTATACGACGGTATTAACGGAACTTAGGTATAAAACAAGTTGATTTAGGGTTAGTCATAATCCTAGAAATGTTTTAATGAACTAATAACATTATAAAGTCCAACACAAGAAAGTTGAGGAGTCAATTTGACCATTAGTTTCATTGAACGTTCATAATACGCAATAGAAGCCTATGTTAACTGGTTTGACGGCTGTCTGGCAGATGTCAACTGGTCGTTCAGGACACTGAACGGGTAGTTGACCATCTGTCAGCGCTGTTGGATAGCGACAAGACCAATGTCTGCAGGTAGTTCAGGACACTGAACGACTTGCGAACATTGGTATTGTTTACCTAGCATTCCCTCTGCGAGTCGTTCAGGACACTGAACGGGTCGCATACCTATGTCGACGGGTCGTTCATAGTAGTGAACGGGTAGTTGACCATTGATCCAGAGCAACAATTGATCCCGAACTCCCTAGGAATACCTTTTATAGTTAAGTTTAAAACCAAAATTTTATTTGCACTTGTTTAATCTCTATTTTTAATTGTCTTTTAATTACTTAGGATTCCTTAATCAAAACAATTGCTTACAACCCCCCATTTTATACAAAAATACCAAAAATAGTTTTCGAGTCTAAATTAAAGTCGGTTTAGAAGTAAGTCCCGTCTCTGTGGTTCGACCCTGATCTGCAATTGACCGTCGTTTGGTGCGACGTAAAAGTGGGATTAGGAAAGTATAAATAGTATTTGATATCACCCCATCATCAATATAATTAACTATTTTTGTTTCTTCTTTTGATTAGTTAAATAATAAAAGTACAGTTGATTTTATAACATGCTTTCATCGTGATGTGTTATTTACATTCTTTGCCTTATCGTCCTGACGTCACATTGAATAATGAGAATAGTAACACACTCAGAACCACATTTAAATAAAAAGGACAGAAACAAGTGATTGTACCCACACTCACTGTGCAACCGGGAGCACTGCACGCAAGACTTGACTAAGTAATAATATTGAATAAAATTATATTAGGAGCATCAATGACGTCTCAAACGCCCGTACCTTTCATGTAAATCCTTTTCAGAAATAATCCTTCGACTAACTAAACAAAACCCGAAATAAATAAATAGGAGACCTAGTCGACTCGGACCCGCACACAGGGGACGAGACTGACGCAGCTGCATACGACGCTGAGATCAGTGTGGACGCAGCAAATCCTTCGATTGAGTAGCTAGCGCTTCTTTCCAGGTGTGGATTCCTGGGGATTATATTCCTTTCTCTTTTAATAGGACCAACCAGACTTACCTAAATTGAATTGTGGTACCAAACTACCAAACAATAACTAATCAGGCCCGTAGATCTTGAACTGTCATAAATTCATATTGGTAACTGAACCAACTATTTGGACCAACCTGCATTGCATGTCACCTGCATTCATATTGCACGTGAGATCTGTTATATGGATCGTATAGGCTATTAGACTACTTATAGGTAGATGCGTATCAAATATTATTTATATATTCTCGTTGGGAGTGATGAGAGTCGGGCCGGTGAGTCTAGTTAGGACGGATGTAGTCTGGGGGCATCGTGAGGATGGATTACGTACGCAAGCTCAACGCTCGTGGGGTCCATTTCTCGGGATGTCCCTAAGGACATTCGATCACTGCTCACTAACGATGACCATCACTTGGTGGCTCGTAGTGCCAGTTCGAGTATTTGATTTCAAGATCCTTACTAGTATAAATATTATAATACCTTCCTTTGAGTGATTAAGGTTCGGTTTCTCAGTTTAGAGTATGCGTGTCATATGTGACGTATTGGAGCTATTCCGTTCTTTATATTTCTATTAGCCGATGTTTCGGGATCTCCTAATATTCGAAGGACTTCCTCCTTTGGCCCCTGGTTGGTACAGAGGAAGTCTGGGGCTCCCCTTTGGCCCCTGGTTGGTACAGGGAGTTCCCTTTATTATTGTTACTCAAACGGGTAGTCGGTTCCTTATTTCCGTATGACGGCTGAGACCGAGAGTTTATGTTTATTATTTTCTCTTTGTAAGGTAGGCTTCTCGGTTCGCTTTTGATCGAGTGTGTGCTTTTATAGCCGCTCATGCTATTATCAGGGCGTTTCGTTCTGGAAACTCAGAATTAAGTTAGATTGGCGGCTGATATACTAGACCCGTCTAACGATACCCTTAGATTGGCGGCTGACATACTAGACCCGTCTAAGGGGGCGAATCCTGAAGTCCTACACCCGGGGTTCTAAAACTTGATTCTTTGAACATTTGTCTGGGAGTTTGATATCTTTCCTTATTAGTATTGTATACTACTATTCCTCATAAATATTTTGGGTTTCTTTCTCGTATCGTCTTTTTGGATAGATTTAATTATTTATTTAAATTGATTAATGGTTAAACTAAATACAAGTTAGGTGTAGTAACTTAATATAGGCATTCTCAGTAAATGTGATTGGTCCAACCCTGAATCGGATATAATCCCAAAGGCTGGACCTTAATCCACACTGAGTAAATTTTTATAATTTACTCACGTTCCACGGTTGGTTGTGGGGTCCAGGTAAGGAGCAGGAGTCTCTTTTGATGTCCAGAGGAGAGCGTTAGGATGGAGTCCGGCATCTTCCGTTTTGAAGATCACTTTAGTTGTTTCTTTGTTATCCTTTTGTTAGGATTAGTTTGTAGTAGGTTAGTTAGGGTCGACCCCACGTCCTTTGATGGGATCGTCCTCCTATGTATGTATTCTATTTTTGTTTAGCTTCCGCTGTAAACTTTGTGTTCAGACGCTGAATTATATATATATGTATTTGTTGGATGTTCATGTATTGTGTGTGAAATGTGTGTGCTTTTCCTTAAATAAAGTATAATAAACTATGCTTATTTATATTTCAAGTGGTCAACTAAGCCTTTCGTGTACTTCAAACCAAGTACACCTGGCGGGATTAACACTCCTAAGTTAGTCATTATTTTTGGGGTGTGACACTTATCTACTTTAAGATACTTAAGAACACTCTTATTTATAAAAAATTACTAATTAAACTAATTTACGGTGGTATCCTCTTCGTATAACATCTCCATTCTATTTTACAATATTTTTTTATATATGCAATTTCAATTTTGGTATGGCAAAAAAGTGAATTTTCAGAATAAACAATGAGCGTTGTAATGACAAAAATAACGATGTTCGTACTATATTTGTAAAGCAAATGGAAAAGATGTAATAATTTTGTACAACTTGTCCAATGAAAAGCACTCATTGTACTTACAAGCATCCATCATACATTATGGGTGTCACATTAGAATTTATAATTGCAGATAATTAAAATTATAAATGCCACATTAAATTTTGAAATCATTTTCAAGAATAAATGTAATGGAGATATAATAATCAAACTATTAATATTTGATCAATACAAATATACAACACAAGCAAATGTCGTTGATTTTCAAATACATATGAAATCGGTTTCAATGATTTGTAGAGGGTAAATCTGATAAAAACAAGTTGGTTAATCATAATTTATTTTGCACCATAATTTATTTTATTTGGTATTATATCCGACGTGCAACCAACCACACATTAACAAAGCCGAAGTGAAGAAAATATTGAGAACCGCTAAGAAGAAACCCAGCATATCATTTTGTTTCATCTTCCCTCTTTACTGGAAGCCCTTAACGAAATACAAACAAAAGAGAGCCAAAACCCCCATGTAACTCTTCTTACCAGAAAAATACTCTTTTCAAACATACACAAAACAAGGCCACCATGGCTGGAAGTTTGTCAACTCCAATTATCCTAAAACATCATATCTATTATCTGTCACTCTTTTTCCTTCACAGGATAGCCTATGCAATTCCTCCAATGAGTGCAACATTCGAGCCAAGAGATGTATACATGATCAACTGTGGTGCACCGGGTGCAACCCAACTAGATGATGGACGTACCTTCCGGTCTGATCCAGATACTGCCTCATACCTCTCTACCTCGACCGATATAAAAATCTCGGCTGACAACCCACCTCATGCCTCAACCGGGCCCCTTGCACCAATATATCTAAATGCACGTGTATTCAGCGATCAATCCACCTATAGTTTTTATATAGCACAACCTGGTCGGCATTGGGTACGTCTACATCTTTTCCCTTTACCAAATTCACATTATAACCTCTCCTCAGCAACCTTTTCAGTTGATGCTGACTCTGTTGTGCTTCTCCATGGATTTTCATTACCTGAAATACCACCATCTCCGGTAGTTAAAGAATATCTAATCACAACCCAAGGCAACAGCATGAAGCTCTCATTCTCTCCACTAAAAGGCTCGGTCGCCTTCGTGAATGCCATTGAGGTTGTCTCGGCCCCACCAAACCTTATACCAAACACCACAGCTACAGCAGGGACAACCGCAGATAACCAGATTGATCTGACTAACAAAGCCTTGCAAGTTGTGTACCGGTTAAACATGGGTGGTTCCTTGATAACACCACAAAATGACACACTGTACCGTTATTGGCTACCTGACACGGCATTTTTGACACTTCCTGCAACGGCTGCCGATGTGTCGGTCCCAGTGAACATAATAAAGTACCCAGATGATGGCTCAATGACCCCATTGATTGCACCACCTACCGTGTATTCAACTGCACAACAAATGGCACAGTCGAATACAACCAATGCTCAATTCAACATTTCCTGGATGATGCCAGCAGAGCCAGGCTTTTCATATCTAATACGACTACACTTTTGTGATATTGTGAGCAAGGCATTGAATAACCTCTACTTTAATGTGTACCTAAATGGTCTCATGGGGGTGCCGAACCTTGACCTATCTAGCCTAACCTTAGGCCTTGCTGTAACCTACTACCGTGACTTTGTGCTAGATTCCTCCAGTATCAGCAACTCCTCCATTCTGGTGCAAGTGGGCCCCACCTCAACAAGTTCTGGAGATTCAAATGCAATACTAAATGGGTTAGAGTTGATAAAGATAAGCAACCTGGCTAATAGTTTAGATGGATTTTACGCTGCCAAGAAAACCAGCAACAGTGCGACAAAAATGGTAATATCTGCCATCGGATTAGCTACAGCAGCTATAGCGATGGCACTTGTGTTTACCGTGTTCTGTAGAAGAAGGTGCAAAAGGCCAGGATGGGAGAGGAAAAACAGTTTTTCATCTTGGCTCATCCCGCTTAATGCAGGTCAATCGGCATCAAGTTTCTTAAGCGGGTACAGCAGGAGCTCCAAAAGCCGGTTTGGGTCAACCCAGAGCAAAAGTGGATTTTCTGCAATCTTTATGTCTGGGACATACGCGGTCAACCGAGTCTTCACATTTTCTGAAATTCAGAAGGCTACCAAAAACTTTGATGAAAAGGCAGTGATTGGAGTAGGTGGTTTCGGTAAGGTGTACCTAGGTGAATTGGAGGATGGCACCAAATTGGCTATAAAAAGGGGAAATCCGTCATCTGACCAAGGTATGCACGAGTTTTTGACAGAAATTGAATTGCTATCAAAGCTTCGGCACAGGCATCTCGTGTCACTTATTGGTTGTTGTGATGAGAAGAATGAGATGATATTGGTATATGAGTACATGGCAAACGGGACACTTCGTGACCACTTATATGTTGGTAATGGAGCAGGTGAGACCGGCATGCCTGTGCTCAGCTGGAAAAAGAGGCTTGAGATCAGCATTGGGGCTGCTAAGGGACTCCACTACTTACACACCGGTGCAGCTCAAGGGATTATCCATCGCGACATCAAAACTACAAATATATTACTGGACGAGAATTTTGTGGCCAAGGTGTCAGATTTCGGTCTATCAAAGGCTGCCCCCTCACTTGAGCAAACACATGTTAGCACAGCTGTTAAAGGTAGTTTTGGATACCTAGACCCAGAGTACTTTCGGCGTCAACAATTGACAGACAAATCCGATGTGTATTCATTTGGAGTTGTGCTTTTCGAAATTCTTTGCTCGAGACCAGCCATAAACCCAGCCTTACCAAGAGAGCAAGTCAACCTTGCTGAGTGGGCCCTACAATGGCATCGGAAGGGGCAATTGGAAAAAATCATTGACCCTAAAATAGCAGGTACAATCAATCCAGCCTCACTAAATAAGTTTGTAGATGCTGCTGAAAAATGTTTAGCAGACTATGGGGTTGACCGACCGACAATGGGAGATGTTTTATGGAAGCTAGAATCAGCCCTGCAACTGCAAGTGGCCTCTCCTCCCGTAGCAGAGAGCTCAGGAAGTGGTGGTGAAATGGAAATGCCTTTGAAGACAATGGCTTCTACAAAAAGTGGGTTAACGGGGTTTGATAGCTTCAATGATAGATCCGGGGCACATATTCCACCTCCCTTAGACCAAGGGAGATGAAGCGGTACTTGTTTCTAAGGTGTTCCTTAGGACCCCATGAAATGTTCTTTATTTTTCCCCCAATTTTAAAGCCAATACATCTCACATATATGTGGTCGCTACAAATAGGTATGATCACAGAGTGGGTTTCCTATGGTTAATATATTTCTTTGCTTATAAGCAGTTTCTCTGTTTGTTTTGGTGTATGAATAAAGCTTCTTTTTGAATTTACAGTAGAAACGCTCATGCAATTGTTTGTAATTTAATTAGAAACAATTTATTCAGTGTATTCTGATTCTCAATCTTCAATGTTGTACTTAGAAGTCCCATCATTCACAACATACTCTTAGTATAACAGAAGCTGTGTAAATTGCAAATTTATATATTTTTAGTGAACATGAAGAAAACATTAGAGACTGATCTGCCTGATGAGAATTTGTATTTTTGTCTGTCATAGCTTCTTCCCTTTGCATCAAAACAGCTATTCAGTTTAATAATTTCAATCATTTGATTTGATAAAAACAATTAGTCACTCATAAGAAAAAAAGAAGTTTAAAGGCGATGTTCATTATTTTATCAATGACCAAGACTGCAGAAAAAAAATCAACTATAATAAAATGGAAAGCCAATAAATGTTTTGTTACCTTAAAAAGGGGTCAATACATTACAAATGAAGAGACATCAACTCTTTATTAATCAAAAGGCTATCGTCTATACACATAGTTTGATAAAGGAAAGCTGATACTCCTTGCCACCTACCACATGATTTGAATAATAAAATAAATCAGCCTAAAAGGAACATTTTTATAATCACCAAATTTCAGGAAAACAGTTCAAAAAGAAGGTAAATGCATGCATTTCAGCAGGTCAACAACAGTAACAAGAACCTGTAGTAGTGGTTAGTGGCAACGCCTGATATTTGTGCATGCCAGCACCATTTTTCCATTTTCTTACTAGGCAAAGCTAGCATCAGATATTGACAAGTTCCATATAATAAAGGGAAGCTTGGTGCACGTAGCTCCCCCTTGTGCGGTGTCCGGAGAAGGATCGGACTACTTTGGGGTCATTGTACGCAGCCATTCCATACATTTCTGCAAGAAGTTGTTTTCACGACTCGAACCCCTGACCTCCTTGTCACAATGCGACAACTTTACTGCTGCACCAAGGCTCCCCTTCACAAGTTCCATATAATAATAATAATAATAATAATAATAATAAAAATAAAAATAATAAAATCACCTTCAAGGCCACATCTTCATCAATCATAGATCGGTACCGCACTGACCCCTCCAAGGGGCAGTTTCCACTCTTACAGAGGAAATTTGAATTGCAGTGTAGAAAGTTGCAATAACACGTCTGACATCAACCCAAAACATTTTCTAGGGTACTTCATTCGGAGAGGAATCGCCTTCTAAAACAGAAGTTATGCACTGAAATATGGCTAGGAGTCTCTCCAGTAATGTACCAGGTCCCTTTGTCAGCATCTCTTCGCCCTTTGTGTTCTTCTTATCTATTGATGCTTGGGAGCTCCTAATTGAGAAAAAGAGATCAATGTTGCCCATCTTAGCACACTGTTGTTCTACAAGGTTTAAGCAAAACGTCGATGCCACCTAATTGTAACCTCCTACGTTAACATTTGGGTTCTAGGTGATTTAAAAATACAACAATGCTTTGGTAGCTGCAAACTATTAAAACATGGAAAAAAGAGCTTTATTCTGACGAGAAAAACAGCATGGTATGCTAACAGTACTTCATAGGGTGTTGATTCTATAGCACAAACATCTCATTAACTTGAAATTAAGATTTAGACGAATTACAATAGTTAGTAGTCCATATACAATTCAAGAGGTATAATGCTTTAGTTGTTCTTGTGATGATATACATCAATGACATTATTATTGGGGGGGGAACATACTTCTTTGTTAAATATTTTTCTTTTTTGAGTTTCAGCTAGGTGTTGCATGCACATAGCAGAAAAAGGAGAAAATTTTACATACTTCCTCTTGTGTTTGCAGCCATCTCATCCGCCAGTTGAATCAAATAATGCTGCATCAAGTGTTGCTGGACTCCTTGAAGCCAAAAAAGCTGAAACAAGGAGATACTTGGCAGAAACTGACATGTGAAAATCTAATTCAGTCAATGCATTCCCGATTCCACTTCCTTGCCTCTTGATACAACCAATACTTCCCTTTTCTTTCGAAGCCCTTGGTGGAACTGTAAACGTCTGATTTAAAACAGCAGCTAACTGAGGCTGAATATAATAAAAAATAACCTTCTCTTCATGGCCTCATCAGGGGTAATGGTTGGATCAGTCAATGGTTCTCAATATTTCTTGTTTAAGTGATCAAGTGCTGATGCTAGCACATCAATCCGACGGGTCACTCCAGTGAAGGGTTTTAGAACAAAACTAAGAAATAAAAATACAAATATAAAGAACCCAAATTAGCACCAGGGAAAGAGAAACAGAGATAACTTCTACAAGTTAAACGAATGTGCTTGCAGATGACTCCCCCTCCTTTTCTTTGTAAATTCTGAGCCCATTAGCAGATGAGTCTGGCAATTCCTTTTCTTGTATTTAATGAGTAGCATCCGACATTTGCATTTAGTGCCCAACAATTTTTAATTACACGTTCAACTAACACCCAACTGTCAAAAACAAGGGAACCATACTGAAAGACCCCCAACTCAGGTTGTTGTCTCAACCAAGTTTCTTGCTAATCACTCTGTAGCATAGTAGTTGAATCGTAAAATATGTATAGTGTATCGGTGAATTTTGTATCGTATCGTGTATCGTGTCGTTAAGATACGCTAAGTTATTTTTAAAATAAAAAAAGATTATAGTAATTAGCATAGAAGTTAGTATCTTACGATATGCGATGTGTATCTTACGGTTCGATACAAGTCAAAGGGCGAGAGATACGTATCTTACGGTTCGATACGAGTAGTGAAATCCAAGGGTGAATCGCCATTTCTCAAGGTAAATACCTTAATATGCAAAGAATTTACATCGATATCAATTGAAACTTATCAATATATTTAAAATTACGACAGTTTCTTTAGTTATTTAGATTTTGTTTGTTAGATACTAATTACAATACTCCTTTTGTTATTTTAAAAATAATTTAGCGTATCTTAACGACACAATACGATACAAAATCCACTAATACACGATACATTTTACAATTCAACTACTATGGTAATTAGTATCTAACAAACAAAATCTAAATAACTAAAGAAATTATCGTAATTTTGAATATATTGATAAGTGTCAATTGATATCGATGTAAATTCTTTGCATATTCAGGTATTTACCTTGAGAAATGGCGACTCACCATTGGATTTCACTACTCGTATCGAACCGTAAGATACGTATCTCTCGCCCTTTGACTAGAGGTGGCAAGTTGGGTCGGTCGGGCGGGTTCGGGTCGGGCGGGTTCGGGTCGGGCCGGGTCGGGTTAGTTTGACCGTTTATAAAAGTCGGGTTGGAATCGGGTCAGGTGAGGTCGGGTCGGGTTGCATCGACAACTTTCGGGTCATGGGTCGGGTCGGACGAGGTCAGGTCGGGTTTCGGGTCAGGTTGTGTCGATCTTTTTCGGGTGATGGGTCGGGTCGGGCGAGACCGGGTCGGGTTTCAGGTCGGGCTGCATCGACAACTTTCGGGTCTTGGGTCGGGTCGGGTGAGACCGGGTCGGGTTCGGGTCGGGTTGCACCGACAACTTTCAAGTATTATTTTGAGTTTTAAGTTCAATCGGACAAGATCGAATCGCGTTATTGAATTGTACAAGTAAATTTTGACTTTCTCTGATATTAATTTGTTAGTTTTAGCCCGGTCGTTCGCCCTACGACTATTCGGGATGTAGGCAAGATAGGATTAGATCAATTTACAAGTTGTATCAGGTCAAGTCGGGTCGGGTCGGGTCGGGTCGGGTCGGGTCGGGTTCGGGTCATCATGTGTCGCTCCATCTCGGGTTACGGGTCGTCTCGGGTCGGGTCGGGTCGGGCTTGGGTCCTCATGTGTCGTGCCATCTCGGGTTACGGGTCGTCTCGGGTCGGGTCGAGTCGGGCTCAGGTCGCTCATGTGTCGCTTCGTCTCGGGTTACGGATCATCTCGGGTCGGGTCGGGTCGGGTTCGGGTAGTTTGACTTTATCAAAATATCGGGTCGGGTCGGGTTCAGGTCGGGTCGGGTCGGGCGGGTTTGTCGGGTCGGGTCGGGTTCTGCCACCTCTACCTTTGACTCGTATCGAACTGTAAGATATGCATCGTGTATCGTAAGATGCTAACTTCTATACTTTGTAGAGATTTGGAATGCACCAAAATCTGGTTTGCTTTATTTCAGTTCCATTTGAGCTCAGAACTAAGTGCATAATGATCAATATTAAAGGGAATGTACCTTTAACCATTATCCTATCCGAGCATTTGGATGTAAATGGAAACTGCCTGAGACAGTATTAGTTGTAAACCTAAGTAATTCGGTTGATATGTACAAACACAAAGACATATTATGTAATTTGCAAACAAACCGAGCAGAAGACCCAAAAACTTCAATTAAAAATGACAACATAGCATGCCTTTTTACCTTAGAAAGGAATAATAAAGCTTTGGGTTGGTCTTGTTCCTCATAAGAATACTATGGATCTCCTCAAAAGTGTAATCAGGGAAGCACAAGTCAATTGGCTGGAATGAACCAACTAAGTAGATATACATCAGGCGTGGATCTACTGATGTAAATTAAACCCCGCTCATCAATTGGACACCTACCATACAAAGTCAGCAAAAGAGCAAACACTTTCGATCCATTATACCATGAACGCACACATTCGATACTATCAAAAACCAAGTATACCATCTATTTCTTTCTCTCATCCAATGCTTCTCTTAGATAATTGAAGAAATCCGGCATCTTCTTGCACCATTGCTGGCTCAAACCCAATTGTCTAAGCACTGTTTCGAAAAGGATTCTCGGGTTGTGGCAGGATCTACAGCTGACATAAACGAAATAACGGTTCAGATTCTCTAGCACGTTGAGAACCGTGCTGGTTTTACCAGTGGAGGCGTTGCCGTACAAGGGGAGAGGAAGACCGGGGCAATTCAATGGTCCAATGAGGCGGATTAGGTCTAGGATCTGGGGCTTCCTACCAGGAAGAGTTGAGAGTAGATGGCGGAGAGAACTGGAGAGCTCCGCGGTTTCTGGTGGAGCGAAGGGCTTTGGTGGTGTGGGTGCGGGAGAACTGGAGGAGGCGGATCGGGTTGCTCTTCTCGCCGATTCGGGTGTTTCCGGTTGTTTCCCCCCATTGACGACCGCCGTCCGACGATAGAGAGAGCAAGAGCCGGAGAGAGACAGAGAGGAAAGGCGGGAATGGTGGATTGAGAGGGAGAGGGAGAGAGGAGGGAATCATATCTCAAGGCATAGCTGCTAATGAACGAGTATTCGGTTCATACTCGGCCCGGACCGAAATTATTTGCATAAACCCAAATTCAAACTCAGTTCATTTTAGCACAATAAAACTCAAATTCGGCTCGGCCTGAAATTGTCCAAATACAACTCAGTTCAGAAAATGCTCAATTTTGGATAAGACCCAATTTTAAAATCGAGTATTCAATCTATCTATTCGATTCCTACTCGGTTATTCGATCTAATTACTTGGATAAGGCCCAAACCGAGTATTCACTAACTTATAGTATTATATTGCTGAGTTCTCATATGATATAGATCGTGGGACGATATAATTCTCTAAAATAAAAGCCTCAATCAAAACTCAACAAAAATTAACCGTACAGTTCACCATTTTTTTCAAAGAAGAAAACATGAAAAAAATAATTCGACTTAGATATATTGTTGCTATTGAAGAAGTCCTGGTCAAACAATATTGTACAAACTTCAAAATACCAAATGAAAATTTAAGAAAAGAAACTTAATGAAAAGCAGATCGAGTTGATTTGCTCCCAAGATAACTCGAAAAGCAGGTGAACCATTATTAATGAATCAACTAAGGCTTGGCATTAGAAGGTTGGTTCAGCTGGTATAGCTGCTGATACAGAGCAGCTATCTTGCTGTATGCATCCATGCTCACTGATTGCTGAAAATGCATATGAGAACTCAATAAATTATAATTTCACTAAAATTAGAAGCCAATTAAATTGAAATGCATTGTCCATTTACAATTTGTTTTCAATCAGAATGGCCCTCCATATTTTTTGTATCTTCCCTTTGAGAATACCAAGCTCCTTTAATCCTTTTATAAGCATTTTAACATGCATACGATATTTGTGGTCACGATACTTCAACTCAAAATCAAGTACTCTTTGGGTCATTTCAATATCAAACAGAGAAGAATGCCAAAAAAAGATATAGCTGGTTTGTGTTCTTTATATTTTTGCTTCACTGGAGCTATGGACAAAAAAACTCAGAGCATGCGGCTAAAAGCGAACCCAAAATCATTTTCGAAAATTAAAACGGTTGCTTTCTACATGTTGAAAGAGATATACCGAGTAATTGTGTATTTCTTGAATGCTTGATCCTGGTTTACAAAGCTTTATACTTTCTTTGTTCGTTTTCAATATTAAGCCAAGTACGTGTCAGGTCTTTGAGGTAACCATGCAATTCACAACCAATATATACAATATGTCTCTGACCAAATTAAAGTAGATGCCTTTGACACGGTATGGAGTGAAGATAACAGAATGTTTTTACCTCTCTCTAATTATCTTAGCAGCTTTCTCCCAAGAAGTTTTCTGAAACAAAAAATTATCAGGTTTGCTGGTTTAGACATGTCCAAGAAAATTATTTGGAAATTAGAGTTGCGAAAAAATTGACCACACCAGTAAGTGTTCGCCAATTTAATGTTCTGAGAAGTTGAGAACCCAATACCCGACTGACCTAAAACTGATCAAATAATAATCCATGCTAAGACAAAAAAAATATTTGATGAACCCATAACTTAGACCTGCACAACATGGAAACCTTATCTTGCCTAACACGACTTATAATCAAATCACTCAGCTTGAGGAAGCTCAGTGAGAAGTGCAAAATTTCAAATATCTCAAAACAAAAACCCAAGAAACAAACTTGCCTCCCAATAAACAAAATTGAGAAGCATGTTTACTCACTGTAGGCAAGTTAATTCCTAAAGCATAGGCTACTCATAAAGTAAATAAAATGATTGCCATTGAGAATGTCATCAAAAGATATTGTGTCACTATCAGCAATGCAAACAAATCTAACGAGTAACAAGTAGTGCTCATTTCTTCACATACAAAATTAAATAAAATGAGGATTCTTCTACTAGAAAGGAGTCAAGGTCTAGATAAATAGACTTGTTAAGCAGGGTTATAGTAGTTTTGTTGAATGAAGCTGGGAATATATCTCTTTAACAAATTTAGAGGCCCATATAAAGGGATATCTTCCTCTTAAAATTGAGCAAGTAAACAAGTAATATCCTATTTTACAAAACTAAAAATTGTTTCCCAAATAAAATTTAGTAATACCAGAAACCTAAAATAACTCAACCCAAACAACAACAACAACACCTCATGACAGCACAAACTTGTTAAACCTGAACAAACTTTTGCAAAAGGAAATGACCTGAATGAGAGAGTAATACAACACACTTCTGCCAGTCTATAGGGGGTAAGGAAAAAGAATGAAATAAAAACAACAACTAATACTAAGCAAATATAAATTTTTAAACTTTAGACATACCAGACGGTTGCTCCAATAGCACCATGGCGCAAAAAAGTTCACTACCAAAATTGGGTACCTACAAAAAAGGTAATTAGTCATTTCGAAAGAAATCAGGCGAAACAAAGCCTTAATTTGTGAAAAACAGAGAGCCAGTACAGTGAAGAACTTACCAGAACAAGGGGAGAGGAGATGCGAGGAGGAGAGAGATAGAGGTAGGAGTCGATGGCACCTTTTTCATAAATAAATCTCTCTACTGAATAAATCTCGCTGCAGCGCTGCTCACGGGGACGAGGTACACGGAGAAGAAAGCGATGAGCCGACGAAGACAGTAGGTTTTCATCGGTAGTCGGTAGAGGGAGAAGAAAGCGATTTGCTAATTTATCGAGAAAAAAACAATACGCCGCCTATCGCGACGAAGACAGTACTCAACAAGCGGAATTCGAGTTATTTGCAAATTTTTCATTCAAGTGTGTGTTTATCCTAGGCCCATTAACAATTCGTTCATATATTCACGAGTCTGCCCGTTCAATTAGCAGCCCTGTCTCAAAGTAGCATTTCTCTATCAGATTTAATCGAACGATCTAAATTAACGAATTCAAAGAACATTCTATAGTTATGTGATATCTATTGTGGTTCTATGGCCGGGGGGCAGTTTGCGTTCTGCATGCTCTGCGGTGGGTATTAGGGTGCACTTCCAAATATGAATATTTTAGTGTCTATTTTCTCAAATGATGAGAACTGTGCATTTACTATGGAAATGTATTAGTTCGTATATTATGAAATGATGCAAATGAAAATATGAAATGCTAATGGATTCGGAACAACTTGGCTATGAGAGTTCTAATTTGGCAAGAGAGTGTACAATGAGTTCAGTCCTTGTAAGCTTCCAATCTCTGTAGTTTGTAAAACTTGAATGAAATCACTAAAATGCACGCTTCTATTCTTAATTAAACACACATGCGCACATTTTTTTTTTATTATACACTCAAATTTCCAATCTCTCCATTCATAATAACATCTTTTTTTTCAAAAGCATTTAAATGAAATGTGCACAATCCACACCAGAAAAATGTGAATAAATCCATCCCAGAAATTTTAACAATTTCCACAAGAACGCCTTTTAGCACTCTGATCAGTATGAACAAATAAAAGAAATTTAAAAATTAGAAAAATAAGAATGAATACCTAACTATTTAAAATGAAAAAAAAACTCACCAAAACAACTCATTTACTAGTCTACTTTTCACATTATCAACTTTCTTGCCATCTTGTATGTTTTTCTTTTCTTGCCAGCATTTCACAACCAAATCCACACCACAGGAAAAATGAGCAGTGCCAACCGAGTACCGGTTAAATGTATTGTCAAGTAATAAAAAAGACTTTTTCTTTGGGATTAAGATCCATAGTATGTTCTCTAGCATCATTCGTCAAGCGATTGTTTCTCTCAGAAACCATACTTGCCTCAAAATGTGAAACATTCGGTTGATTAATATCATGCGAACTGATGGCCCTCGCAGACGGTGCTGGATCATGTGTATGTTTTCCCTCATATGTTGTTAATACTATATTTGGATCCCTTGAGGCTCTCTCTATTTGCTTGCGCACATTGCACTGCACATGAGTGCATTTGTAGTAACTCCTACAAAATATAAAACACATGTAGTTGTTAGCTAGACAACAAGAAGGGGAACAGAAAAATTGATAAATGACAACAGGAAGATTTTAATTGCACCTAGGATGGGCATTTCCTTTGACAGATTTTTGGCCATACTTGCGCCAGCGATAACCGTCATCTATAAGATCCACTTCACTACGCGTCTCAAATATTATTTTTGGTTCCCTTCTCTTACTACCAGAAGAACTTGATTCACAATTTCCGACCTGAAAACATTTTGTTAAAGAAAACAAAATCAACACAATTAAGAAGCCTTTGGGAGATATTTGCTAATGGCACAAATATAAATACAATTCGGAAATAAAATGGTTATTGTACCTTAAAATTGTTGTCTATCTCGCTATCAGCACCATCTATGATCACTTCGCTGTTACCCATTTCATCACTGTCAACTGAACCTGACATCCGTTCTTGATCAGATTGGCTAACAATAATTTCTTCATTCTCTCTACTATCAATTTGACGCACTAGCCCATGGTTGTGCCGGTTTTGATAAGTGATGTCAGTAACGTGTCCCTCAGAAGATCGTTCAATTGTCTTTTTTACGGGGCAACTTGGACTAGTGCACTTGTAGTAACTTTTGGGATACTTCCCATCTTTTAGTTGTTTTTGACCATACTTGCGCCAGTTGTATCCATCATCTGCTGGTTTTTCAACAGCAAAGTTTTCGATTGGGGATGAATTTGGTTTGGCCTCAAAACTAAATTGGTTTTGATCTGGGGGTGGAAAAGAAGCAAAACGGTTTAGTGGCGCGTAACCACAGGGGGCATAGGAACTTGGGATTGACATTGGAGACATGAATTGATGAATTGAGGGGTTTTGGTGAGGGTAGTTATAATTACTAGCCTGCAATGGTCATTGAGCAAGCAATTGAGAAATAAAAATTTTGCCGATTGAAGACCGATAAAAGCATGATGTCAAGCATCTGAAAACTTAAGCACAGAATGACAAACTGAGATACTGCACAATGAACTTTTTCTTTTAAAATTCTGAGTTATCATATGAAGAAGGTCCAAGAAACAGCAAAAGGATACCTCTCTGCTATTCTTCAAGCAGTAAACTTAGATTATAACCTCTTCATTTTATTTATTTTTAAGCATTAACAACTATCAGCAGACAATATTATGTAGAATAAATAAAAAAATTCAGTCCTGACAAGACAGGAATAAAAACAAAATGCCAAGTTAAATATCTCTAGGTAATCTAATTATATGCAAGTGGACTTACAGTAGGTGGCCAAGATGAGGAAATTAAGGAATTATGATGATGCTCCATGTTATCCACTGAAGGTGGACCATACAATAGTTCCATGAAAGGAACTTGCTCCAAGTCATTGAAGTCATGGTGATCTCTCATGTCTCCATGGTTACCTCCCTCCATTAACAGCTAGCTACAAGTACAGAGAGATCTAGAGAGAGAGACAGAAGGGGGTAGAGGTACAAAGTCTTTGCTTCCTCTTCCTCTCATTTATCCTTTTTTTTTAAAGAAAAGGATATTCTCCTATTAATTAAAGAGAATATAGAACGATATAGCAATGACCTAATAAGAGTCTCTGACAAAAATATTAGAAATGGAAGTGGTTTGATTTGTACATGCAAGTCTTCAGCGAATTGCAGCGGTGCTTCTCTCATCACTCCCAATATTTGTGGAAGTTTTGGCTTGTAAGAATTATTTTGCTTGTAAATCGTAGCTTTATAGATTAACAATTTGGTTGTCTTTGGATTTTACATCCTTTTGCATGGAACATGTTCAATCAGCATGTATCAACCAGAGAAAAACTTAAAAAAGAAAAAGAAAACTACTACCAAAGAGGTCCCAAAATCTTTCAACAAATTTAACACTTGATGGTAAAATATTTTTATAATTTGTATGTCTAAAAAAATAATATTAAAAATAGAATTAAAATTACGAATGCGTTCTATATTATTTAATAGCAAAAAATTTCAAAAAAAATATATAATTCAATCTCCAAGTAGATTTCAATAGGTAGATCATGTTCAACAGGTCAGATCGGTCATTATATATATTAGCTTCAATCTTTTAGAAAAAAATTAACAGCGCAATTATACTAACTTCAATATTTTTGTTAAATAACATTGTTTCACTAAAATTATAGTTATACCATAATAAATATCATACATATTTCTTAAATTCTTTTGAAAGCATGGTGATTTATATGAAACAAGAAAGGCGTGAACGTTAATGGCGTGGAATTATTGTTATTAATGATTTATACTGAAATTAATGACATGTCTTATTAGTGACGTGTCGCGTGTCCGCTAACCTGGACACACATACAATGCAAATTTAATAGCAAAATGACGTGTCGGAGTGTCAAAAAAATTGGACACGCTAACACTGAGCAAGCTTATATATAGTATTAATATATATATATATATATATATATATATATATATATACTCTGAGAAATGTTATTATGCTTTGCAAAGCACGTGCTTTGAAATTGTGGACCATTGGATCTTCAATCATCATGTTGGCACAAATCATAAAGCATGATCTAATGGTCCACAATTTCAAAGCATGTGCTTTGCAAAGCATAATAGCATTTCTCTATATACTCTATGTATATATATATATATATATATATAGAGGGGGGATCCATTGGCCTCCTTTTTCGTAGCCTCCTCGTCAAAATCAATGAAAATGGTCGATCCAGACCGTTGAAAACATTCTTCATACTAATATAGACTTAGAGACCAAATTTTAGATTTTTTTTACTATTTTATCGGACGAGTTGAAAATTGGATTTATCTAACGACTTATAGACATTCAATTTTCAACCCGTCATATAAAATAGTAAAAAAATTCAAAAAAATCTAAAATTTAGTCTCCAAGTCTATATTAGTATGAGTAATGTTTTGAACGGTCCGGATCGACCATATCATTGATTTTGGTGGAAAATAGGGCTGGAGGCTATGGAGTGGAGGCCACAGATCTCCCCTCATATATATATATATATATATATATATTTGTGGTAAAATATTTTATAAAGCATCAAACTCCATATACTCGTATCTCGAGATAAAAAGTGCAAATAACCGATTCAAAACGTTGAAAATCTTATCCATGCTAACATCTACTTGGAGACCAAATTTTATATTTTTTAGATCTTTTTACTTTTTTAGTGAATGGTGAAAAATTATTAATCTAATTATTTACAGACCTCCAATTTAACGAACTTTGCACTCATCCGATAAAACAGTAAAAAAAAATTGAAAAAAAAAGATATATAAAATTTGTTCTCCAAGTAGATGTTAGTATGGAAAATATTTTCAACGGTCTGAATCTGTCATTTGCAATATGTATCTCGAGACACGAGTCTAAAATATATAGAGTTTGATGTTTTATAAAATATTTTAGCACAACTATATATATATATAGCTTAAAAATAAATTTAAAGCACTTTAGATATTATTTTAATAATGCATCAAGGGTTCTTAATTTTCGACTATTGTAATTCAATCTCATTTGATGCACAACGAAAGTACCTCAAATTGTGTCATTTTTTTCGACATGATACATAAATAAAATAGTTCTTTAATTTATTTTTTTATTTTCAAGATTGTTAGCATAAAATTGAGTGATTCTTTCTGCATGCACGAGAATAAACATAGAATTCCTTTCAAAATATGGATATGAATCATATGATAAAACGATATACAATGTAAGGCACCAAAGTTCAGTGCTACAATACATTTTTTTCAGGTTGGATTCAGAATTTCTATCAGGGATGGACAGTATCTACCATTTTTTTCAGAGAACGGCAAAATGATGCACATTTTTAAATATACATAGTTATTTTGCAAAAAAAAAATTGACAAATCGTACAAATACAAAAGATTATTTTGCAAAAAAAATTCGAGGGGCAGTTGCCTCCCAACCTCATTTAGCTCCGCCCCTCTGCTATTCTTCGTGATACATGGAACCTTTCAAACAAATAACATTATTAATGAACATAAATTAATTTTATTATTAAACAATGACGTTAACGAGATATAAAATATATTTGTTATAATTCATTTTTATGTTTATTTGTGTAATTTAAAACTGATGAAATTATTTTTTCAAAAAGCAAAATATGACGTATTTTAGCATTGCCCTTAATTTATAAAGGTTCATTTCAGGCATTGTATATATTAACCAAAGTTCATCAAAATAATTGTTTCAATTGGAATATTGTCCATTTCAGCCAAAAGTCAAAGTGACGCATGTTTGATTTCCAATAAATTAACATCCCCAACCCTTATTACGTAACTTTTTTTCATTATGTCATGCACAACTAATTCCCTGCATGTCTCAAGCGTAGGTGACAACTAGAGGTGTGTTCGGGTCGGTCGGGCGGGGTTGGGCGGGTTCTGGTCGGATCGGGTTAGTTTGACTGTTTACAATAGTCGGGTTGGATTGGTTGGATGAGGTCGGATCGGGTTTCGGATCGTCATGTCAACAACTTTCGGGTCATGGATCGGGTCGGGCGAGGTCAAGTCGGGTTGGGTCGGGTGAGACCGGATCGGGTTCGGGTCGGGTTGCACCGACAACTTTAATGTATTATTTTGAATTTTAAGTTCATTCGGATAAGATCAGATCGCGTTATTGAATTGTGTTAGTAAATTTTGACTTTTTCTGATGTTAATTTATTAGTAAAATTAGATTATGATGTGGGAAATATAGGATTAGATCAATTTACATGTTGTATCAGGTCAAGTCGGATCGGGTCGGATTTGGATCATCATGTGTCGCTCCATCTCGAGTTACGGGTCATCTCGAGTCGGGTCGGGTTAGGGTTCTCATGTGTCGAGCAATCTCGGGTTGCGGGTCGTCTCGGGTTGGGTTGGGCTCAAGTCGCTCATGTGTCGCTTCGTCTCGGATTAGGAATCATCTCGGATCGGGTTCGGATAGTTTGACTTTATCAAAATATCGATCGGATCGGATTCAAATCAGATCTGATCGAACGAGTTACTCGAATCGGATCAGGTTCTGCCACCTCTAGTGACAACTGACAAAGCAGGGGTTTCAATCTCTATCTCTCGTATTAAGAAGATCAACGGCGAGGAACCCAATTAATTAATACTCGAATTCTGGCCTCTGTGCAGAAATGGAAATCTCCGACTAACGAAAAGGGAGAGCAAATTCAATTGAATAAATTTAAAGATGTGTCAACTATTTTTTTCCTAAAAAATGAAAATTGTCAACTCCTCAGTTACCATTTAATATTTTCACACGAATGATAGTGGATGCCAAACAGATAGCCTCCAATCATAGCTGACATTCTCTATTTTATTTGTCTTCTTAGTTTTCATTTATTGGGGCAACGTTTCCTCTTCTTTTTTTTTCCTAATTACTAACTGCAAACTGCTCGGAAGATATAAAATAATCCGAGAGTTCTTACCAGAAATTCATTAATGCTATAAAAAATATAAATGCCGAAGAGGAGAATTCAATGTCCAAGTATTTTGTTACCAGTTACTAAATGATGCCAATAGAAAACATTTCATTTATATTTAAAGTTTAAATAAAAATTGATTAGATATCTTATAACATGCATACAAAAAAACATCATTTGCATATGCTAAGTAAGAGTCAAGAACTAATGAAATTTAAAAAAAAAAAAGAAATTGACGAGTGGTAGTCTGATAGAAGAGTGGTAAGAATAGAATAGTGTGATTTTGGAATAGTGATAGAAGAAGATATTTTTGACTATTCGGAAGAGCGGTCGTTTGGCAAATGTTAATTAGAATAGTAGAAATGTTGATAATACGGTAAGTGGTGACGATCTGATACAATAATAATAACAATTAAAACTAAATAATATGCATTATCTTCTAAAATAAATAAAAATAATAATATTGATGATAATAATAATATAATAATGATATTAACAATAATAATGACTAAAAATAATAGTAATAATGATAATATAAAAAATATAATAATAATAATGATATTATTATTATTATAATTATATTTATAATAAAATACTAATAAAGTAACTATACAATATAATATAAGAATATTAATAACGATAATAATATAATTAAGCATATAATACAATAAAATATTAATTAAATATAATAGAACATAATCAAATAATAACAATAATTATAGTCATAATAATAACAAAATATAAAAATTATAATAATATGCTTTTTTAAATAATAAAATAAAAATAATTAATAGTAATTATTAAAATTATTTTAATAATAAAGATAATATAGTAATAATAATAATAATATTAATAGTAATAATATATTATATATAATATACTAAAATATTGTTAATTACTAATATTATTATATTAATAATAAAGATAATATAATAATAATAATTACAGTAATAAATTATAGATAATATGCTAAAATATTGTTAATTGCAAAAATAATATAACATAATAAAAAAAATTATGATAATTATAGAAATAATAATAACAATAATATAAAATTATAAAAATATGCATTATTTTATAGTATATAATAATTATTATTAATATTATTTTAATAATAAAGTATATATAATATATTAAATTGCAAATTTGGTTGCTCAGTAATACGTAACAGTGTATTCCGATATTCCATCTATATGGTGGTATACCGAAATAGCCTATTTTACCACTATTATATTCTTTCAAAACGCGTTTGGCAAAATCATGTTGTTGAAATAAACCTCTATTTCGGTATTTCATCAAAAAATGGTGTTGGCAAATACATTACGGAAAATTTCAATTCTAATTTATTTATTTATTTATTTTTGCTATGATAACAAGCTCAAAGATCAATCATAGTTTATTATCACCCACAGCTAATATAATATCAGCGACCAAGTCCAAATTAACAACTAAATGTAGCGTTGTAACATTTTGCCAGAAGTCACGTTTTAATATTCTATATCGATCTTAATGTCCCAAAAATATTTTTTTCTTAAATTAGCATAATACTGGACTAAAATATAATTGGATTCCTTTCAAATAGTTGGCAGCGGATAAACAAGCAGCCGTAGATAATTTTTTTAGCAACGTTGATTTTATCTGCTATTGGCTGTTCAATTTTTAATTACAGGAGAAAAAACAATATACATCGACATTTGACTCTGATTTCTCCACCAATGAAAACTAATAAATGCCCCCTTATCTAGTCAAAATGTTCAAGATTCAAGCGGCGCTTACATTAGCATTCGTATATATAATTTATGGTAAGTACGTAATCAGAAATTCAAATGTACACATTGGGAATGAGACCACCAC
This sequence comes from Eleocharis quinqueflora, assembly GCA_964058865.1. Lineage (NCBI taxonomy): Eukaryota > Viridiplantae > Streptophyta > Magnoliopsida > Poales > Cyperaceae > Eleocharis > Eleocharis quinqueflora. The sequence continues at coordinate 146,221 of CAXKVX010000549.1, forward strand.
GTTAGAGGAAATACTAGCTTATAAAAATGCTAATTGTACGATTTGAGAAAGAAAATGCCATAATTTGTTTATGATTAATTTAGGTACATGCTTGTGTGTAAAAAACTAAAAGACTTATTTTCGGAAAAATAAGTTTATTTTAAGAGTATTGGGCTCTTTTGCTTTATTGCATAATTAGGTGATTAATTTAATGATTTTTTATGATTAATATTGTACTGCTTTTACTCAGTTTATAATTATTTTGTTGTGTATTTATGTTGTGGGTGACATCATTTCCTTTAGAGAAAAAAATGAAAAATATTGTAGTTTACAAAGTTAGAAAATTCTTTTAAATGAATAGCTGTAATCGTACTAAATGCAAGATCATTTAGTTTAGGTAAACATTAAGTGTGCATTCATCTTTTGGTGGACAACTACTTCATTTTATCATATGTCAACTACAATTGTATATATGTCAACTGAAATATATAATTGTCAATTATTATTGTTAATAAATTTACATAAATGTTACAAAACGATTAAACTATATAATTGATATTATGTGTTTGCAGTGATAAAAAAGAAGCATACAATTATCCATGTAGAGGTGGGTGAACAATAGTACAACTCTGTAGTCAGGGACGGATTTAAGAAGTCCCAGGGGCAGCTCCCCTCTCGCTCGGATTTTTTTTACAAAATAATTATGTATATTTATACGATTTGATTTTTTTTGTAGAATAATCATGTGTATTTAAAAATGTGTCTCATTTTATTCTCTCTGAAAAAAATATAGACCTTGTACCCTGACGAAAATTCTGAATCCGTCCATCTGTAGTTAATTGGACATTGACGTGAACCAACAGAAAGTACATAGGAATGAAAGAAACAGTTGTTAAAGCCAAGAATCAAAATTCAGGCAACCCGTGCTAATGCATTACGAGCATCTTATTGCATCTTTAATCAATTGCAAAGCGATTTGCATAAGAGTATCAACAACAGTTCATGGAAGAGTTATAACTATCAAATTCAGATGTGCTTTGCCTTGCAAATATGACGTGTATTAGTTAACAATGATTTGATGATAATAAATGCAGTGACAAAGACTATACCATAAAGGATTGCAAGTTCAAAAGGTAGCTGAGTGATTGTCTTTATTATTAAAATTGGATGACTAAAAATTTGATTTGACAAACATTGTTTGATTAAAAAAAAATCAGACATAACTGATTTTCGGCTAACTAATTATTTGACCCATTTTATTTTTTGAAAAGTGAAACTAGAGTACAAACATAACTTTAAACCTATATAAAAACATCTAAATTCAAACCCCTGTATGGAGCAACGACCTCAGCCCATATCATCCCTGGCCACAATATTATCCAATTCTTATTATAAATTATAAATTATAAAACTGCCCCTCAAACTCACAGTCAAGCATACAAATTCCAATATCACAAACATATCATTTGGCCCGTTTTTTTATTTCTCTCATTTATTCAGCTAACTTTTTATTTTAATGATTTTTTGCAAAAAATTCTAGTTAATTATTTGCAAAAAGATTGGAAAATTAATTATTAAGCTAGAAAACCGAGACTAATTATTTGACCCATTTATCTAATTGAGATAATGTTGTAAAAGTCATCTAATACCATATTTGCGTAAGAAAATTATCAAGTCTACAAAATGAATACACCAATACTTTAGTGCTATGCATCTCAAACCTTGGTCTCATAAAAGTATGTTGATGACACAGCAAGCCCATCCCAGTCATAGGTGCGTACCAGCCGCTGACGTCTGTCAGGTGACTCCAGCCAGCAAAACTCAAGATGGAACGACTGTGACTGGGCCACACTCTTGCTGATTTCGGAGGGGCATCCCATATACATACCTCCAGGCAATAACGTCAATTCATAACCCCCATCAAAGGTAACTAAATCATCAGTTATAGATCCCGTCCATGGCACATTGCTTGTTGTGTTCCTACCTTTTGCTGTAGACTTAAATTCCTATGAAAAAAGTACTTTGATTAGCATTTCTTATACTGGGTCTCTTCGTTCTCTCTGTTATTTCAGTGCTGGTAACAAAGAGTCCGGCCATTATGTGACGTCAGTAGTGAATTCAGTCATGTCCAGCTCCATTCGTCTACTGGTGAGGATCAGCATTCAAAATTTTGTTTCTAATCTGGTGTTAGGGTAGTTGCCCTTTTGTAAAAATAGCAATGCGAGGTCTACTACCAGTAGTACTCCAAATATGCTAAGACTTATACCATGAAGGTTAGATTTAGTACCAAAATGCTCTTGTCAAGCTTGCACTGAATCAATTGGACATTGAAAACATTTCAAGAAGAGAATGAGTATCTTTTACCAGCATGCCCCACTCCAAAGTGTAGATGAAGATGTAATGTGAAAGTTAGTTCCTAAAGCAGGAAAAAAAAACCTTGCATTGGGTTGTGCCACACGATCCACAACCAGAACAGTTCCAAGTACATGTACCTGAATCAATTTACCATCAGCATCCATATCAAGAAGAACATCGGTAACTGCTTCATCAATTGTTGCACCATATACGCCACTCCTTTTTGTAACTGAGTGCCCCTTCCATCGCCCCAGAAATGGAGATAATCTATCGGTGCTTCCCAGCTTCAGGAATTGACATAATTTTTAGCTCATAGCAAGAAATAGCTCAGTCTGTGTTTAAATTTTGATCAAGACCAATTTCCTCCTAATTTCTGTTGTCGTGTGCATGTTTTTTTGGAGTTATCCATGTAAATAAGAGGCAACATTCAATAAACGACCATCAACTTTATTATTTTAAATGAGTTACTGATTCTAAGAAACTATATTTGATGAAGCATAGAGGTTACAAAAAGGACCTGAAAATTAGAAAGAGAAGCAATCTGTGGTGCTTGATTGCCTCGATCTTCAATGAAAAGAAGAAGCATGTCAACAACACCTTTTGGATCCATTATGTGAAATGCCCTGATTCTTCTATCTTTGTTCAGAGAATAAAGGCAGTTCTCACATACAACCGAGGGCCTCCGTGATGGTATTTTCAAATTTCTATTCAAGACAAATAGAGGATATAACTTCTGAATTTGTTTGCCAAAAACGATTATCAACACTTACAAAGAATAACAATGGACATTTCTGCAACTAACAGCAAATTCCTAGTTTTATTTTCTGATGGAATAGAGAATCAAGTATCCCAAATCAAAATTAGCATGCTAGTCTACAATTTGATGGTTGACTTTTTATATCAACAAGTATTACAACCTTTTCATGCTCACATTGAACAAATCTAGCATTTCATTTTGTGCATTTTGCTCGGTGTAACCACCATTTTTAATTGTTCCTTCATCAATGTACTTCATTATTTTCACAGGCCGCAAAAGAATATTTAACTTCATCATAACAGTGATAATCCAGTAATGATCACACCCTGGTTCATGCTGAACCAATTGGAAATTGTTTGCCACCATAAACTGGCTCAATACAACACCGGCTATTTTGGCACTTTTCAAAACAAGTTACTGAAAGTACGTACCTGGGATTATCTTCACCTGTATCGTCTTCGCCAAGTACCCCGGATCGAAGCACAGTCTCTAACATACCAGCTGTTTGGTATCTGAGCGAAAATGCTCTCTCTTTAGGAAAGAATCCAATCTGTTCTCTAAATAACAGTGATCATTAGCGCAGAGGGAAAAAACATGGAAAGATAACAAGAGAATAAAAATTCAAAAGCACCTGTTGGTATTTATCTACAGTGAACATGTTGGTCTCTTTGATTTTGTACTCTGTCCATTCAGGCTCTTGTTCTTGACCTGCTATTGATGTACTGGCTGGAGGTTGCTTAATGTACAACCTACAGAAAAATAAATGATATAGAACTTACAATATTCCAAAAAATAAATGAATTATAACATGATTACAACCATAGTAGTTGAATCGTAAAGTGTATCGTGTATCGGTGAATTTTGTATCGTATCGTGTATCGCGTATCGTATCTAACAAAAGGAGTTCTAGTAATTAGTATCTAACAAAAGAAATTCTAAATAACTAAAGAAACTATCATAATTTTAAAGGGTTGCACAAATTGGCGCGAAATAGTGTCGTAAAGGAGGGAAAAGCAAATTGTCGGAGCCGTTTGCAGTTATTGAGGCAAAATCGTGGATTCTATTGGACGGTTCGTGAATCGCTACTAAATAAGATACGCTACGATACAATATGCGCATTGTACTCCCGTATCGTCGTGATTTGAGAGATACACTCCATCTCAGATACACATGTAAGATTCGTATCTTTGAGCCTCTGAATCGTATCGAATCGTGAGATTCGTATCCCACGTATCGTAAGATACGCGAGATACACTCCATCTCAGATACACAGGTAAGATTCGTATCTCTTAGCCTCTGAATCGTATCGAATCGTGAGATTCGTATTTCGTATCATAAGATACTAACTACTATGATTACAATAACAACAAAAGTAAAAAAATGAATTACTATACAAGGGACTGCAATGCCTTGTAAAACTGGAATAGGTGCTGTATGATGAAGAAAAATGGGGGCCTTGGTATCATAAACCTCTCTGTTCACAACTGCCCTTCTCCTGAGATGTTCATGGCTTCTTCTTTCTGGCCCTCAATCCATGTGGACTCGGACAGTCCTGGAATTCTATGGCACATCTAACCCCATTCAGCTCGCAACTCACTCACAGTGATCCACAATGTTGTCTGACATCACTACAAATGCTCAAAAATTCCTGTGTATATCAATCATACTGGCTGATAAAACATCAGGTGCTGTTCATACCGTTGCATAGATACAGGTGATCTAGAGATGGACCTGGGATGGTACGTTCTTTGTCAAGTCAGCCTATAGGATTATGCACAACACGGGCTTGAGGCTTTGATACGGACAACGGATTTGGAAGGTCAAGGAAGAAAGCAAAGTTAAGATCATCTCCTGGCTTCTCACCCTAAACAGGCTGAACACCACAGACAACCTGATCATAAAGGGCTGTCATGTGCCACTACACTGTGTTATGTGCAACTTGGGGCAAACTGAAAACCACTTATTTTGGATAGCCTTCCTACTGCAGTTCGATGTGCCACTACATGCAGGACAAGCACCTATCGCGGAAATCTCGCACGACACCAGAAGATCTTACAACTCACGAGAAACGTGTTTCAGAGATGCTGTATGGATGGCTGGTTTATGGATGATCTGGAAAGAGTGTAACAGGAGATTTTCTATCACTCCGCAGCTTCTATATCTACTCTTGTAAGCAGAGGGAAGTGCTGGCCAGAGAATGGTTTGGAATTGCTACGAACATAGCGACTGGTACATAACAGTGTGCCAGGAGATAGAATGCCAGTTCATTTTAAATTCCTGGCAATATTGCTAGCACTGCTTTTGTAACAGTATACTGGTACATAACAGTGCACTTTTTGTTGGTAAATCTGGCAATTTTGTAGGAATTTTCTGTTTTAATAAAATATTGCTGGTTGGCATTCACCAGCCAGCCCTAAAAAATGGTTAGAATCCATTGACAAATTGGAAATTGCTTTAAACAAAGATTGAAACTGAAATTCAACAATCTAGTACAATCTATGACATATGTTTATCATGCATAAGAAAACCAATTTGATTTAATGCATGTTTTACCATTCAACGAACCAATTTGAATTTTTATCTGAATTTATGGTCCATGATCCATTACACAATAGTACTGAACTTTGCACAAAATTCCATAGGTAACTACCTGTAGACCTACAAAACCTATAAACACATCAATTGTTTGATATATTTTACTTTATTACTGGTCCATTGTCAGTGGATGAGGATTGAGTATGCATTATATCACTGTCTAAACTCTCATCTCAGTTAGAATTGAGTATGTACTATAACCCTCTGATCGGAATGATATAGTTACATCAGAGAGAGGCATTGCCATTCCGATCAGAGGGTCAAATTGCACTGCTTAACATGGAATTGACAACCAATGCTCAGAGAAGACGCATTGCCATAAGCTAATCTGTTATAGAATAAGAGAAAGGACCCGAAAATCTCACGTTTGAATGAGGCTGATAAGATCATCTTCTCCGTATGAGTTAGCTGACAGCTTTGTGGTCACATTCTGCAACAAATTCCCTTTTGCATCGAATTGCTGAAATTAAACGAAAGTCCTTATGATAAATAAAAGAACAAACACAAAACATGAGATCAATAACCTATACTTTCCTTGTTGTATCAAAATAAAAGAGAAGTGGGAGAAAGGAGACTAACATAAAAAGAACCATTCCACTTTCCGACGTTGAGGTCGATGAACCGATGCAAATTATCTATACTCATCGCTTCTTCGTCGAGCTCCGATTTAGTTTCAGCTATAGCACAGTTGGTTTTGAACCGAGTTTGTTTCTTCGGACAGAAACGAGTCAGAGAAATTGGAGGAGGAGGAGAAGCGAAGAATTGGAAAGAGAAGGTGCGGAATCTGGGCTTTGGGATAGAAGAAGCGGGAATTGGTCGAGTCAATCTGGCGCCAATGGCTTCCGCCATTGGAATGCAAGTAAAGAATTAAGAAATAGATTGGGAGGATACCAGATGCTGAAGCGAGAGAGAGTGTGTGCACGCGCCTGTTGAGTTCGCGGCTTTAAAAGCGTTATCTGAAATGAAAAAGTGAAGAGTTAGCTGGATTGGGGTTTGGGGATATGAGAGAATCGGCTGCTCTTTTGGAGAAGGCTGGGTTCTGATGTTCTCTAATCTGATCCGTTGAATGTAAAGTGAACGGATCAGATAAAGAATGATGGCTAAATCTGATTGAATTAGTAAAATAACAAGAATTAGCTCGCAAATTTAAAAAAAAAATTATAACTTTTTATTATCTCAAAAATTAATTCGAGAAAAATCTTAAAACAAAAAGTATTATAGACGTATATTTTAGTCAGTAGAGTAGTAGAATAATTGTTTTTCGAATTTCATGCTCATTGAGTGTCATTTGTTACCTTACAGAAAAAATTAAAATTTTATGAAATTTGTAACCATTTATATTTAATATTTGTATAAAACATCAAATAACATTTATATTTAAATTACATAAAACGCGAAGCGCAAACAATCTAAATTGAAGAATGGATATGGAGGATTTCTATGTTCAAACTTCTTTTAATTTATTTCAAACTCGTCATTAAGATTGTTGATATGTCATTTTGTCAATAGTCTAACATTGAGGTTCATAACAAGAGTCCAAACCACCTGAAAGCCAAAAAACAACATAAGATACTATCCGAATTGGCTTCTATATTCGGAGAGAGGAACTCCCAGTTTTAGCCACCCGATGGCCTTACCTCTGGTGACGGTTATCACACGTTCTCAACACGTAACTCATGTTCTAATAACTACCCACGATCGACAGAACATCCAACCGACAATATACATATATATACCCCAAGAACATATCGAGTGAAAGAAGACAAAGCTACACATTGTTAAGAGAGAAAAAGCTACCGAGTACTTCCAGAGAAAGTGACAGTTAAACACCATGTTTAACTGTCTTCCACCTAACTCCACCTCAAATCATTTACGGACTATCTCTCAGATAGGCCGTATCAGCGACCGTGGAGAGTTTGAAAATGCTCAATTTGATGATTTACGTTCAAAAAAATGATATAGGGATGAATATTCAGCTCCTAGAATGCCTCAACAAAATGGAGTAGTTGAAAGGAAAAACCGAACCTTGCAAGAGTTAGCATGTATCATGTTAAACGATTCCTTACTTTCAAAATCATTGTGGGCCGAAGCAGTTAATACGGCTTGTTACGTGATTAACCGAGTTGGCCTTATACCCATTCTTATGAAAACGCTACATGAACTATGGATGGGACGTAAGTCCAACATCTCATACTTTAGGGCATTTGTTCAAAATGCTTCGTACTTGACCAATTTCAAAGAACAAACAATTTGACCCAAAATCATTTGAGGGTATCTTTGTTGGGTATTCCATGACGAGTAAGGCATATAGGGTCTACGTTCCAACTCAAAACACCATAATTGAGTCCATCCATGTAAAATTCAATGAAAGTGCAAATATTCGGGCCAAGATTGGTAGTGTTGATAATGTAGGAGGTGATGATTCAAGGCAAGAAGTAAATAATGAAAAGTAAGAGAGGAGGAACATTGTGATTGAACAAGAAGTTAAAGGAAATGAAGAACCTCAACATGAAATAAATGATGAGCCAAATCAAAGAGGAAGTAATGGAGTGAATGCATTGAATGAAGATGTTGAAAATGAAGGCAACACCACTCCATTGCCAAATGGATATCAAATTCCACAAGACCTAAAGAAGTAAACTCTCACCCTCTCTCTAATGTTATTGGGGATCCAAGGGAATGGTCCAAGAGAAGGGTTCGAACTAGGTCGGGTCTTAATCAAATAATTGCTCATTGTGTCCTTGTATCACAAATTGAACCTACAAAATTTGAAGAGGCAAATCAAGACCCCGATTGGATAATGACTATGCAAGAGGAATTGAACCAATTTAAAAGAAACAAGTTTTGACAACTTGTACCTAGGCCAAATAATAGGATCATAATTGAAGCCAAATGGATGTTTAGAAACAAAAAGGACCAAGAAGGTAATGTCATTAGGAACAAGACTAGGTTAGTGGCACAAGGTTTTAGGCAAAGTGAAGGTCTAGATTACGATGGAAGTTTTGCACCAGTGGCTCCTTTGAATTCATTCGAATGCTCTTAGCTTATGTCTCTTACAAAAGTTTATCCTACATCAAATGAATGTTAAGATAATAATTTCTAAAAAATGTTAAAAAATCTTCGTCATAATATGATCTCTGTTATAAATACTAGGAATCAAGTTGTAGTGTATCGCCACTTCTCATTTTTGTAATAACAATTGGCATTAAACTTAAATTTGCCTATTACTTTGATAAATTCTTTATATAAACACCTTAAATATTTTTCATGAAATTAAATTATTTAGTTGAATATAAATAATATTTTTTATTATACGAAAATAAGCAAACCGAATAACCATAAGGTGTTGTCGCCCATTTATATATTAACATGTTATGTCTTTTTTATTATATTATTAAATGTCACAGAATCAATACAGTAAAATCAGAGAAAAACATCTTGTCTTACGTGTACGATAAAATATAAAGCACAAAAAAATTCCAAACAATTACATTTCAATATTAAAAGTTGTATAATTCTTTATAAAAACTTCCAACGATTTTAAATTTCTTTTGATGGTTTGTATACCACGAAGGCTTCAAAACTTAAATGATCATTTGTTCATAATATGTATTGTTTCTCTTTTGAAATTACTACTTAAAGTTAAATAATACTATTGTATATATATAGCATTAATAAATGAATGTAATTGATGTGTTATATTATATTAATTTAGACGATAGCTATAGTATTTTTTATATGGCTTCAAAATATTTTAATGCATGTTATTCTTTTAATAGCATATATGGATGGGGGAGAAGGAAGGTGCAAGTATTGAGATGGGAGAGGAAGAGGAAAACGACATATCTATATATTTTGATCAAGCTATGGCAATATTTGTGTTGAAGTTAAAAATTAGTCAAATTTATTATAATAGAGAATAATGATAGCGATAGCGATGGCAATGGCGATGGCGATGGCGATAACGATAACGATAATGATAATGATAATATTGAGACACAATCGTGAGGGAAAATTTTGAGTTCATATCCGGATTTGGGAAAATTATCACATTTGTTCTTTTAGTGTAATTGAAAATTCATTTTTCAATTTATGTACTGAATCAAATTTCATATTGTATGTAATCCTGATCCAGTACATGCCGAGTACACCTAGAAATAACAAACCTAAAAGTTTCTTATTATTAAAGGTTTGAGCTAAATGGCGTAGACAGAAATATATAACATTGATGTCAATTTATTTAATTTACTAATAATATTGATGTTAATAATGTAAAAAATATATAAAATATTTGTGGGGTCAAATTAATAAATAAGTGACACATACTCATGTAAATATATTAAAATTTTAATATATATTTAAGACAATTTTAAAATAAGTGGTGCAAATTGACCCATTATCATTAATGTACGCTACTTTTTCAGCTTAGCCCAAAATAAATATTGTTTTCAATTAAATTATGTGAACCCACACAAATTATTGAAAAAGTTTAAACGAGAGAAATATACCGACTATCGAAACACATATTATTATGGACTTTGTTTGAGTTATTATGCATGTTATTTTGTTAACATGCGTAATAAATTTTTCAGTATAAAAATAATATACATAATAACTCAAATAATGTGTATAATAACTCTAACAATGTTTATAATAACATGTGTATCAATAGTCAGTATCGATTGTGATATCTACAGTACATTTTTCATTAAAAATATTCAAACCTCTTAATAAATTACGAATATTTTCTTTATTGGGCTAGCATTAAAAGAGCTTTTTTCCCAAGTTAATTTCTGCAGTAATTGCTTGATGCTGATGTCCTCGTTCGCCTTTTCAAAAAATTACAAAATGGCAGTGCCATGCGATTGCTCACATGATCACATCGCAATGGAACTAAATTCGATTTAATGCAACAACATTTTGTTATTAATAATGTCAGATATTAATGATCAAATAATTAATGCACCAATCTCGTAGCAAATCTGTTAGAAACCATTTATTTCAGTGCTCACAAGTTCTGAGAACAAGAGCGTGTGATCTCAGATCTCCCTTTAAGATCCTTGTCCTCTACTGATTTGAAAATTTATGGACAATTCTGCCCCTTTAAATCACCAATATCTATCCAGCTGCTACTGTTCTTTCCTTGTATTATCATGTTATTTTCTGTACGTCAAAGACCATTTATTAGTTAAGGGTTATATTGTCATTTATATATATATATATATATATATATATATATATATATATATATATATCTTCTGAGGGTGAGGCTATATATACACATCGAAATATTACTTCACATATCAAATTTAAAATATTTTTTTATGTATTTTATCTGTTTTACATGAAAATATGAATAATAAAATACAAAATATTAAAGTGATTGTCAATTTAAATGTGTTTTGATATGTTTTGAAGAATAAAATTATCAAATTTTTAAAAAGTAAATTTATTTTAGATAAGCGAAAAAACATTTTTATGTCCATAACACCACCCATCTTCTAATAAATTATGTTTTTTTTAAACAAGGTGACATCTAGAATCACCAATTTGTATTTGTTTGGCAACAACAACAAGTTCTTACAAAAATAAGTGTCAGATAAATCTGTCTCAACCCTCCACTCCCAACAAAATGTTGAAACATATACTTACAACTTACATATAAAATGTCTTTTTCAAATATAATTATATATAACTTGTAATTTTCATTTGTTGTTCCATCCGTATTCTTTATTATTTAATTTGCTCAAAACTTTGATCCTTTGAAATATAATATTGAATTCATGGGTAGCAGCTTATTTCATTTGTTGTTCTTATCTGGTTACATAATTCGACTAATTCGTGACTAGCCGTTAGTAAAAAATAGAAGACACATCACATCAACTATCGACCGACCGCCATCGCATCACATCGGAGAGGTCATACGGATACCACAATCTCAAAGCAACCCACTTCATTGATCTGTTACGCGGCAAACTTGTTCATGAGTGAAGGAAAAGCCGCCGCTTCTTCGTAACCCCCATCTTTACCGATGACAGCCATCTTCTTCAATGCTGAAGATTGTCGAGAAAGGGAAGATAAGAGTTGTTAGGACAGGGTTTTCGAGGAGTTAGAGCAAGGAGGCTGTCACGACTGTCAACTGCGGCAAGGGAAATAGAGTCATGCAGCGGCCGTCTTCGTCACTGCCAGAAGTCGAGAAAAGATGAGATACATGTAAAGATTGCTATCTACTGCTAAATCCAAACTTACTGCTGTTTAAATATGATAGCGTTGTTTAAGAAAATAGATCTAAATATGATAAGAGAATATTGTAAGAATTATTAATTATGGATTAAAGTCTAGCCCATAATTAATTAAAGATTGATGGCCCAGTCCAATTAGAGTAATCTCTTGATTAATTATAGCCATTGGATGGAGCCTCCTCATTGCATCTATTAATCTTTGGTGGCTGAGATTAAATAGAACTCTCTAATAAGGAATGTCCTCTCTCTCCTATGCCATAACAGAAAACATAATTGTAAAAACGTTTTTTTGCTCTTGACTGAAAGGAGACCACCATCCTAGAGCACAATAGAAAGAGAGAGAAACATCTCCTTGTGCAGGAAATCAACTCTCTTCAAGGAAGGTTGTAAGGAGGGCTGCACAACAAGGAAAACACGCAAGGTGCAGAAAATTCCAGCAAGACGTTGGTGCAGTTTTCTTGAAGTTTCTCATCCGGAAAAGCACTTCTCGCAAGGAGAAATTATAGCAATCATGGACAAAGGTAAACCCCTATATTAGTGTTAATTTTATAGAGGTTTTTGGTGATTTTATGGAATTCTAAAGGTCCTAAAGGCTGCTCACTAATTGATTGACCTTTCCGCATTATAGATGATTAAAGATGATAATTGTTTATTAAAGTTGAATTGTTATGTGATATGAATTATTGCAAATATCATATTACATGTGGTATCAGAGCATGGTTGAAGAATTCCATAAAATTCCATGAAAGTTTGATGAATTGCTTAATTTAGGGGCCAATAACGGTTTTCGGTTCAATTGAACTTTTTCTTCATAATTTTGATTGCCAAAGTGATTGGATTATGAGAAATAGTTTGAATTATGGATAATCAAAATATTTAGGCCAAATTCCAGTTTCATGGTTGAAAGAATTGATCAGAACAGTAGAAAACGAGAAATTCTTTGAAAAGATGTCAAGATCGTTAATAACGATCTAGACCGTTATTAACGATCAGTATAGATTAACGAAATTTTGAACTGAATGAGAGAGAACGTTATTAACGATCATATATCGTTAATAACGATCAGTGTTAATTTTCAAAATTTTGAACTGAATTGAGATCGTTAATAACGATCATGAACGTTAAATAATGATCTCCACTGGAGTTTTTGATTTTTTATTTGGGTTGTATAGTTCGTTAATAACGATCAGGATCGTTAATAACGATCTGTGCAAATATTACGAAATTTTGAAATATAAATGAGTTCGTTAATAACGATCTAGACCGTTATTAACGATCAGTATAGATTAACGAAATTTTGAACTGAATGAGAGAGAACGTTATTAACGATCATATATCGTTAATAACGATCAGTGTTAATTTTCAAAATTTTGAACTGAATTGAGATCGTTAATAACGATCATGAACGTTAAATAATGATCTCCACTGGAGTTTTTGATTTTTTATTTGGGTTGTATAGTTCGTTAATAACGATCAGGATCGTTAATAACGATCTGTGCAAATATTACGAAATTTTGAAATATAAATGAGTTCGTTAATAACGATGTAAGAACGTTGTTGACGGTCTGGACCGTTAATAACGATCAGTAGAGATTTTTTTCGAAATTTCACAGTTTTCAGAGATCGTTATTAACGATCAGAGTTCGTTAGGTAACGATCTCCACTGTTGATTCTACCCAAATTTATTGAAATATTTTAATTTTGAGCCGAATAATTATGGTTAATATCTAGTTATATATTAATGATAATGGTACCCTATATTAACGCAAATATAACTAGTTTATTATGAATTTACATAATTTTTATTGGATAGTCCAAAGATTATCACAAATTGTGTTTATTCAAAATTAAGTGGTGTTTTAATTATTAAGTTAGTAGTTGATCATCCAAAGATGACAATTTGAACTAACGACAATTGAATACCAATTAAAGAATAGAATTAGAATAGATATATTATAGTTATATTATTTATTCATTAAAGTTTTTAATATGGTAATAAGCCCCAAAGGGTAATTATGATATTAATTTTAAAGTAATTGTTTCTTCCGAATCTGAGTTTAAGTTATAAAATAGGAATTAAAGTGTTCACCTTAAAGTTTCCTATTTCTAAGTCAATTATATGATCTAATTAAAGTTTTTCCTTGTCCTTTCTTTTATGGAATTTAGCTCCATTCCCTGTCTCAATGCAATCGCATGCAAGTTCTGTGGTTGTCTATAATGGACTTAACTTTGCTGAATGGTCTGAGCAAATGAGTTTCCATCTTGGGGCGCTAGACCTAGATCTGGCATTACTGGAAGACAAGCCACCGGCACTAACGAGGACCAGTTTAACTGCTGAGAAAAATCTCATGAACAACTGGATTCGTTCTAACAGGTTGTGCCTCATGTTTATGAAAATGACTGTTGCGGGAAACATTAAAGTTTCGCTTCCCGAAGTTGAGACAGCTAAGGAATTTATGGAAGAGTTAAAGAAAAGATCCAAAACTGCTGACAAATCATTAGCTAGTACACTTATGGCTCAACTTACCACCATGAAGTACGATGGTAAGAGTACTATGCATGATCACATTTTGGAGATGACTTCCCTAGTTGCCAAACTCAAAACTATAGGTATGACAGTTGATGACTCTTTTGTTATTCAATTCATCATAAACTCATTACCGAAAGAAGTTTATGGTCCGTTCCACATGACTTATAATCTGAACAAGGATGTGTGGACATTAAATGAATTGACTAATCAATTAATTGAGGAGTCGAGGCGTCTTGGACCGTATAAGCCTCACACTGTCAACTTTGCAAATGATCATGAAGCGGGTAGTTCTAAAGGCAAATCATCAAGTTCTAAAGGCAAGAATAAAAGTAACTCTGCCATGAAAGTTGGAGCTAAGGGTAAGTGTCACTTCTGTCACAAGACGGGACACATTAAGAAAGATTGCCCGAAGCGTAAACAGTGGTTCGAAAAGAAAGGTATGAATAATACTTTTGTTACATATGAATCACATTTAATTGATGTTCCAAAGAATACTTGGTGGGTTGATTCAGGTTCTACTACTCACATTTCTAACAACTTACAGGGATTTCTTTCGATCCAAACCACAAACCACGCAAGTGAGCGGTTCGTGATAATGGGAAACAAGTCTAAAGTTCCAGTAGAAGGTGTTGGTACATACCGACTTGTAATGAAAACTGGTTACTATTTGGATTTGTATGATTGTATGTATATTCCGTCATTTTCGAGGAACTTGTTATCTATCTCGAAAATGGATAATTGTATGTATACATTTAAATTTGGATCTGGATTGTTTAGTGTGTATAAAGATAATTGCTTAATTGGTAATGGCAGTTTGATTGATGGTTTATACAAATTAGATTTAAATGATGATTATGTGAAATCCATTAATGAGAATTACAATGTTGGAATGAAAAGAGCTTTCATTGATGAAAAATCTGCTTATTTGTGGCACAAACGCTTAGGTCACATATCAAAAGAGCGTATTCAAAGACTCGTAAAATGTGATGTATTGCCGAGTCTTGATTTTACAGATTTAAATGTGTGTATTGATTGTATTAAAGGAAAACAAACAAAGCACACAAAGAAAGGTGCCACTCGTAGCAGTAATTTATTAGAGATAATACATACCGATATTTGCGGTCCATTCGATGTTCCCACTTTTAATAGTGAAAAGTACTTCATCACTTTTACAGATGATTATTCACGTTATGGATACATTTATCTACTTAATGACAAGTCTCAATCATTAGAAGCTCTTAAGGAATTTATAACAGAGGTTGAGAGACAGTTAGATAAACGTGTAAAAATCATTCGTTCTGATCGTGGTGGTGAATTTTATGGAAAATATACCGAAGCAGGTCAAAATCCTGGTCCATTCGCTAAGTTTTTAAAAGAACGTGGTATAGTTGCACAATATACGATGCCCGGTACACCGCAACAGAATGGTGTAGCCGAACGCCGTAATCGTACATTAATGAATATGGTTAGAAGTATGTTAAGTCATGCTAATATACCTAAGTCTTTGTGGATGTATGCATTGAAAACTGCCGTGTATTTATTGAATCGGGTTCCAAGCAAAGCAGTGGAGAAAACTCCATTTGAATTGTGGACTGGAAGGAAACCGAGTTTAAGGCATATACATGTGTGGGGTTGTCCTGCTGAAATACGGTTGTACAATCCAAATGAAAAGAAATTGGATTTTAAAACTATTAGTGGGTTCTTTATTGGTTATCCACAGAAATCAAAGGGGTATATGTTTTATTGTCCTAACCATAGTACGCGTATAGTTGAGTCGGGAAATGCTAAATTCATTGAAAATGATGAGTTTAGTGGGAGTTCTTCAATTCAGTCCAATGCTGAAATTAATGAAATAAATGAGCAAATTATAGAAACATTGCCCATTGAACCAGTGGTACAAGTTCCAAATGTTGCTATGCGACATTTTAATGTTCGGAATGATGTTCCAATAAATGAAGAAGAACAACCTCAAGACGATCAACCAAATGTAATCAATGAGCCATTAAGAAGATCCGTGCGTGAGCATAGATCGGCTATTTCTGATGATTACTTGGTTTATTTACAAGAGTCTGAAATTGATTCTAGAATTGAAGATCCTACGACTTATAAAAGGGCGTTAGAATCCAAAGAATCGCAACAATGGATTGATGCTATGAAAGATGAGTTAAATTCTATGGCACAGAATGATGTATGGGATTTGGTTGAATTACCTAAAGGATCCAAATCTGTTGGATGTAAATGGATCTACAAAATCAAGTATGATCAAAATGGTAATATCGAAAAGTACAAAGCCCGATTAGTTGCCAAAGGATTTACTCAAAAAGAAGGCATTGATTACACAGAAACTTTTTCCCCGGTTTCTAGAAAAGATTCGTTGCGCATTATTCTGGCATTAGTGGCTCATTATGATCTTGAGCTACATCAAATGGATGTCAAAACAACGTTCTTAAATGGTGAACTTAACGAAGAAGTGTATATGGATCAGCCTGTAGGTTTTTCAATTAGTGGGAGTAACGGTGAAAACTTGGTATGTAAATTGAAAAGGTCAATATATGGACTAAAACAAGCTTCCCGTCAATGGTATCTCAAGTTCAATGACATTATTACTTCTTATGGTTTTAAGGAAAATGTTGTTGATCGTTGTATATACATGAAGGTTAGTGGGAGTAAGATTATATTTTTGGTCTTATATGTTGACGATATCTTATTGGCAACTAATGATTTAGGTCTTCTAAGTGATACAAAAAGATTTCTTTCAAAACATTTCGAAATGAAAGATATGGGTGAGGCAAACTATGTGATTGGGATAGAAATATTCCGGGATCGTTCACATGGTATATTGGGTTGGTCTCAAAAGGCCTATATTAATAAAATTCTTGAAAGATTTCGAATGGAAAATTGTTCAGCAGGTATTGTTCCAATTCAGAAAGGTGATAGTTTCTCGGAGCTTGATCAATGTCCTAAATCTGAATTAGAGAAGGAACAAATGAAAAGTATTCCATATGCATCAATTGTTGGCAGTCTCATGTACGCACAGACCTGTACAAGACCAGACATAAGTTTTGCTGTAGGTATGCTCGGGAGATACCAAAGTAATCCCGGTATGGAGCATTGGAAAGCAGCAAAGAAAGTGATGCGTTATCTTAAAAGGACAAAAGATCATATGTTGACATATAGAAGATCTCATGAACTGGAGGTCATTGGGTACTCAGACTCGGACTTTGCCGGATGCAAAGACACGAGGAAATCCACTAATGGTTTTCTCTATTTATTGGCCGGAGGAGCAATATCATGGAAAAGCGCCAAACAGTCGATTATAGCTACTTTGACTATGGAGGCTGAATTCGTAGCTTGCTTTGAGGCTATGGTTCAAGGTTTATGGCTTAGGAAATTTATTGCTGAATTGAAGGTCGTGAATAGCATTGAAAGACCATTAAAGATTTATTGTGATAATTCCGCAGCCGTATTTTATAGCAAGAATGATAAGTACTCGAAAGGTGCAAAGCACATGGAACTTAAGTACTTGTCAGTTAAAGATGAAGTAAAGAAACAAACGGTTTCAATACAACATATCAGCACGAATCTCATGATAGCTGATCCTTTGACGAAAGGATTGCCACCCAAGCAATTTGGTGAACTAGTAATGAAAATGGGTGTAGTAAATCGTGATAATATGTATGTTGTATGATATTATTTGTATATTTGTTGAATAGATTGATCAAAGACAAATATTTATTGTGTTTGTTTGTGATATTCCTTAAGTTTATATTATTGCATTAATATTATTGTTTGTTAAACAAAAGGAATCCGTTTTCGAAATGAAAACATTATAGTGGATATTAAAGTAAGCCTTTGAAAGATTTGTAATTATGTCGATGTGTCATCGTGGTACATAGAAGGAATTGAGTAGAGTGAAAGATTGCTCATGCCCGCTATGACTCGTGACATTTAGATGTAATTATAAATATTAAAGATCGCTTGGTACAGTTAAACATAAGAGATTGCAATTTAAAGAAGTTTGTACTGGACCAAGTGGGAGAATGTAAGAATTATTAATTATGGATTAAAGTCTAGCCCATAATTAATTAAAGATTGATGGCCCAGTCCAATTAGAGTAATCTCTTGATTAATTATAGCCATTGGATGGAGCCTCCTCATTGCATCTATTAATCTTTGGTGGCTGAGATTAAATAGAACTCTCTAATAAGGAATGTCCTCTCTCTCCTATGCCATAACAGAAAACATAATTGTAAAAACGTTTTTTTGCTCTTGACTGAAAGGAGACCACCATCCTAGAGCACAATAGAAAGAGAGAGAAACATCTCCTTGTGCAGGAAATCAACTCTCTTCAAGGAAGGTTGTAAGGAGGGCTGCACAACAAGGAAAACACGCAAGGTGCAGAAAATTCCAGCAAGACGTTGGTGCAGTTTTCTTGAAGTTTCTCATCCGGAAAAGCACTTCTCGCAAGGAGAAATTATAGCAATCATGGACAAAGGTAAACCCCTATATTAGTGTTAATTTTATAGAGGTTTTTGGTGATTTTATGGAATTCTAAAGGTCCTAAAGGCTGCTCACTAATTGATTGACCTTTCCGCATTATAGATGATTAAAGATGATAATTGTTTATTAAAATTGAATTGTTATGTGATATGAATTATTGCAAATATCATATTACAAATATATCTATCTAAATATGATACTGCTGTTTAACATCAGCTGTTTGATGTTATCTGCTTTGTAAGGATCGTCTGTTATGAAGACAAAATGGAATAAATAACAAAAGAGTTCCACCTATCACCTATGTAGTATCCTGAATACATGGCCCATTAAAAAACGATGGATACAGGAATATATTATAATGAAATATAGTCCAAAATATATGAAAAAAATAATATAAGAATTTTACTGAATGGTGAAGTAAAAAATACAAGGAAGCTAGACATACACCTCATGTTTTTTTGGTTGTGGTATAAGTGAGAAATAAATCATCTATTCCTCACGTAAGGAGCCAAACATGAATAAATAAGGGAGTCATAAAAAGACATAAAAGAAAATTATGTCTTCATAATTTAAGAAGTCTAGATAGGTGGTATAAGTTATTCTCTCAAGTTATGTCTCTGTGGAACCCACAATTTATATTATTAATATAATAATTTCATTATTTCATATTATTTTATTATTATGCATATCATCATATTTATTATTTATTATTAAATATATTTCTTAAAAACAAATATTTATCACTATATTTAATTATTATTTAATTAATATAATCATTTTTGCTAGTAAGATATTTTTAAAATATTTTAATTTATTATTATTAAATATATTTTATATAAATATATTTTTGTTTGTAATATATTTTTTATTAAGGTCTTTAATAGTTTTTAAGATATGATGTTAATGATAATAAAATAATAATAATAACAATAATAATAATGAAGAAGAAAATAATAATAATTAAATAATAATACTAATATTATTACATTATATATATATATGATTATTTAATATATTTTAATATAAATATTTTTAATTTTTAATATAATTAAGTGATTAAGATCACTATTAGTTTTTAATATTGATAATAATAATAATAATAATAAATGCTAAGAAAACATTATTATTTTTTATTCCACAATTGACTCAATCAAACATGAATAATTATGATGTCATAATTTTACGTAACAATTTATGTCTCCTTAACTTTACTCAACCAAATATGATGATATGGATTAGAGAGTAGTAGAAGTTATGGAAGCAAAACTAGTAGTGTAGTGAACAGAGTTTTCTACAGATTATACAACGTAGATAGTTGATGTCATGCTAATAGTGAATAGTATTGTGTTAGTTTCATCCGATCGAGTCCCCATCTAAGCTACAGAAGAACCAAATATACTTGTTAATAACAAATTCACGCAATTATAGTGTGGGGCCGCTTCTGTCTGATTGCAACTACCCCCACACAGAACTAGGCCTGTCTAGACATTTTTATTTGAAAGGATTGAAAGACTGATGCAATTACTTCAGGGCACCATATGCCACAAACCTTGAAGCATTTTGCATTAGATAACATAAAAGCAAACAGTATCAGCTAACAAGTAACAATGGATTCCACTAGTCAAGTATAACTTACAGCAAGATATACATCCAGCTTGGTTCCTTAAAGAATGTCAGGGAAACTGCCACCTTGTAGAATAAAATTCACCAAACTTTCACCTCCTAGTTTCTCAAGGTATGAAACTCTTACACCTGCAATTATACAACAGTATATACATGGCCAGCCATTTACTCATAAACCCAAAACCACCAAAAACAAGATACACACATCACAACAAGATGAGACATATTATATCTACAAACTATGTTCCATTAATTTCTAATTAAACTGCAACTGCTTTGTTTTTTGTCTATGAAAAGAAGGAAAAAAGAAGATCAAAAGGTGCACTTATTACCGGGATATACAAAAATCTAAACGAGCAGTCAAATTTTAGCAACTTCAGCCAAACCCAATTGATCAACCCCCACCACACTCGCACACCCCGCCCTATCCAATTAAATGGAAGTATACCCTCTTTATAAATACCCCTCTAAAAAAGCTGCACCATCACCTCACTTCAATGGGACGGCTGGATTATTATTCCCCAGTGGCAGGCCCCTCGGTCGCCTGTTCCTTCTCGCCGTTGTCCGGCCCCACCCAATAACACTCAGACCGTCACCTTCCATGTCAGAATTTTCGTTAACTGCTATCTGCAACTCACTTGCCTGCACACTTGTGTGTGACTGGCTTGCTGATACGCTTCTCCGTGCTTGATTAGTTTGCACACTTTTCTGCACCGAGTTAGTTCCCAGGACCACATCTGAATGGCCCATCCCAGTGACTCCATGCGGTTGATGTATAGGTAGCATGTTCTGTGACGAGTTTATTGGAGCTTTCTGCCGCTGGTTAAAGAGTGTGTACCTGTGAGCCTGGTTCACCAGAGTGATCTTCTGAGGCTGGTTTGGCTGGATGGTTCTTGGCTGCTGGTACTCCAGTAAGACCTTCTGTGGTGGGCCCATCAGAGTGCCTCCATGTGCCTGGTTCACCAGAGGGGCTCTAGGCTGCTGGTTCATTACTACTGGAGGGATCCTTTGTGGGTGACTCACCTTCGGAATACTTTGTGGAGAGTTAACATGAGGGTTCTGTGTTGTATTCACCTGAGGTGTTCTTAAAGGCAGGTTTGCCTCAGGTAGGTTTCCTTGCGGCAAGGCTGTCTGAAGGATGTGTCTATCTGGCTGTTTAGCCTGAGGTGTCCTCACAGGTGGATTCACTTGAGGGCTTCTCTGTTGCCTCTTTCCTTTTGCATTTGAGCTACCCCGGCCAACCCGCCTTGTCAGAGCTGACTCAAACTCCTGTCCACAGGCTCTCATCAGACCACCAATCATCTGCAGATCTTCTGTAACTTCAACTCTAGAAAGAGAGGCTATGGTAGGCAACACATCCCTCTGGAAATCCCTCCTCTGGCGCCTCTTCCTGGCGGGGCCCCGTTTGCCCCGGGTAAAAAGCAATGAAGTGTACCCTGTTTCACCTGCTGGGCTGCTGCTCTCTCCTTCGAACTTTTTCTCGCAGAAATTGCCAGTGCCAAAACGATCATCAGACTTAACCTCCTCTAATTTCAGGGTCATAGATTCAAAGAGATCTTCACTATCAGATTCAGGACCTGAACCCTGTTTATCACAACCTGACACAACAAGATCTGCAAACTGAAGGAGGTCATCGGGTTGAGGAGATGATGGTGCAGGATTTATTTCAAGTTGTGAGATTGCAATTATGGTATTAGCCGCTTCCACAATAGACAAATCGGGCCCGCTTTCTCTTTCCATCTCCTGTTCTTGCTGTTGCCTATCAATGTCGGGTTCGTCAAACTGAGAAGCTGGCATTTCCAAATCAATCACATATCGAGCAATTTTACCTTCATTTCTTTCCCTTGAAGGACTAGGGTCATTCTCCATTGGTAGATCCTCATTAAGGTCAATAAATGCCAGTTTGGCTGGTCCCACATCCTCAGGATCAGCCCTTTCTTCACTCTTATTTGATTCATCAGCATGCAATGTAGAATTGATGTTGGAAGAAGACGGATTGCCAAAGAAAGGGACCCCAAATAGCTTCATGCTGCTTTCCCCTGCAATTACACTTGCAGAACTGGAGGCCTTTTGAGAAAGCTCATCTTCGTTTGCAATGTTATTTAAGTTTATTTCATTTTTCTGCCAATTGGCCTCAGAAACCGGACCACCATAAGTAGATCCAAATAATTTAATGACCTTTGTATCTTGATTTCCTTCTGGAAGAGGCTCATTCAAATCCATGTTCATATTCGAAGTGAAACTCTTCGTCCAATTTGGTTTTGCAAAGTCCCATGACTGGCCTCCAGAACTACCCAATATCAGATTACGATGCGCATTTGAAAAATATCCAGAATTGTCGACTGAACCTCCTATAGCAGCACCAGAACCATGACTAAAGAATGGACTCAGGGGATGAATAGAACCCTCCATGAGGCCTTTATTTTTGTTTAAGTTGTTGCAATGGGGGCTCGAATCGAGAACAGGGAAAGAAACGGGAGACACCAAATTATTATTATTACTGCCATTAGAGTTGACAATGTTGGTTGAATGCACCCGATGTGGGTCAAAACCGAAGGTTAACTTTTGGCCAAACAGTTGAGGCGCAATGGCATGCTGGTCTTTGACAGGATTTAGGTGGCTTCCATAGGTAGAGAAAAAGTTTACCCCTGCTGAATTGCTGGAGGTCAAATTAGGGTGGTTCCTATCTGGATTGAAGAAGTGTACTCCTGATGAATTCCTGCCTGAAGAATGTGATTGATGAAGTTAGTGGTTTAACAAACATACTGCAAAAATACTATAAAATGCAATGTAAGCTACAAGATACACCATAAATGCATGAGTGAACGTGTATAGTAAACTAAGCGCCATAAATATCAGCCGTGCAACTAAGCGCCATGTCAGTTAAAAAAGAACACAAAAAAAGTTTGAGATGCAGTAGTAGAAAAAAACTTGGACACTTGTAATAGCATAATAGGTAAGAGAACTTGTACCTTTTTCTCTCTCAAGAGCCAACTCTTCATTAGCTATATTTCTATTTGCACAGAATAAACCCGAACTATATCCTTCATCAGCTCGTCCATGCCAAACTGGATCTCTATTCAAACCTAAGAAATCAAAACCTGCTGTATCCTTAACAGGTTCATTCAAGTCAGATAGCAAATTCCTCCCATTTCTACTAGTGCCTGCCATGTTAACTGAACTAACTGCAATGCCTTTACCAAAAGAAGAAACAGTGCTATTCTCTAATCCAAATCTGCTTTCCAATCCATTTTCATGTTCGTTATATTCACTGGCTGGAAGCTGAAGGTCAAACATGGGCTTTTTCGGGGGAACAATGTTTGCGGAAGATTGTGCACTCCCTTCTCTGACGAACTCAGAATTAGGTCGGTTCTGGTTGGAATTAAAAACATAATTGTTCTCATTGGTGCTGTGCTGATTAGTAGGATTTTGAGATGAAGAAGAATTCCTTTGCAATGGATTTCTTTCGTACTCCAACATTAAATCCCTTTGTACTCTCCACAGCCTATGAAGTTCATGCACCTGAAATGGAAAAAAAAAAACTCAGTTTAATTTTTCTGTTAACACATCGTAATTCACAACAACATTTCACAGGTATGTCCATGTTTCGCACACTTTGTATGCGATAAGAATTTTTTTATTTTAATAAATGTTGTCACATAAACAACTCAACCCTTATATTGCTGTTCACTTTTGACTTAAACAGCAAGTCGCATCACCACTGCATAAGAAATGCACATTAAACCCTATAATATGCTACATTCGCAAATTTCCTTTGCCATAAATGCCTAATCATCTTCACAGACAGAAGGAGCTACGATGAGGTATAATTATGGGCAACTTATGAAAATGGCGGAGAGATAGAGAGAGGTTGCAGTTATATTTCCTTCGTATATGCTATATTGAGGCTTTACAAATAAAAAGTAAATTGCCCCAATATACTCTTTTTTCTTTTTGAAATAGATAGCACAAAAGCAGAGTTTTACTGCACCTGGCCTTTGAATTCAACCTCA
Organism: Eleocharis quinqueflora; assembly: GCA_964058865.1. Lineage (NCBI taxonomy): Eukaryota > Viridiplantae > Streptophyta > Magnoliopsida > Poales > Cyperaceae > Eleocharis > Eleocharis quinqueflora. The sequence goes on from CAXKVX010000549.1 coordinate 170,815, forward strand.
TGCTCGAGAATAAATCTCTTGAGCATCCCGTTTTCATGGTCTCAATAACCATGAAAAATATCTTCTCCTCTCATAGTAACACAGATGCATAATGGGCCCCACCATTCCATAAGTTCCAGGTGGTACATAGCTCTCGCTATCTGTTCTATTCCCCATTTAACCTCTTCTCTACAGAAAAAAGCACACTGTGTATAGATGTTGAGTATGCTTTTTTCAAACAGACATCACCAGTACTGGTAGAAGTATGCTTCACAAATAAGTTCCAATTTTACACAAGAATGCCCACTGAAGTAATTTAAATTACATGATTGTGCTACTAGATTTAACAAGAAAAGAAGCCAATTTTACGTAATTTAATGGCCACTGAAGTGGTTTATATTACATGATTTCTTTGGCAAATAACTTGGATTAAAGTGTTTTACGCATTATATAGTTCGTAAAGGGCATTATCGTAGAAATTAACCAAATGACTAAATGTAAATTGTGTAACTGTAAGAATTAAATGCATATCATACAATATTTACATGCATGTCGCTTACAATTTTACATAGACATCATAAGCTCCTTGAATGGCTATATAGTACAAAGCGTATATCCAATAATTGCACAGATCAATGACATGGGATCCAACGATATATTAGTCGTATGTCTAAACTACAACTTTCTCTAGGCCTTGATATCTATGCAAGTATCTGTTATAGACTTATAGTGTTGTTACATTTCAACATGCAGACTCCAATTCCACACAGAAAATACCTAATACAGGAATTTATGCATCTAGACCAAATCATACAAGAACAGAGGAAAAAAAAAGAAATGTATGAAGTAAATACTATGACGGCAAACTACCGCTGGTCTGCAGGTAGAATATTAACCAAATGCATATTTACAAAACAATGAAATTGGAAATTACCATGTCAATCAGGAAATGTAGTTAGGAGAAACTTGTTTCTACACGCCGTTTATCATTCTGTAAAGGAAAATGATCTTCGGATCTAGGTCTTGCTCAATCCCCCTTGTACTTGAGAATTTTATCTTAAGAAAATATGAGATTCTTTAGTCAATAAGAAAATCTGCCATACAAGAGGAAAATTTCAGAAAACACTACATAACATAATACAAAACACTAAAGTTGAATTGATGGAAATCCAACTGATATCAACAAGAGATACACTAAGGTACTGTAGCTGCACAGTTCTGTACCAATGGAAACATTTTTTTACTTGATATGTCATGCTTGTTGACTTACTGTAGTAATTTGGATTGGAAGTAAGATATTTAACTGTGAATTCGCGAAATCAATCTTATAGTTACATCAAAAATAGAAACAGGCAAATTTAAGCAAAACAAGTTATCGGCCTTATAAGGTTTAACAGACATTTTCACATCAAAAATAGATTTTTTTTTTTCTCAAAGAATATTCAAGTTGAATCACAACTTTAGATTAACACACTTCCCAAATTTTAGAAATAGCAACACTGGGATGAATTCGAGTCGAAACCAATCTAATAAAAAATCTTAATGTAGATAATAATTAAAATACAATCTTAACCCCTTTCAAAAGGGCAGACATTGGGATGAATTCTCAGCACTAATCATGAATTCAAGAGTAACAAAAACGATTAAAACCCAAAACCGTTTTATTAACCATGGAATCGCAAATGCGGGATAACAAAATTACAACCAAATAACACAATCTCAACCTCCATAAACCCAGAAATATTTTTTTACAAAAATCCAATAAAAAATAACTAAAGCTAATTTACAAGGAATCCAAGAAAGAGAAATTACCTCAATTCAACGAGCTCCGCAGGAAAACTTGGGAACGAAACGACCTTCCTATACCTCAAAGCTCCACCCGTTGAGAGAGAATTAGCTAAAAAACCAAAAATGAATTAAAAAGTCGAAGGAGACAAAAAAAAAAATCTCAGCTTTCCCCACTACCATAAACCCGCAGCCATCCCAATAAATTAAGGCAACAGCAGTATTCAACCAGTCGAGAATAGACAAGATGGTTTGAGAAAATGAGGAAAACAAAGGGTTCAAAAGGAAAAAACAGAGATTTGTTGTATCTCGACAGCCATTGGAAGAAAACCAAGATTTTAGACTGGGAGATTTCGATCTGCTGGGGGCCAGATAGAGAGAGAAAGGGAGATAGAAATTGGGGGAGAGAGAGAAAGAGAGAGAGAGAGAGAGAGAGAGGAGAGAGGGGCAGTTCTCACAGGAACAAACAACCTTCTAAGAGCAGTGACAGGAAATTTGTCAACATCTGGTCTTTTACTCTCTCTTCTTTTTGTTAAATGTTTATTTTCTCGAGTTTCATCTCCTCTTTTTCTCCCTTGATATCCTTATTATATACTGAATTTTGGTTTAAGAGTAGGGGTTGGAAAAATAAAATTTCTTTTTCCTTTTAGCTGTTTTGAGGGTTTCGTTTCTTGTAGAGAGATGAGAGATTCTCTCCTCTTGAGTCTTGGAAAGGAAATTGGTAATTAAAAAAGGACACAGGAGAGAGAAAGGGAATGAGCAACACACACCCACAAATCCCACAAGGCTTCTCCAAATCTACAAAAACCGGCATCTTTTCTGGTTTAATTTATGTTGTTTTTACGCAATATGCTTGAGGTACCCATAATTTATATTGCTTTTTTTTTCTTTTTTCCCAACTAACACATTGAGGACATATTTGGAGCCTTTTTATTTTTTTTATTCATTGTTCGTAAACTTACAACACATACGGGGCCTTTTCATCTGTTATTGTGCAATGGAAAAATATAATCTGCTGGCTTTGAGAGTATTTTTTTGTTCTAGACAAAATAATAAGATTACATCTAGATAAGATTTTTTTAATTCATGTCGTCACGAAATCTCATTTTGACATTAAAGTATCTACTATGCACTTTACTAATTCAACTTTTAATGTAAATAGCAATCCTATTTTGAATTTCTTTAACTTAAAACCTAGCTTTGCTTCAAAATTATCAAGATGTTTTTAAGATGTATGTTGCTAACAAGTTTCAATCAAGTAAAATCTTATTTTATTGCTACTGGAAGAGGTTAAAAAATTTGAACACTAAAATATATTGATGGTTGTGGAAATTTATTGTTCTTTAGCTTTGCATAATTAAAAATAAAATATAGGATATAATTATTTTTAAGGATTGGTGTTGCATTAACTTGGTACACTTTGAAGTACCCATGGCAACAGAATAAAGACCAGTATATAATATGAACTCTTGGTACAATGGTACCATGTATGTACCTATTTTTTTAATTCGGCAAACTATAATTATTGGGAACCCATAATCTTTGTTTGATCCGACGTCAATTCAATCTTCTCCAGTCAATAGTAAAATGAGAAGATATAGTCAACTCATACCAAATCCCATATAAAAAAATCAAAACAAATCCAATTGTACCTAAAATTATAGTTATTCTTTGCTTATGAGTTTCTGAATTTAATATGTATTGTAATATTTCAATTGTTTAAGAATTTTTTTAATTTGATGTTGTTGCATGTAATTAACTAAAATGAAGTGCATCACATAGCAGCATTGTATCTTTGTATTTTTATTTTTTCTTCGTTCAAAAATTTTTAGGCAAAAATTTAATTACATTTAGACAGATGCTCTCTGGATATTTCACTTAATTCTTATTGTATGATTGAATTTTATGATGTGAATTTTATGTATTTAAACGGTAGAAATTGAGTGAGGTATCTATTAAGCACCTATCTAGATATACCTAAGTTTTTTTCAATTTTTTAATTTGACGTTGCAGCATGTAAATGGTTACAATGATATGCATTAAATAGCAACACTATATTCTGATATTTTTAATGTTGATTTTTTTATTATACTGTAGTGTGTAATTGGTTATATTGAAATGCATTAACTAGCAATATTGTATCTAGATCTGCATAACGTGCGTAACGATCACGAAAGAGGATAGTTGTGTTAACCGTTTTGTTTAATGAATGATTAAGAAATTTTGTTTCGTTAATTATTTTGTTAAAGAAAACGATCAAAACGAAACATAACGATCAAACTCATTCTCTTCGCTTTTCATCAATCTCATCTCTCATCACACTAAAGCAAATCAGGAACTGGTGGTGAACGATTCTAATCATACATCAGAATCAAATCATTCATATCCTCATTCGAGCAATCATTCATCTCATCTCTCATCACCTTATCTCAGCATAGCGTTTTTCTCTGAAATCAAAATAATTATAACAATACACACTCACAAACGAAACTACGAAACAAACGATCACGAAACAATATGTTTTCGTTAACCATTTCGTTATTTAAACGAAAGAAATATCTTTGATCGTAATCGTTTCATTTGACACGAAACGAAACGAAAAATGATTAAACGGCCAATCATTGACAGGCCTAATTGTATCTTAACATTTTTCTTTGTTCAGAAAATTTTGAAATTGATAGTGTGTCATATAATCAATTACAATGACATGCATTAAATAGCAGCGTTGTATCTTAATATTTTTCTTTTTCAGAAACTTTTGAATTTGACATTGCAGTTGCGGCATGTAATTGATTACTATGAAATGCATTAAATAACAACATTGTATCTTAATATTTTTCTTTGTTCAGAAACTTTTAAATTTGATATTGCAGTTGCAGCATGTAATTGATTATTATTATGAAAGGCATTAAATAGCAACATTGTATCTTAATTTTCATCGTTCAGAATTTTTTATTTTATATTGCGGTATGTAATTTATTAGAATGAAATGTGTTTAATAGTAAAATTGTAACTTAATATTATTTGTGTTCGGTATTATTGTTAATTTGATAACACGTCATGTAAATTTATTACAGAGAAATGCATTAAATAGTAGTATTGTATCTTAATATTTTTCTTTGTTCAAAAACTTGTGATTTGATATTATGGCATGTAATTGATTATAACGAAATGCAAATAGAAACATTGTATATTAATATTTGAACAATGTATACATATAGTAAAAAGATTTATATATATTGGCGATATATTAACTTGACAATTATCATATTGCTAAATGTGAGCTGATTTTATTTAATAATGAATAACCAAACATATATATTTCTTGTCTTATGAATTTGCTATATATCAAGAAATTTCATAAAAATTGGTTATCATGTATGCTACCTACATTTGCATGTTGTTATTATAAATTTTAAGTTATTTGAGGAACAATTATCAAACTACATAATATTTATGTATATGATATGCAAAAAAATTATAATTCATATCTATTTATCAAATTTCAAGTTTCTGACAGCTGTCAAAGTCATTGGAGGTCAATGGATTTGAATCCACAAAAATATGAAGCATTGGAGTATAACAATATAACTTCAATATTTTATTAATGTTGCTTTCAATTGAAATTTGCTTGAAAATGTTCTTGGCTGAACAATCTACCAATGGAGCTGTCCCGTTTTTCAAAACTGGAGATGAAATCATTCTCAAAATGCTTATAAGAAAAGTTTTTATAAAGGGCTAAATATGAGCAGAATTAAATGTAATGGTCGAATGCATAAAGAAATATTATAAATGATGGGAGATGCTATTAACAATACCTCCTTAAATTTTTTTATTTTATTTATTTCCTTCCTTTTTTATTTTTTAATTTTTTTCAGTGTGTAAAAAATAGAGGCATGATTAACTATAGCGCTCCTAGACGAATTTCAATTGAAACTAATCTGAAAGTTTCAAAATCATTCAACTTTTTAAGAACACGGCTAACAACAATGCTCATATTCTTTCGTGAATAGGGCCTCAAACAAAAAAAATAGAAAAATATTAAAATAAGCGAGAAAATTCAGAAATCCTATTAACAATAACGTTTTCGGTTATTCATAAAATTATTTAAAAGCAGTAGACCATTATATTTAATCTGACACGTTATTCGACCCTTTATAAAAATATTCTCTTATAACTGCTGGTATGGTTGGCAGATGTGGGACCCACAATGTAATAACACAGGATACGAAAAGTCGACTGGTGAATTGAAATGCCACAAAATTTGAGAAAAATTACGGAAATGGGAGGAGCAATAGCATGCCCCATGTGGGCCCGCTGCTTCAATTCACGCCCGTTTTTGTACTAAAAAATGGATAAATACAAATTATTGTTTTGAAATAATGATTTCCAAACCTGTTATTTATGTCTAAATTGTGATTTTATGTGATTTTTGGCTCAGTAAAATATAGGTGTGTGTTCTCTGGTGAATTTAATTTACTAAATTGTCGCCGAAAGCTGGTAAAGCGGTAAGCAATAAAGTATGCTATGATAAAGCGAGTGTCATTTCCCATCTTTTACGATCACGGTACTTTGCTATGCATCAAAACTACGCAAGTATTATTTGAATTTGTTTGAATCATTGTAGGTGGCATGAATTTATGTTTCTAATATTTACAATCATTGTAGATGTCGTAGAATTTCTATTTTGTACTCTTAAAGTTCCGCATATAATTCTAGTCACAACCCTTGCAATTAATTAGCAATTTTGAAATTCTAACCGTGCAATTAACAAGTACATTCGGGATGGGAATACAGGTAGTGTTCTAAATTTGTGCCGTTTCGTGTCGTTTCGTTTCAAACACAACTTTACACGGCACGGTTAGTATTTTATTATTTTTACCGTGTTGTTCCATGTCGTGCCAAAAATTAGAAGTGATCGGAACGGAATGGTTAAGACACGGCACGTTTAGGCACGGCGTGTCTTAACCGTGTAGTGCCTAAACGTGTCGTGTCTTAACCATGTCGTGCCTAAACGTGTCGTATCTTAACTGTGTCGTACTTAATCGTGACGTGTTTGTTCGTGTTGTGTTGCTTCGGCACGGCATGCCTTATTCATGTTAATCGTGACGAAAATAATAAAAAAACTAAAAAATAGAAAAAAAAATTATAAGAACATAAAAATCTGAAAAAAAATCTTTAAATGTTATAGACAATTATTTTTTTGAACCTCTAATACATTTTTTTAGAGTCATAAGTCATAACTCAAAAACGTTGGAAAATTGGAAATTTGTTGGCGCCCCCGGTCGCTTAATTTAAAGAATGACTCGACTCGGCGGGACCATTATCACCGCGCGGGCGGAAAATTTCTTCAATAGCAAAATCAAATAAGTCGTGCTCATTCCCTGTCATTTGACACTTGGCACTATTTTAGATGTTAAACGAATTTACAACTCTCGTTGGAAAATTTCAAAAAAATTTGAACTTTCGTGACTATCAGTGCCTACCCGTGCCTATCTGTATCGTCGTGTCGTGCCTAAATGTGTCATTTCTAGACGTGTTCTCGTGTCTTTCCGTGTCGTGTTTTCGTGTCGTGCCTTTTCTCGTAAACTTTATGTGTCGTGTCGTGTCCTACAGTATGAAACCTAAGCACGACACACTTAAGACACGACACGTGAACAATATCGTGTCGTGTCTTAACCGTGTCATGTCTTTATCGTACTGTGTCGTTTCGTGTCTTTTTTAGACACGCAGACACGATTTTGAAAACTCTAAATATAGGTGACAAAAAAAGTATGTTAACTTGTTATATTCCACAAGTAAGTTGTGTGTTTATGGAAAGAGATAGTGACAATTAAATATAAAAAATCATTTAGAATGCTTTCCAATTCTGGAAAGATGTTAGTTCAACTAGCAAATTCTTTCAATTAGCATGTACACATGTAGTTGGTGATGGTCAAAATACAACTTTTGCATGATATTTGAGTCAATAATTGTCCCTTGAAATTGATATTTTCTCTGGTATATCAATAAGTCAAAAAGGATAATGTTTCATTAGCTCATGTATGAAATAATGAAGATATAAAGCTATTTCTTACAAGATGAGTTAGTAGAGAAATGAGGATACAAAAGAGGCTATGATTAATTTACTAAAGAATACAAACTTTACTTTTAAACAGGACTCAATTGTTTGGAACTTGGAGACTAAAGGGCTTTTCACAGTAAGCTCAATGTATAATTTTCAAAACTTTGGGGGCTTACAACTAAATATCAACAAAACAGTATGGATGCTAAAAATTTCATTAAAAATAAAATTACTTTTATGGCTAGCCCTTAATAACAATATACTGACAAGAGACAATCTCACACATAGAGAACAGGTATGATCTGGTATCTGGTATCTGTGTGTTTTGTAGTGATCAGGAGACAGTGAATCATTTGTTTGTTAATTGTCAGATAAGCACATTGTTCTGGAGCATAATAAATATACATCTCTCTAGTGTAAGAGATATAATACTAAACATTTCATCTTTAAAAGATATCTGACATTCTAAATTACAATTTAACTCACAAGAACTAAAAATTTGGGAAACATTACTAGCTGCCTTCATTTGAAAAATGTGGAAAGAAATGAACAATATAATATTTAATAATGATTCTAGCAAATCATATGCAACTGTATTTAATATGGTTTTAAGTCTATATTAATCATGGTCAGAAAATCTTTGCATAATAGAACACTTGTTTCAATTCAATAATTTAAACTCTGATACGATGGAAACACCAATCAGCTCCTCTACAGAGGTGGTGGAAAGGATACAAAATGGGAGGTTGATATGCTGAAAAATGCTGTGAGTTCTTAAATGGAAGAAGTCATATTAGAAGAAGCATGTTCACTTTAGTTTTAATGCATGCAGCTTTAAAACTTTTTTTATTTTTTAGACAAAATTGTTATGTCAGATTTTTGTTAATTGCATATGTAATTGACTTAGATAAAACTACTTTTATTTCACTTTTAATATTTTGCAATAGCTTTTGAGAGTATAAATCTTGTATACTCCAAAAGTAATTATGTACTGTTTTTGCTTTTAATATCAATGGAAGCTGGTGTCTCCTCTAAAGACTTATTATTTTTCAAAAAAATAACTTTAAAAGCGATACAAAATAAACGTGTTTAGAGGTGCTATTTTTGTCTGATTACCTGGTACCAATTCGGTGCCGGTACAGATTCAAACCAAAAACGATCAAATAGGATACGATATGATGTTCACAAATATAACTGATTAAATTATGAATATGACTACAAAATTAATATTTTAATACCTGATCCGAATCTGGACTGATATTGATATTGTAACACTTAACACTTAAGAAAGCACATGTATGATAATTTTTCAGAACAAAATAATATGCAACCGAATAATAATAATATGCATAACAAAGTGTGTGTCGATTGTGTATCGGTAGTGCATATCGCTAGAACATTTTTCCTAATGTAATTACCCACCCAAAAATGAACCTCAATATATACCAATAGAATATATATGATATAATAGCAGCACACCCCCCTTATAAAAAAATTAACATAGAAACATAGGTTGAAAATTATGAAAAGAAAATTTTGAAGGAGAAAAAATTATTGTATCATCTATACCGTATATAAAAAATATTGATATAGATTTGTTTTGTTTTTTTTGTTTTTTTTTTTTGCAGATTAATGTCGTTCTCTTCTTCGGTATTTCAAATAAGTAATGTATATGAATTTTGATTTATACACGTACAATTCTAGAATAAGAGTCTAAATACTGTGATATCCGGATCAACCTACGGATCCGAATCTGGTGCCGCACGGTATAGTTCCGCACGGATCGAACGCTCATAAATTAGTGCGATGTAAGCAACGAACGGTCGTGATTTGATTCAAAAGGGAACTACATTTTTAAAGTTTATTTGTACAAATCTCGACTCAATTGAATGGTCCAGATTCTTTGCGCGTCATGTCCTGCGTATTATATCCGTTGCATCCCTAGATATGCATTAAATAATATTTATCAAGTAGCTCATGCCATCTCTGTTTATATTGTATTCTACATTCCGGCTCGTCATTTGCAAATTCAATTTCAAGAATTTGATTTTCAATTTACCGATATTGTTCAATTTACTTTTATTGAAATTTTTTTGAAAGTGATTTCAAAATAATGGTAATATAATCAATATTTATATATAAAAACTAGGTCATTTTGAAAGAAAAAAAAATCAAAACATGTACCTAGAAATTTTAAAAATAAATTTTTTTCCTACTAGATTTTGATATAAAGAAATTATTAAGCATGATAAATTAAAATTTAAAAATATCTAATGATATTTTAGAATTAAGAGCACAAGAGATTTTGATGTTTTTAGAAGCACCATAGCTTTAGTTTGTATATATAAGTTTTCTAAATCATATTATGTTTTTTGTGTGGAAGATGCATATTCTAAACTTTCTGAGAATAAAATTTTATGAAAGATTTTAGGTCAATTTTAAATTAGATTTTAGGGATAAAAATCCCTAGGTAAAAATAATTTTAAAAGTAATATCGCACATTGTCAACATCGTAATTATAAAAGCCGAACGCTTATTAGGTATTTAGGTGTGAGTTGGCCTCCGGTTCTATTATTTTCATAGATTTGACCGATCATATGCTTATAATTTTCTCAAAATTCATCCAAAATTTATACTTAGGTGATAATTGAACTCAAGATCTTTTGCTTCCAACTAAGTCAGGACCACTACAAGAAATCTCACTTGTGTTTAGAGTTTGATATATATATATATATATATATATAGCACCAAGGGGTCGGTGCTAGATCATCAAATCTCACAAACGAACGACTAAAATTTCGATTTATCATGCTCAATAATTTATTTATATCAAAATCTTGTGGGATGTCAAAATTTTCAATTTTTAGAGTTTTTTAAGTATTTGTTTTGGATTTTTGAAAGTGACATATTTTATGTACAAGCATTGATTATTTTATTACTATTTTTTAGTCATTTTAAAAAATCCAAAACAAATACTTAAAAAATTCTAAAAATAGAAAATTTTGGTATCCCACAAGATTTTGATATAAAGAAATTATTGAGCATGATAAATAGAAATTTTAACCAACCGTTTGTGTGATTTGATGGTCAAGCACTGATCCCTTGATGCTTGATCAAGCACCATACCCCAGGTCTATATATATATATATATATAGAGTCCGGCTAGCGTGCTTCCATAAGCACTTCGGGTGAACTTCGGGTGAAACGCTTACGGATTAAATTTTAAAATCTAGCATTCAAAATTTCGATTTAAATAGCTCATTAATTTATTTACATCATAATCTTGTAGAATACTAAATTTTTCCATTCTTAGAATTTTCTAACTATGTCTAATGATTTTTTAAAAATTGACCAAAAAATAATAAAAAATACCTTATTTTCAATGTCAAATAGGGTCTTCTTTCAAAAATCATTAGACATAGTTAGAAAATTTTAAAAATGAAAAAATTTAGTATTCTACAAGATTATAATGTAAATAAATTAATGAGCTATTTAAATCGAAATTTCGAATGCTAGATTTTAAAATTTGATCCGTAAGCGTTTCACCCGAAGTGCTTATGGAAGCACGCTAGCCGGACTCATATATATATATATATTAAAATTTTGATGCATTATGTTTTAATTTTGTTTAGAGGTGCAAATCTCACCAGTGCAACATAGCCATCAAATAATGTCACATTACGTTAAGAAATAGTAGAGGTGGAAACATTCTGAAATTAATATATGAAAATTTGTTAAAACTGGTGATATAACAAATTAATTAATTTAACTTCTCTGCAATTACAGAGATCGAATTGTTCTAAAAACAGGATCCTTTTTCATATTTACATGGTTTTTTGTTATGAGTAGAACATGATCCAAAACACCGTCAGGATCGAATCGATGCTGTACATTTTGATGAAAATTAATTGTCGTTTGGACCACTTCTTTTATTTAAAATAAAGTTGCACGACCGTGGGTTACAAAATGATTAATTGTAAAATTCTATCTAGTATAGTGGTGACTGGTGAGGCACAAGATTTTTATGGAGTTCAAATTCTGTTATGGACTAATTTTAGAAGAGATTTTTCTAATTTATTTGTGAGTGAGTGCGTTATAAGTTTACGGACAATGACAATGAATAAAAAAAAAAGAAAAAAAACAAAATGATTAATTGTTGTGTTAGTCACTTAGTCTCTCGTGACAAGGGTTCCGAAATCAATTTTAAATAAACAAATAAGATATATTGCTTTGAATCCTCGGTTTATTGTCTCCGCTTCATTTTCTCACTTTTTTCTATTTTATTTTTTTTATTTTGTCTTTTTTATATATTTTTCTTCCAACTGAATCTTTCTTCCTCATTTTTATTTCTTTTATCGTTTTTTCCTTACAGTCTCTTCGGCGAGAGATTGTTAAAAATGGCGTGAAAAATGTCAAAGACGAAAATAATGTTTAAAGTGACGACATATATGAAAACGAAGAAGTGATGACAGACCTGAGAACGAAAACAAAAAGCAATGAACGACCTATTGTCTCTGACTTTCTCCGTATTCACCATAGTTGTTATCGTTTTCACAAAAGAAAGAAAAAGTAGGAGAAAAATGAAAATATAAATGTGCATCTAATATAAATACTTGTTTCAGTAGCATGAACATTTTTTCGACTAATATGAACACCTCTCATGTTAGTATGAACATGAGCGGATCTAGGAAAATTTTCAGGGTGTTCAACATTTTGATTTTTTTTTCAGGATGGTTCAAAATCATGAATATTTTAAAAAAAGATTCAAATTATAAGCCTATTTTTTTTAAAAAAAAAATCTAGTTACATAGTCAATTTTGAATTTTTTTTTCAGGATGGGTCAGCTGACCCACCCTGATCCTATGTAGCTCCGCCCCTGAGTATGAACGCCTTGTAGTTAGTATGAGCATCTTTGATGTTAGTATGAACACCTCAAAAGATAGTATGAATTTCTGTAAAGTTTGTATGAACATCTTGGATGCTAGTATGAACACTTAAAAAGTTAGTATGAACGTCCTGGATGTTAGTATGAACACCATTAATATTATTATAAACATCATTAGAAGTTAGTATGAACATCTTTAGTTAATATGGCCATATTATTAATTATTATGACCATCTGAGAGTTTAGTATGATCACATCAGAGTTAGCATAACTACCTGAGAGTTTAATATGATCGCATGAGAGATTAATATGATCACCAAAGGAGTTAGTATGACTACATTCTTAGTTAGTATGGGCACTTGAGCACAAAATAACGTTTATCTTCGAACGAAACTTTTGACTCGTAACTCTGATTCACGAGTATGAACACTTTTCGGAAACGACAAGAGACGACGCACAAACCTTACTGTGCTAAAGCCCATAAAGAAGCTGTTTTGACCCCAAAAACACTTCTGAAGTCTTCAAATTTCATTTTTTCTGCACTTCTTTGCTCAAATTTTCTCAAAAAATACTTGAAATAACACAAAAGCATATAAGAAACAGCTAGTATGAACACATGTTATATTTAATCTGAACACTTATTTTATTTAGTCTGAATCTCATGCATTCTATGCAAAACAGACTTGAAACATTTAGTATGAATACCTCTTTGAACTAGTCTGAACACTTATTTTATTTTGTTCGAACACCTATTTTATTTAGTCTTCACTACATGCATTCTGTGTAAATCAGATTTGAAACAACTAGTCTGAACACATGTTTTATTTAGTCTGAATACTTATTTTATTTAGTCTGCACCTCATCCATTTTCGTGCAAAACAAACTTGAAACATATGAACACATATTTTATTTAGTCTGTATCATATGTATTCTGTGTAAAACATTCAAGATAGCTTTTAGGGTGGAAACATTCATAAGAATGCGCACGGTCGAACTTTTCATTTAATTTTATTCATGTTTGACTATTTCTTTCAATTTTTATCTGTATTTGACTATTTGGTTTTCACTTTTCAGAAAGTTAGTCAGGAAACGAAAGTGAAGTACTGTTAGTCGATTTTTAATATATATATATATATATAATTGATAGATAAATAAATAAGTAAACATCTGTCTTCCCAGAGGTCAACTCCATTGTTTTTAGTTCGATATCTTCAATGTAAATGAATATTTTGCAATAATCCGAGAAATTCTCACACGAGTTCCTATGCGCATGTTTATTTTAAACTGTACATTTCTTTCCGTCAGACTAAATATTTATTTGAACTAACAATATATTATTTTAATTCAGAATAAACCCTAGTATATTTGAAACAGCTAACGGTTACCTTCCAATGACAAGTATTACAGTAGCGAAGCTAGGTGTTGTCAATTGACTAACTCAATTTTATAAGAATAGTTTTCAAAAATGCACATTTATTTAATTAAAAATATGTAATACATACTTTTAAATATCATGCTATATAATTGACCTGATACGTATATTTTTCATGTCTTGCTACTAAAAGGGAAGTACATAGTAGCGATTATGTATTTCAAGTCGCTTTAACGTATCAAGCGGATGTAACCTTTTTTTTATTGATAACTGTGACCCAAGATAGAGCATCAGTTTCCACTTTCCATTGATGTTGAAAAGCTAAAACAATGTATGATGCATGCGCAAGCAATGTATTTGTGCATCTGGATTTTCTGATGTGCATCGAGATTCGATGTGTACAAATCTCAATGAGAGCAGGAGCGGAGTCAGAATTTTAACTTAGAGAATGTCGAGATCCGAAATTTCAAAATCTAAAAAAAATATTAACGATAATAAATAATATGTTGAAGTAATTATGTAACTTGTTAATATAAAAATACTACATGCTAATCAAATAAGTAATATTTTTTTAGTAGGAGGGATATAATGTCTTGTGCCTCCAAATTTCACGTCATTACTGCACGTTTTTTATGCAAATAAATCTAAAACATTCATTGATTTTAATGATGGTGTAGATTTGGAGGTACCATGAAGGCACACAAAAATGGAGACATTATAGTTCTCCTCATTTTTTATAAACGTAATTCAACAAAAGATTAATCCAGTTTCTATTACAGAATATTTCGATAAAAAATAAATCTCTATTATTTTATTAATTTAAATTTAGCTCTTGAGTATCCAAAAAATCATACAAACTTCTAATCTCATTAGAAATAGATCTCTCAACAATTTCATTTTCAGTATAGACAATCATGTAATCGCGAAGACATTCATCCCATTTTTGTTGATATAGAGGTCAAATGTTCATTTTTCTATCCGATATTCGTAGACATTAATTATTGTAATATATTTAAGATGTGAAATATGAATGATTGATATTATTCTAAATCATGAGTCCATGCAATATGCATGTTAAAAAACTGTAATATTTTTAGTTTTTATATGTAATATATAATTTTAAAAAATCAACACATATATTTGACAACTATAATGCATACATCCTTCCTGTAGAACAAGTTAACTATTACATTTTTCATACCTGTAATTGAAGTTCCATATTAATTATACCCAAGATCTTGAAATGATTATGATTTAATCAAACAATATATTTTCAATAAATCAATTAGTCAAAATTATCATATGTAGAGAATTTTAATTATATGTGAATCTAAATAGAAAATACAAGATCCTTAAATTGTATCATGACGTGATTAAATAAAATCAATTCAAATATGAAATATTAAGAATATTAAAAAATAATAAGATCTTTTAGGATCTTTTTAATCATAACCAATAGTAAATTATTAAGAACAAATCTATAATTAACTATTTATATATAACAAATATATACAAAATAATTAAAAGCATAATTGAATCTAATGAATCGGTAATAGTGGAGAAGTGCATTACTATATGCATGACCAACCTGTGACTTAAAGAGTTTGAATCCTTCAATGGCCGCAATGTTATCTTTTTCATCTATTTATTTTTATTTTGCATCCATTATCTTTCAATATCTGATTTGATGCATACATACGAGTTATTTTTCATTGAAAGGTGCCAATACAATTGTGAAATGCAGTGGAGGAACTGAATATCAAAGATCAAGCATAGATATCACAAATATTGGGGGATGCCAGGCACCCCCAACACTCCCCTCCCTCTGTTCCTGCATCAGAGAGTCCAGATGCACAAACACGGTACGTGTGCAAGCACCATCGTTTTGCTCAAAACAAAATAGTTTAAAAGAAGTATAAAATACTTGTGCTTACTTTTTCATTAAAAAAAAATACAAGCAAACTATCTAACCTGCATGCTACATGTTACCATGCACTCGTAGAAACTAACACTTTTTTTTTTTAGTTTTTCCTCCTACCAATTTTACTGTTGTCCAAGCATAAAACAAAACAACACCACAAAACAATCAGCTAGCAAACATCATAACCAAACCAAAAAAACAGAAGCAGCTGAGAAATCATTATCAAACTAAAAGCCAGAATGAAATGCTCCAACTGGTTATAAAGTTCTGTAGTACTCATAAAGGTTTCAATTGCTCAATTGCTCAAGTTTCTTGCCTTGCACATAAGACAAAGAACTAGGTTAGATCTGAGGTTCACTGAGGGTCATCTTCAATAACATTATCAGATACTATGCACCATCTTCATTTCCTACATTATGAGGAAGTTTTAGATCATCATCATCATCATCATCATCCAGACTACTTAAGATATCATTTTTAAAAAATTTGTAATATTGGGTTGGAACTCCTGACAATGAAGAATTAGATTAAGTATTGACCAGTTAATAATATTGTGGTCATATCGTGAAGCATTATTAAAAACTATAGATGAGGGGTTACTTGACAATGCTTGTTTTGACAATTTCGATAATGAAAATTCAAGTTCATTTAATTTTTTTAGAATATAAGTACATAGACATATTTTAGCTTAAAGATATAGTTGTATCTTTATTTGGTGTGATTTGTTTGTTATTTTATACTCAGATTAAAATTTATCAAGTATAAGGTTTTTTAACCGTTAATATTTGAAGGTCTATGATAGAGTATATATGAAATGCAACTTTAATTGTACTAATTGAGAACACAATTAATTTATAAATTCAAGAATACGACAATATATTTTTTTTTTCTATTTTAAAGATGTTTATGAATTAATTTGAATTTCAATTATCAAGCTTGTCAAAATAAGCATTGTGGATTGAACACATATACCTCTTTTGAAATACTAAAATTGTGTCTTATTATCTTAATAAAGTTGAAGAACTACTTTGATTTTTTTAATTTGAGAACCAATTCGAACCAATAAAAGATTAAAATAATAAGAGTGAGATCGCTCATGAAAACAACTACAATACTTATTTGTTATTTCCTTATATTTTTACAATTAATAATGTTTCGTAGATACCACATTTGATATCAACTATTGATATCGATTTTATTATGCATCTTTAGTTGAATTATCTTGCATATTATTTGAGTTATTATGCATGTTATACCATAACTATTTCAGTACAAAAAAATAACATGTATAACTATTTCGATACAAAAAATAACGTACATAATAACTCAAATAATATACATGATAACTCCACTAAAAATACATAATAAAATCGATAACATGTATAACTATTTCGGTACAAAAAATAACATGCATAATAACTCAAATAATGTGCAGAATAACACAACTAAATATGCATAATAAAATAGATATCATTAGTTGATATCAAATATGATATCTACGTATCAGCTCCCTTTTACGATCATGCCCATTGAATGACTAAAAGAACTGGTAAAGTCCGCAGGAACGAGCACTCATGAATCATGATCGTTATTCCATTTTAGTAAGGTGGCGTTTGTTTCTCCCCGAAAGAATTCACGACACGACATCCGCATTTATCTGTCTCCTTCTTATCCAAAGTTCCAAACCGCCGCATACAGCATACTCCAGGGAACTAAGAAGCAATTTTATGATATATTTTTATTTTTTCGCAGATTGAGCACTCAGCACACAAAAGATCTCTGTGTATGTTTTTGTGTGTGTGTGTGTGTCAGTGTGTGTGACCATTATGTTTTGTTTATTTGAAAAAGAAAATATTAGGGTAATGTTCTGAAAGGCTCTCAAACTATTCATTTATGACAACTAATTTCTCGAATTTTTTGTTTGAACAAAAACTCCAACAACTTTGAAATTAATGACAAACATTCTCCTAAATGATAAATCACCATCTAATACTGAAATCTAAGTATAACTTGACCAAAATGTCCCTGCATGTTAAATAGTGTAATGTATAAATTATTTATGTTTACATATTTTAATCTAAAAAAAGTTCACAACATTTTATAAAATAAATGTTGACAATTAAAAATTCGTAATTCATTTGATGTTTGTTGTTTTTTTATTTTTTTAGTATGATTCAATATATATATGCATCATTAAAATTGATAAAGCATTTATATATATAAATAGGAAATGTAATGAAATAATAAATTTTATAATTTTATTTTAATATTAAATGTTGTAAAGTATTATCATTTGTATAATTAATTGAAAATACTATCAAGAACAATCCAACGTCACGTATTTTGAACAATAAACACTGATTAAACATAATTTATATTATAATTTTGAAATAACAAATGTTTTATATCTTATAAATATTTTATTTACTACCTATGATTTAAAAAATGTCATGAATTTTATACAAACTAAAATTTCAAAACATATAAACAATGTAAACAATACACTATAAATATGCAAGGGCATTTTAGTCATTTTATACTTAGCCTTGAGTATTTTTTGATAATTTATCATCTTTGGGGTCTTTGTCATTCTAGGGTTCTCAAAACGGGGCGGGTCGGTACCTGTGGATCCGACCCGTCCGGATCCACGGATCCACGGGTACGGCGGATCCACGGGTACGACGGGCCGGGTATGCACGGGTCCGAACCCAAAACCCCCAACCCGACCCGTGATAAACCCGGGCGGGTAGGGTCCGGGCGGGTCCAGACGGGTCGGGCACGGATCTGGGCGGGTCGGGTCGGATCCGTCCAAATTTTTGAATTTTTTGAATTTTTTTCGAATTTTTGAATTTAAAACTGCACATTATTTTAATATATATATATATGCGAATTTTTCTGATTTTTTTTTAATTTTTTTCAATTTTTTTGAATTTTTTTGTATCTGTTTTAATTTTTTTGAATTTTTGCACGGATCTACGGGTCGAGTCCACGGGTCGGATACGGGCGGGTCTTGGGACGGGTCGGGCACGGGTCTACACGGACACGGGTTTAGACGGGTTTGGAGGATTTGGGGCCAACCCGACCCGTGATAGATCCGTGGATCCGGGATCCGCGGATCCGAGCACGGATACGGGTCGGGCACGGGCAGGTCCACGGGCGAGTAGATCCGCCCGGGTTTTTTTTAAACCCTATGTCATTCATCCCAAACTTCACGAGAGTATTTGTTTAAAGTAAAAGTTTGAGGTGTAAATTGTCACAAACAAAAAGTTCGGTGATCTTTCATGACATTAATACATAATTGCCAATTATAAATGTTAAAATGAAAATATAGATATTTCTCAATTGTGTATATTAAGCAGATTTTTGGACATTATATATATTAAGCAGATTTGTATATTGTCTTCTTTTAACTGTCTTCTGAATCAAATTACAATCGTTCGTGACAGACGGATTGAGTCGAGCACTATCTTACTCGCCTCAAATACGAGCAGCAAAATTCGGATCCAAAAAATTGGCACAAAAACTCCGGCCAAGTTCCAAAATTTCACGATAACCACGACGCTGTTTGCGATTATTATACGACACAGACGAATAACAAAACAATTTATGCTCAGATGTTTCACTCATTTTATTATTATTGTTTGGTTTATTCCATATTAAGCTGGAGAAACAACAGCACGAGTTGTCACTATCAAACTATCACAGATCGGAATGAGCGACGATTGACGAACGAGTTCAAGAGATAGCAATGGCCAAGCGGATCGGATTTTGGATCATATATCCAAAATCAGTTTGTAGTATTGGAGATTCTGCTCTACTATTGTTTTTCTATTCTAAAATTGTAGAGTGGCTCACACGAGTCGCAACGGTTGGGTCCAATCTTTCTCGACCTGACTCGACCAAATCGGAGTAGAGCTACAAAACGAATCAAACTCAAACAAACTTGTATTTGAATTTGATTTGAAATCAACTTTGAGTTAGTATGATTTAAAATAAAACAACATTCGAATAAATTGTGTGAAATTCGAGATTGATTTAATGCTGATTCGAATTGAACAAGGAATTATGAATACAATTTTTTCTTGCAGTCCGATCACAAAGTAGTAAAAGAAGACGAAAAAAAAATTATTATTTAATAAAAGAGATCATTGAAGATGGTGAAGAGAAATATGCTGAATCAGTGTGAACCAATTAAAAAATATCTCAATAAATATGAAAATACTAAGATTAAAGATTAATGAATCATCTTTAATGAAAATAAATGTGTACTATATATAATATCATTTCAAAAAGGAGAGAAAAATACCGTTGCATTTGCAGCTGCGTTGAAAGGTTTTCAGTACTATTTCAACTTTTAACTGGAAACGCCAATCCAAAATATATCAGGTTGGTAGCAGACGCTGAGACGCTGTTCGAGTGGCATAACTGTAAAATGTTCCGAAAAATATGGCAAATGAATTTCAAGCGACAATATCAACTTCGCCGTCTAACTGCTGGAAACTCCGAACCAGTGAACCGAAATTTTGGATTGTTTTTGGATTGTACTGCATGACTAGCGTGTTTCCAATTTTACCCCTGTTATCGTGCAAATATTACCGATCGTCCCTGTCTTGTCGTTTTTTTCTCGAGTTCACCAGAAATTAATCAGGGTTTTCTCTGTTTCCGTTGTAGTTCGTGATGGGTTGATTATTACGAGTGTTCATGACTTCAGATAACTCGTTTAACTTGTCCGATTCAACTCAATGTAATTTGAAAATATCGGATTCTAACTTTATTGGATTGATTACAAATAGAATTTGAGTTAACCCGCTAAAATATTATTGGTTACGGATATTTTAAAAAAGAACGGTTAAAAACCCGACCCGACCGTGAATCTATCTCAGCTAAATCTATCAGATTTTGTTACAATAATTTTTTTTGAATAATGATTTTAACAACCAACAAATCTATTATATACATAATGAGAATGTTAGGCAAGATGTGAATAGTGTTGTTATCATATTTTTACACTTCGAATCAAAGCGTGTATTTTTTGGTCTCATTTTCATTTTTATAGATGTATCAAGACTTATATACAAATAATGTGCAAATGCAAAAAAAAATATATATAACAACTTGCTTATTATGATTAATGAAAATAAATTTTGTATCTAGCACGGGTCAAGTTGGCCCCAAACCCCCCAAACTCGTGTATACCCGTGCCCGACCCGTTCCTAGATCCGCCCGTGCCCGACCCGCAGAACCGTACAAAAATTCAAAAAAATTCAGAAAAATTCGGAAATATATATATATATATATATTAAAATAATGTGCAGTTTTAAATTCAAAAATTCAAAAAAATTCAAAAAAATTCGAAAAGTTGGACGGATCAGATCCGACCCGCCCGACTTTATCACGAATCGAGTTGGGAGTTTTAGGTTCGGACCCGTGCTTACCCGCCCTGCCGTACCCGTAGATCCGTAAATCCGGACGAGTCGGATCCACGAATACCCGACCCGCCCCGTTATTAAAACCCTAATAGAAACTGTCTGGTATGAACAAACACCAATGAATAGTTTCAAAATATGTGCTGGCGTGAATCTTAAGACCATCCAACGGTCACAGCTGTGCAGACCAATTCCTACGAAGGAGACAATCTCAACCCATAACGATTTATTTATTTATTTATTTAATCCAGCAGTCAATTTCATCAACTGTATTTTTAATCATACTTAAAAAGTGTCTCGTGCTTTGGATGCGAAGAAGTCAAGAACAATGTTACGAGGCAACAATGTTAGTCGTACTACCGAATCATTGAATTCTCTTGCCAGATACCAGTACCCATCCTAGCTTGTATTTTGTGTTTTGTTTTCACCAATCACATTTATTTGCTATCTGGTCAGATATCATATATCATATATACAAACCCACACAATGTTAAACAAGGAAAACAAGTTGAAAGAACACCGCAAGTGTAGGGGGTGAACGGCAAATGAGATCTTCTACCGCGCAACACAAATACTGTGTGTGTTGTGCAGAAAAATTTCAGCATTTGATTTGCATCGAGATTCGTGCAAGCTAAATTTTATAATATCATACCTCCTAAATCAAATCTGAGCCATCCGTAACCTACAGTGCAAAAAATCTAGAACGTTCATTCCTGTTGCGCGACAGAGAATCTGCTTCCGGGTGAACGGTTTAATAATTTAATGGCTGATAAGAACAAACCGAAAGCATTGCCATTCATTTTTATTGGTACTATTTGTACCATCCGTACAGTACAAATGTTCCCTATAGCCCTATAGGAGACATTTGGCACATATTATATTTTTCACTGGGTTCATTTGCACACAACAGTGCAGAAATAAAAAAGGCCGTTTCTCAAAGAAGAGAAGAAGGCCTAATTGGGCTCTATGGCCTCTATTATTTGTATTACTAGGCCTGGTATCAGTCAATTGGATCGTGTGATAGAATAATGATAAATTAATTCCACCTCAAAAATTGTACTTTTTCCGACGGAATAGCGAAAGAATACTGGGCTGAACTGTGGCTGTGGGGTTGGGAGCGGGTACATTATAAGTGCACTATTTGATTGTGCATTTATAGTTTGAATTATTGAATCGATTAATTATATTTTTTCTTCTTAAATTATTCAAAAAGAAAAAAATAATAAATTATTAAATTATTAAAAAAAATGTAATTCATGATCTAATGCTTGAAATCATGAGTGCAGTCACGAGTGTACCGACTCCCAACCATGTGGCTGTGGGCTTAGTTTAATTGATATGACTGTGGATCCTGAAATTTGGGGATTGGTCAAAAGCGTGATGAAGTATTCGTACTTAATTGAAAGCGTAGATCATTCCCGAGTCCCGACAAGGCGACAACGGTCTTCTGTTCTCCACTTCTCCGATTCATGTGGGCTAGCGGGGATCCGAATCTGCTATTATTGAGTAAAATGAGGGTCTACTGTTCAGCAATAGACCGTCAGATTAAAATAAACGGACGAATTTGACTGAGAGGACAAATTTTTTTATTTAATCCGATTCGTTGGTTACATTCAACAACTGAGATTAAGAAAAATAGAGTTCTACTTTTCAAAAAAGAAAAGTAGGTGATCTCAATCCGTTAGCAGGCCCCACCGTCTGGCTGCATCTGCTGTGGTTCCCTATGGCAACTTCCGTGATACAACGATACTCCCATCCGTTAAAACGAAGGCTGTGCTCCAATGGAAAGAAATGGGTGGAAGGGAAGGGAGAGGGGACTCTTTTCACTTGCTCCTGAGTTTAATTTTACTAGGTGAATGAACGGTAAATAATGGAAATGGAAGGAAATCATTCTATTCATTTTTATCAAAGTGGTAACCTCCCAAATCGGGGTGTAATGAAATTAACTACCCACTCGTTTCCATTCCATTCCGCTAAAACTCGAGAGCACAGCCTAAGGCGTGCGATCAAATACGAAGAGTGGTAAATTATATTGGTAATATTGTTTTGAGGAGGAATATACTGATTTTATTTTTCTGTATCTTCATGCTGCCTCCAAATTTATATTATTTATTAAAATTAATGAATTATCTAAATTTAATTGCATAAAAAGTTATGCATTATGAATGACGTAGATTTTAAAAGCACAATTAAGACACACAAAAGTAGAGACATTATATTTCTCTTCTCTTATTTTTATTGCAAATGAGCTAATTGTGATTTCTTAAATGAATTCATGAATTTTATCTTCTCTGAGCATAAAATTTGTATTTCGTTATGAGATTTTATTAATAAAAGTTGGAGTTTTTGGAAATTCTTATATGTCCAAAAAATATTTATTTTTATTTTTGAATACGAACACGAATACAAATTAAATATTAGACGAAGATGAATATTAATTAGTATTAATATATAAATATGAATTGAAAATTAAGCATCTACAAATACGCATACAAATGTAATCGAGATTTAATAGAATTAATTGAGATATTCAGATAAAATTAAAAATTGTTTATAAAACACAAAATTAATAATGTAGTTCAAAAGATTACGATACATAATGTTAGTTGTGCATATTTGAATTGCATTGTGTGTCCAGTGTTTGTCTTCTCTACAATTAACAGAGTTTCTAGGTTCATAATTAACACCACGAAATTTACATTTCATAAAAGAAATAGACGAACTAAAATACTAAATGTTCCTTGCACAAAAGGGTTGTGTCGTTGTTACCACAGAAGATCACTGTGTCACCCCTTCCCAATTCCCATGTGCCTCATTCGTCCTGTCACAGGCACCTGACAAAATCACCGACTTCTCTCCATCTATCCCCTCCCTTCTCCAAATCCACTCAGACACTGAGAATAGAATGGCAGCGAGATCAGCCGTGGTGTTGCTCTTCTTGATCCATGCAGCTGCCATTGCAACGGCTAGCAAGTTCACAGTAGGAGATGAGCATGGGTGGAACCCTAATGTCAACTACACTATCTGGGAACAGAAGCACAGACCTTTCTATGTTGGTGACTGGCTCGGTATGTGCGCAAAATTATAAGGATTATAAACAGTTTTTGTTTCGAAAGATCGTTGTTTGCAATGGATTTGTGAATGTTTCTTTTTTCTTCTGGAAAATTGCAATTTTATGCTCATTAGCTGAGTGTATTTCACTAATAACTTTCAAATCTTTGGCTGGAATAACTTAATTTGGGCATTATATGAAAGATTCATGGTTTGCATTTTCTTTTAAGGGGTTTCAACTGCTCATGAACTGATTGTTTGATTTGTTTCTTTCTGACCCGTTTTCATCCGGCATTTTCTCTTTCTTCTTCTTTTCATGTCTAGATCCTTCTAAATAAGTTCTATTTTTGGAAACAAAAGAGAGATATTCAACTTTATCTTACCAAGAAAAAAGGTAGTAATATCCAAAAATATTTCCATTTCCATTTTATCCTTTGGAGCATCCCAGTAAAATTAGCATGCATTTCCCTTCTCTTTTTAGACGTCTCAAATTTTCACAGTGGCACTGACAATAAAACAAAAGGAAAAAAACCAAACCCAATTCCTTCATCACAATTTCTCATACCAAACTGAAATTGTGCAGTGTTCTACTACCAATCGGGACAAGCCGATGTAGTACAAGTCGACGAAGTCGGGTACAACAAGTGCGATGCCTCGAACCCGGTATCGAACTACAGCAAGGGTCGCAGCTACGCATTTGAGCTCAATGAAACCAAGCATTATTATTTCATCTGTAGTTATGGATACTGCTACAGTGGCATGAAGTTGGCCATCAAAGCACAGGCTTTGCCGCCGCCATCTCCACCACAGAAGGGCCACAAGTCGGATGCTTTCTCCCTTGTCGGATCTCGGGTTGTCGGGTCGGTTGTTGGGTTCTTTGGGCTGGTGATTTTCTTCTGGCTATTCTGAGAATTTTGAATTTTCATTAGAGGATTTGTTTTGGTTTTTAGTGGGTTGTTTGTTTTGTGTGATTTTTAGTTGATTTTGGAGATACGTGTGCTCTAGGATACTTGTGATTGATGCTAAATTGCTAAGTGTGAAATTTTTTTTGGTTTTTTTCTTTTTTTCGTTTATCAGAAATTTATTTACTAAACAAGTAATTAGTGACTTAGTGTTGCTCTTCAGTCTACACACTGAGTCCGGGAATCAAATATGACGCTTTTATAATTTCTCTTTGTTCCTTTTGTTTCCCGCTTGTTTCGATTCAAAATTCAACGATCAAAGCACTGACGATCAAAGCACTTCCTTTCTGAATCAAAGCACAACTGTCTGTAACGGTGTTCGATCCGTGACGGTCGAATCGAGTCAAACAAAATCAACTAATTAAAGGTTATAAAGATTCGTGTCTCCCTTGAGTCCGTGGGGTTCCAGACTCTTCGTCTTGGGGTAACTGTGCCAGTGTGCAGATATACGGCGCGTTACCACCTAATTAAAGGTTATAAAGATTCCTTATGGCCTCTTCCTGTAACAAAGCCTGTGGCACGGGATAAACTCATAGTTAGCTATTAGTAAACTAGTTGTTGGTTGTGAGTGGTGACTGGTGTGAGTCACGAAACTTTGATAAAAGAGGTCAATGAATAAAAGAAAAAGGTTGCAATGGTTGGTACGACCGTACGAGCGCCGCATGCTTCCCATTAATTCTTTTTGGACATTGCTTCGCATTTAATTGAGCTGATACTGTTAGATATATAAGAGGATCTCCATCCGATTTTTTTGGAGATTTTAAATAATGGTCTCATATCAGTTTTAAATTTTTTATTTTTTTATTTCTAAATTTTATATTTTTAAAATAAAAAAATTAGAATTTTTAATTGTCACATCAGTAAATATTATTAATGTTACGAGGAATCGATCAATTTTAACTAATAATTAAATCACATCAGAATTTATAAAATATATAAGAAAATTGTTAAATAAAATGGATCAAAATTGTTAAATAAAAAACTCATCTACATTTTTTAAATTCATTTAAAATTTGCCACATCAAATTAAATCCAAAAATTATGATTTATTCATTCAAAACTAATAATTTATCTGTCCCATGTATTGAGGTCAACAATTACGAACTTCGGTCGGTCTGAGATAAAACACGATGACGAAAAAACAATTGTATTTTTAAATAAATAGTAATGTACGGACAACAACAAAACAGAAATTAACGTCGTAATGATCGATAACAAATTTATCAAAATTGAAGTTTCAAAATTATAGATGCATTTTTTATAATTATACGATCGTCAATAAATTTGGTACAATCTAAATGTTCATTGATCATTTATTTAGGCCAATTAAAAAAATAAATTGGATTTTTCAAACTTTAGAAGTGGATGGACAGTCTATTAAAGAATTTTTCTTTTCCGCCAACTTTTTTTTTCATGTTCTCTTGCTAATTACAAAAAAAAAATTCATTTAATTATTCATAATAGTTTCCGTGAAGAAGACAAGACAAGAGAGTAATTGTAATTTGCAATCTCGCCTGTGACAGCTGTATAAAAAAAAAAATTTTGAAATGTCGATAAGTATTTATAAAATTTGTTGCTGTTTTGAGGGAATAAGGTGAAGATAGAAGCGAACGTGGATCCAAGTATCCAACCAAGCTGGAATCACATGGGAGCGTGAAAATTAGTTGTTTTGTGACTTTAGTCAGGTTTTACCTTTTACCTTTGACCTTTTCCTTTATCGTTTTGGGCAGAGTACGTAAATCTTCGAACCGGATCTGCTGCTCTGTAAAATCCCTGCTTTGTTTGATTTGTTTCCTGCTTGTTTCAATCTGAATCGTTTAAAATTTATCTAACGGTCAAAGTATCTGTTTCTAAATTAAATCATCGCCGTTCGTAACGATCGATCGATTTGTGACGATCGAATCGGAACAAGCAGAACCCTACTTACCTCCCATTCAAGCAGCAGATTCGGATCCCGTAAATCTTACAGAATTGAGATGTAAATAAAACCATGGAATGGGAATCATGTGGGAAAAATATAATGTGCTGTTAGCTGTTGGCGCAGGCGCAGATATTAATTTCAGGGTGAAGTTACGTTGTTTGTGCATACATCGTGTTTGTGTATTTGAATCTTTCGATCTCAATGCACACAAATATTCATGAATTTCGATGTGCATCGGAAGGTCTATATGCACAAACACAATACATGCATAAGCAACATAATTTTGCTCTTAATTTTAAAGTCAAAAACTGGTTAAAAGCAAAACATATTAAAATAAAAGAATCGAACAAAAGGTGACATATAGATCGAGATTTCATTGCAACTTACAAGTCATTGGAGCTGGAATTGGATCACTTATGTCATGTATCACGTTGGACGTGATATGAACTGTTTGATTCGTAAAATACATGCTTCAAATTTCGTGGCATTAAATTTCAATTTCTCGGATTGATGTATCATAATATTTCATCGTTATCATTATTATTATTATTATTATTATTATTATTATTATAATAATATTATTGTGCTTATTGTTACTATTATAATTCATTATAGTATCACGTTGTTATCGTAATCATCACTTCAACTATTTCAAATGATAAGTGTCAAACGATATTTTCATTCATTCGAATAGTAAAAAATACCACTCTTCTAAAATGACACCATTCTGAACACCATTTCACTTTTATCATTATTCTAGTATTATTTCTTAATTAATTTGCACCCCAAAATTCATCAGATCGGTCGTCCAATGCACTGAACACAGGCTAAGAGTATCACCTCTGGAAATAATTGAATTTTGCTTCACACACGACGATGTCAAAAAATTGAAAGAGCATAGCGTCGTAGCATGAAAGCGTCATGCGTTTGGAAAACTTAATTGATTATGAGATCATTTTTATCCGGGAGCTGATAAGTAGATACACATTTGATATCGACTGTCCATACTAATATTATGCACACACATTTAGTTGAATTATTATACATATTATTTGAGTTATTATGCATGTTATTTATTGTACTGAAATAGTTATGCATGCTATTTAAGTTCTTATGTACATTAATACATTATTTTGTTAACATTTAAAATATTTTCTGAATAAAAAAATAACATGAAATAACATACATAATATCTCAAACAATGTGCATAGTAACTCAACTAAATGTGCATAACAATATTGGTATCGATAGTCGGTATCAAATGTGGTATCTACGGAAAATGAAAAAACCAATCATAACACTAGTAAAATAGTAAGAAAAAATGGAAAAACTAAATTAATCCAACAACACAGCATCATAACACTAATAACTACCCGACTAAGCTCACAATAACTATTCCCAAATTAGTAAAATAGTAAGCAAAAATAAAAAAACTAAATTAATCCAACAAGTTGACAAATCACCAAAGTACATTACAGTAAGCATCCAACAAAAATGCAAAGAAAAAACAAAAAAATAAATAAAAAGGCATTAAAACGACTTGTTTTTAATGGATTTTAACGAATATAAACTATTTAAACGGAGTTAAATCCGTTAAACTGCAGAAAACCAGTTAAAATGTTTTTTCCCTAAAACTTAACGCCATGACAAGTTTTTTTCGTTAAAATGATTAAACCGAAGTTTAAACTCCGTTTTTTTAAAACTTGCTTTTGTCAGTTCTGATTGGGTATTACTAAAGTTTCAACATAACAACTACACAAGAATTTTGCAATACGCCATGCCATGCAGGGGCAAATCCAGAGGCTATTTTAGCCACGACACAACTAAACTCAAGTACTGAGATTGAGAACAAGCCTTGACACAAACTCATTAAAACCCGCTAAAACATCGCTAAAACATCGCTAAAAACTCATTTTTCACTACAAAAATAATTAAAAATACAGTAAATTTTGCGTTTTTTTTAAATCAAGCCCGGGCGCTTGAACAAGCCTTGACACAAACTCATTAAAACCTACTAAAACATCGCTAAAAACTCATTTTTCACTATAAAAATAATTAAAAATACAGTAAATTTTGCGTTTTTTTTAAATCAAGTCCGAGCTTGCCCTTGAATAGCTCTGCCTCTGATGCCATGCCAATTGCCATGCCATTCCACAGTAAAATAGTAAAACTTCTGATGCAACAGTTGCAGTCTTACCGATGATTCAACAAGACTTGAGAGTAATTCAAACACTGTTACTAACAAAACTAGCAACAAAATTACATCCGTTTAATTCAAATTCCAACATATGCGTTTTAAATATAGTCTACATATTCTCTTTGGTACAGTCTGAAACCTAACCTTCCAGCATGGCCTTGGCAGTATCTATTAGAGAGGGCCTAAAGTCATCAGACGCTCGGCCAAGCACCGTATAACCCTCTTTGTCCTCTATATCTACATCAGCTCCATGCCGTACCAACAGGAGGGCCACCTATAGTTCGTAATTCCAAAATTAGAACACAAGATAATTACAATTACACTTGTTTCAACAATACACAACTGATTTAATGAAATTTAGAACTCAATATAATATCATGACAACCAAGAAAACCGGCATCTAAGTTGGTAAAAGCTATTGTTACTTGAGAATATGACCAATCATTCAAGTGATTTTGTAAAGCAACTTTCTAGTTCTATTGCATCTGATCGTTGACCTAATGGATCTCAAATTGCACCAAATATGATGCATGTCTATTTCACTAATGACGAATACATCTGTAATTTAAGTTTCTAAATTTGAAAGATATTGGTGTGAAGTAAATATCAGCTGTCAATATATGGCTTCCCTTCAACAAAATCTTAATTAAATCATCTCAAACCCATGTACTGTAATGCCACCACCAAGGACAAGTAAAGACCATTCTTTTTTCCTATGTAAACCAGACTAACCAGAACTGCAGCCAGAGTTTAAAACTTAAGAGAACCTGGTGGTCTTGGCATATAACAGCATGCATGAGAGGTGTTTGTCCCGCTTTGTCTACAGCATCTATATCTGCCCCTTCCTCTATAAGGAGCTCACAAAGTTCTGAGTTTCCAGTACTAGCTGCTCTATGAAGAGGAGTGCACCCAATCTAGGTTAAAAAAAGAACCGAAAGAATGTAAAGAGCCCATGGATGTCAAAATTATCAAGCATTGGAACCGAACATAAAATCCATCAGTCAATTTTAGAACCACTTTTCTATGTTGCTATGTTCAGGAGGGTAACTAAGGTTTGACTGAGGCTCCATTGGGTTCTTGGTATCATCTTCCTATTAAAAAAGATAAAAAATTTAAGCATGTTGCCCTGTTACGATGCTGGTTGTTTATGGTAACCAAGACACATGGTAAATTTACCTTGTCTTTCTTATTTATTTTTGCACCATGTGAAATGAGAAGTTCAGCTACTTTTAACCACCCCTTGCTAGCTGCATAGTGAAGAGCAGTCCGACCACCACCATTAGCCAAGTTTATATCAGCCCCTGTAATACAGAACAGATAAATGTTGTAGTGGATTAGAAGCTTAGTCTAACAGCAACGCTTCCATGGACACCCCACCTGCAATGTAATATGAGACTGCCATACCTCTTTCGAGCAAAACTTTAATGATCTCCAGATTTCCAATGCTGGCCGCAGAATGAATCGGTGCCCATCCCTCTTCATCAGTTGCATTGATCTCATTAACTGATGGATCAGCAGCTGAGAGCACACTTACTACCTAATAGAATTATAGCAAGTATCAGAATTTAAATAGATAAGACACACACATAAAAGGATTGCATGAATTTCGCTAACTCCTGACTGTTAATAAATGTACAATTCAGATAACAGAACAAGTTATATGAGCTTTAAGTTATCTGACAAAATATGCATAAATATTTCATGACTATTGATCGGATCTAAGTGCCCCGATCCCGAAAGTAAGATGAGACCGTGAGGAAGATAGACCCGAAGTAAAAGATCCAATGGGAGAAAGAAAGAGAGAGAAAAAGTGTTTTAAAATGTAAAAGCTGGCTAATCTTAGTCAATGAGCCCCCCCCCGACCCGAACCTCAACCGGGTCAGTTGCGGACGGGACGTCCGCCTTCGGTTATAGCAACGCTCTTCAGTTTAAATTGCTTACACCTGGTTCTTGTGGACCGATGTAATAGGTCCATATCAACTATAATATTACTCGATTGCTCCTTTAGTATACATTCACGTAATATAGATTATAGAGCAGTTTGTATCAGAGAATGATCATGTATATAATCTAATTACTATTAAATTAATGTTTAATAAGAGAGAAGAAGAATTTTACTATTAGTATGATTGATTGATCCATACAACATGTGGCTCAAGGCGTACAAATGAATACCAAGAGAGACGATCGTAAAAGGCATCTGATGATCTTTTGTCAACTAAGATAATCTATTAAATTGAAATGCAATCAAAATATAACATTTGGTACCAATTATTCCTCAACAATTATCAACACCTTTTCAAGCTTATTGGAGAATGGTTCACTGTCTTCTCTGGATAATTTGCATGTACAGTATGAGAATGTACTACTTAATTTCGCAAGGTAAATCCAGTCACGAAACACTAAAAAAGGAACAGACAGGAACAAGATCAAAATTTAGAAATTGAAGGGTGTGATGCAAAGTCCTGAAGTCTACAATACTACTAGAAAGAAAATAAGAAAAAGGGAAGGCTATGCGTGAGAATGAGAAAGCTAACCTTAGGATGGCCAAAGGATGAGGCGACGTGGAGGAGAGATCGATCGTCCTCGTTTCTCAGGGATCGTGCGCGAGCGAGAGAATCTTCAGGAAGGTTCTGGAATAGTGACGCGTCTCCCTTCTCGGCTGCGCGAAAGAGGTCTTCGGG
This sequence comes from Eleocharis quinqueflora, assembly GCA_964058865.1. Taxonomy (NCBI): domain Eukaryota; kingdom Viridiplantae; phylum Streptophyta; class Magnoliopsida; order Poales; family Cyperaceae; genus Eleocharis; species Eleocharis quinqueflora. Next base: position 203,062 of record CAXKVX010000549.1, read on the forward strand.
CTTGGGGTCGTCTATCTCCATCGCCATGGATTGATACTTCCTCGCAAACTTTACAAGCTTCTTTCTCAAGCCACAGTCTACAATATGGTCTCCCCAGTGTGACGCTGAACCCGTATTCTCTGCGGAACTAAATCTAGACCGTCAGATTAAAGATCAACGCTTGACCTCCACCGATATGATTCAGGGGGCTTTTGATATTATTAATCTGAACCGTTGATTTTCAATTTAACGGTTGAGGGAAAAAGTTCTCCTCTTGCGGAACAAAATGTTCTCTAGAGGATTTCGTTTTGTGTGGCGCTCTACTCGACTACTCTCTCTAGTCATGATGAATTGAATCAATTTTACGAAATATGGGCCGGGCACGCCAACGTATTCTAGGCTTTTCCTGTATGAGACTCATCCAAGGGAGAGATTTATTCCTTCCCTTGCAACAGAAGTACATTTATAAATGCACTATAATTCACTGATTAGTGCTAGACTCGCATTGTTTTAAAAATGCTCATTGGCTTTGAAGCTTTGTAGTTTGCCAACGAGAAATTTCATTCGTTTTAACTTTTTACGAACTTGTAATTAGTAATTTTGTTAACGAGATATCCTTTGCAGTTATAACTGAGAAGCGCACTCCCCGTTTTTTATTTCAAAATCTCAAAATCAAACAATGGAGACAATTAAGCATATTGCCTATTGGCTATTGCAATAAAAACATAGCACTTTCCAGCATAGCCAGATAGCCTCCCATCAAAGATGTACAATGTGAATTAGAGAGAGAGAGAGAGAGATGGAAAACAAAGAACATTCCAGCAAATTACTAACTACATAGCCTAAGCAAAACTATAGAGCAAGAGAAACAGGCAAACAGGCGACCATAATCTCCTTCAATTCACTATAATTACTTGCCCCTTTCAAACTAACCCACAGCTTGCTCTGTCTTCTTCAAAGAACAGTCTCTGTCATTGGATTCATCACCTCCTTCATGGAAGCTGATGCCTGAAATACTCATCTTCCCAATATTCACTGCAGTTTAGAAAACTATTTATCAGAAACTATTGCGCAGACAACAATCACAGGAAAAACACTTATTTTCAGATTTTTGTTTCCCATCTCAAGGGGTTCTGATGGTACATTTCTCAATAAAGATTAGGATTCAAAGACAGCATATTCTTCGGTTATCTTTATCTCAGAAACAACAATTGCAGTTCAAAAGTGGCAACATCCTCATTGCATTTCTCCAACATTCTTGAAGTAGATCATAGATTACCACTGATTATGATGCCAGAAAATATTGGGATATTAGATTTGAAACCTTTATCGGTTTGATGACCAAAAGGTTATGTTTCAGCACACACCTAATCACTCTTTTGATTAAAGAGGAAACAAAGAAAAAAACATAATAAACATACCGACAACATCGAGACCAGATAACTTGGGCATATATTTTCTAATATATTCTTCAGCCGCATCTTCAGCTTTCAAAGTTCCACACTCAAAATTTACTAGAATACATCGATTTTTTCTATGTTTATCTTCCACCATCCCGACTACATCCTCTTCCCACCTGTAGAGTTCATTCTCTTTAACTCAGGTACATTTCCACATAAAAGCAATTATCCCAGGTCAAATAATATAGAAAATAAATCAGCATAGAAGGACATGATTGTGAACAGAAAGGGTTATCTTTTCATGAAAACATGGTTCGGGGGACAGTTTGGCCATATTGAAGTTAAAAAGGACACGATTGAGCATTAAGCCAACAAAAAGTTTTAAACCAATTTGGACTGATAGTATGTATCTAGCAAGGATAAAATATTCAGTCGTTGCATACCGTTACCAGAATGGACAGAAACAGTACCGAAGTTGAAATATGTTTACTTAAGTTAAGAAATCCTACCAAAAGTTGCAAAAAACTAAAACAAAAAACTAAAAATGGAGCTAGTAGCTACTGTAAAGAGACCGACAAAGTGGTAAACACATAATTCTTAAGTAAAACTATCCTTCTAAGAATTAAACAAGTTTAATCAATTAATAAGGGGACATACTAGAGCATTGATATCCAAATGAGACTAACCCATGCACATGATCAACGTTTTGTAATCGAGCAGCATCATGCCCCTTGCACTCGACTACCACCACTCTCTCTCGCTTGCTCTAGTGCCATGCAAGTAAAATATAAAAACAAAAGTCAGAGCTAAGTTACCAGAAAGCTTTCAACTGCAAAATAGAAGAAGAGTATTACATTGCAAAACTAGTGTTAGGCTTACAAAATAATCTATGATTGAGAGCTTAATCAGGCGGTAATCTTCTCCCCGGCTGCATTCCCTTTCGCAAGATATTTCTTGCAATTCAGAAACATTGAAACCAGTAAAGTCTCATTTGAAACATACAAAATGTGATATATAAGGTTTTACTTCTACTGATTCTCCTACTATTATAGACAATACAAATCATTTACATTACCATTGAAGAAATGTGTAATCTAAAGCAAAATTTAAATCAAAGGGAGAGTACCAGTGCCGTGGAGACCATAGCAGGTGGAGTCAGGGAGACGGATAAAATGGCCAGAAATGGATCCGCTTGGAAGCAATGCTATGGATGTTATCCCCTCCATTTCTTCCCCCTTACCTTCTCCCTCTGATCGCATCTCTCTCGCTCTCTCTTTCTCTAGTAGTACAACTTTGCCATGTCCAGTTCACCACGGTCGATTTCGTGCTCGCAACTCCCAAGTGCTTCCAGTACTCCGCTAGCCTAGACTTCAGACATTTTGCAAATTGGCCCGGTATTAATATTGTTTATAAAAGAACTCTCGGGACCTTTTGTTCTGTACATTTTGTATTTGTAATCAGACCCCAAAAGTAAAAAAAAAAGAAAAATTCATTGCTCCGCTGGGCTTGAACGAAATGATATCTCTGGCTCATTATTTATAGTTTCTGCATGTGTTAGTTTGAATCGTTGGATTAAATATGAACGAATTTGATTTTATAATACAAAATGCTTTCTAAATCATATAATTGACGATCAACCATTCAGATCTAATCGGATGATTCAGATTAACGAGTGCAGAGAACACCCATAAAAAATGAGTCCAGAGAATACGGTTCCGAGCTTGAACTCCAAAGTGTCTTATCACTATACTAGATATGGCTTGACATCAGATTAATGAGTTTACGTGAAATTAACTAATCTAATTCATGGGCGTGTTCGACTGGAAATACTAGATTAAGTCGACCCGACTCGATTTTTTTGACCGACTGATCCGACTCATATCCGTCCGAATATAATTTAACGAATCTGATTTTATAATAATACAAAAATCTTTCTAAATTGGCAGAATTTCATATAAAGGCTTCTAAAACTTCAATATTACATATTTAGCCACTGATATCTCATAATTACATATTTATCCATTTAAAACACAAAATGTTTCATATAAAGGCCTCTAAAACTTCAATATTACATATTTAGCCACTGAAATCTCCTAAATACAAACTCGACCTGGCCTGAACCCTAAGGCCGCGACCCGACGGCCCGACCCGAGGCAAACCCGTGCGGACCCGTAAAAAAAGCGAGGGTCGAAGACGAATAGCGACCATACTTTTTGGAAAAAACTTGTGTTAAAATTGACCCGCAAACTCGTCGGCTCGGCCAACCCGTCCAAACTCGGCCCTGCAAACCCGTCGGTCCGGCCAACCCGTCGACTCGGGCGAGTTAGGCCCGACACAGCCTGACAATTCCCTACCTCTATTAGTGTTTTAGAGTGTCCGCACAAGTTTTAACACAGGTTTTTTCCAAAAAGGATGGTCACTATCCATCTTCGACTCTAGAGTTTTTTGGATGAGTTCGCACGAGTTTGCCTCCGGTCGGGCCGGGCCAAATCGCGATCTCGGAGTTTTCGGGTCGGGTCAAACACATACAAATTTTGTCAAATACCTAAACAGAGGAGAGGAGAAGCGGTGTGAAATAAAGAAGCTAACGATTATACATTTCTTCTCAAACCTGGTCCGACAAACTCGTGGCCCGGCCAACTCGTTGACTCGAGCGAATTTGACCCGATCCGACCTGGCCCGACCCGTTTTCAATTTCCTACCTCATTTAGTCTTTTAGAGTGGTAATTACCATTTAATTATTAATTTACATTAAATTTATTAATTTGCAGTTATGCTGGTCAATAATAAAACATTTTGTGTTTTACTTGAATAAATATGTAATTATGAAATTTGAGTGGATAAATATGTAATATTGAACTTTTAGAAGCCTTTGTATGAAATATTTTGTGTTTTAAATGGCTAAATTTGTAATTATGATGTTTTAGTGGCTAAATATGTAATATTGAAGTTTTAGAGGACTTTATATGAAATTCTGCCTTCTAAATTATATTGTTGATTGTCAGCCGTTCAGATATAATCAAACGGTTCAGATCTAGAGATGCAAAGAGCGTCACAAAAAACGGTGCAGAGGATATGGGTCCAAAAATAATAGATTTATTTATCTGACCCTATCTGAAAAATAGCATTGCCAATCCCTGTAAACATGGATCGATTCTACTCGGCCCAGAGGCCCGTAACAATAACAACAACAATCTTCGTTGAACAAAGTTCGCTTATCTCCAGAGAATTCTTGCTCTCGCGCTTCTCCAGTCGGTTCTTCCATGGCTAGCGCAGCGGCGACAGCGATGGCGGCGCCACCGTCTAGAGCCGAGGTTCTCTCCCTTCTCCGGTCGCTCCTACGCACGGCCTCCAAGTTCAACGATTACAACGTGAGAGAGTACGTCAAACGGCGCTCTCTCGGCGCTTTCAGAGAGAACAAGTCTCTCGCTGATCCTTCTTCCCTCGCATCGGCTTTCTCTGACGGGAAGGTGCAGCTCGAGGTTGCCAAGAGACAGGCGGTGGTTTATTCTCTCTATGCTCCCAAGGTCAAGAGTATCATGGAAATCAAGAAGCTCTGAGGACCTAGATGAAAACAATCTTCTTTTAAGGTATTGAAAGTTGCTTAAATATTGAAAATTTCCCAACTAATTTGATTTGAATTGTTATATTGTGGAGTGTTGGAATGAAAATTAAGGCCGATTAATACCAGCCACCACCATGTAATATTGATTGGGAGTTAGACTGTACTTAATTGTCCATGCAAATTTGTTAAACCTGAGCATCTCAGGTGCTTACTTCTTAATCTGGCAGAACTCCAGCATATTCAGAATCGGAACTTCTGTAATCAATGAAAACCTCTCGGTTAGCTTGAATATGAACTAATTCAAAATGTGCAATTTTCCATACTGATGTCTGCAAGTTCTCACTTTGGTATCTGAATGTTTTCTATGTGTTGTTTTAACCACTATAATTATTTCTTTTGGGTCAAAACATGTGTAAATGAATGATAATGGCGGTTTTGTTGCAAAAATATGGTTTGTTCCATTTCTGCGAGTGGAATAAGTGTCCTTCGGCTAAATATGACTGCAAATCTGGGAAATAAGGATCGAACTTGAATGTCTAGGATCAAATAGAAACTTTCAATTTCAGGAATAAGGGGTGGGGGTCTACTGTATGACACTTCATGCACATATTGGTACTGGTCCTATTTCTGTGGGTATTATTATGCTCATTTTATCCCTTTGTGTTTTGACTGAATTTGGTTAACACGTTTATGAAATCTTGTGTTGGTCAGGAGCTTACTACTCACTAATGCTGTCACTACTCGCTAATGTTAGGAGAATATTGGAGAGTCCAAGATCGGGACCTCTCATATTGCATTTGAGTGGGTAGAGCTACCTGATTTCTTTGACAACCTTATAAAAGAGAGTTACTTTGGGGAACTTGTTGAGCACCTATTTTTCATGGATTGTCCTGCTGATTAAATAATATTAGCTAATGGTGATTACATCTGTTGTGTTAGCAGTTGGTGTTAGCTTGTCTCTATGATTAGTCAAGTACTCAAGTTATTGTACATGTTTAATTACATGGCCTTTTTTTTCTTTTCTTTGCAGCTTCTAGCTGTAAAATCTAAAGATTGGAGAATGAAATCCATAGGACTATCATGCTGCTTTTAATTGTACCAAAAGTATGGACATGGGATTTTCAATCAGACGGGCCATACTATGCAGTTTTCAAGTTTTATTCTTGCTTACATTTTTTTTTCCAAATATTATACTTATACTATTGTAATTCTGTTGTGTACTTGTGTTTCTGAACTTATCTTTTAGGTTTATCTCAGATTAACCTGATTATATCTTAGTCACATCATCTACTATTCAGAAAGTCTGTGCCCCATCAATCTGGCTTGTGAACTCTCTAATTATATATTTAATGAATCAACTAGTTAGAGCATTACTCGATGTCGTCAGGACAATTTTATTTTGGATTCGTCCACCACTTTTAGGATATTGTCTTCTTAAACTTTCCTCATGAATGTCAATATTACACAAGTTCGTTTGTATAATTGTATTTGTTTGGAATACATATGCAACATGAGCTAAAGGGAGAGAACGAAAATAAAGCACTAGCATTAATTTGCGTGTTTTGGTGTACGGTGGCGCTATTGACACTATAAAAAATCTCCGCATCCCGGAGCTAAATTTACTTTTATGTATTTCATTTGTTGTACATAAAAATATTAATAATAAAAAATGACATGAAAGTTATTATCATGCTTTTCTAAGAATAAAACTGTCAAATTGAAAAAAAAAACTTTAGTGTGCGAAGAATCACAGTCGGTTTAGAGTTCTTCATTGTAAATGCTTAATTTGTCAAGCGAATCACAGTCGGTGGTGTTGAGTTCATTGTTTTGAAGTAATGCTTAAATTGTTAAGTGAATCACATTCAGTCGTGTTGAGTTCATTGTTTGAAGTCGCTAGTGATCGCTAAAAGAGAAGAAAAAATATGTATTTGATTAATAAATTATTTAATTTAGTTCGATTGAGTTTCTGATATTTTTTTAAATGAACCACTTTGAATTATTGAATTTGATTCAATTCACTTTCTTCGACTATTAGATTTGATTACTATTCGATAACATTGATCGCTAACATGGACCGGAAGAGGATAAAACAATATGGAAAAGGTGAAGTATTTTTAGTCAAAATTTATATCCTCTTTTTCTATACTATTGATAACATATTTCTTAACTATAATTTAGTGTCTTACTTAAATATAAGACTCATAATAAAAAATCTATCAATCATTTTTTGTGATCCCGACTTCGTGTATTTGGGCCGAGAAGGACAAATAGGAAACCGAATGATAAAAACACCGAGAGAGAAAAAAACAGATCTTTATCTCCTTTCATCAAATTCTCTACCCAAACCATCTAACAACAACCCACTCGAAGCAAAAATAAAACGTGGTGCAAAACCATAAAAGTAGTGTCTTCAATTTTATCTCCTTTCATCAAATTTCCTTGCTTCATTCTGTGCAGACAATGGAGCTGATGGATGGGCTCCCCTTGTCCCAACCTTTCTTCCAAAAGGTCCCTCTATTTTATCAAATTCAAGCTCATCCCCTAAATCAAAAACCTCTTTTGGAACTTGAAAAGATCCGCCAGGGTGTCTTGCTTCACTATTTTCAGCCTGGGATCTCTGGCTGCTCTCTTCAAAGCTCACTTTTTTCTTCTGTTTTTTTCCTCTTCAGTGGAATCATCATCTACTTCCTCCTCCATTTTCCCATTTGCTTCTTTTAAATAGATCTCTTGTTCTCTTAAAAATATCTTGTCTACAAATTCTATAATGCATACTAGTTCCTTTTCAATTGCTCTCTTCCCTTCATATATCATGGGATCAGCACTCTACAAAAGACGTCATTTGAGTATTGTTCTTAAACTTTTTTTGTGCTAAATTACAAGGATGAGTTGGTCTATATATGCCAGCAGTTTACTGCAGCTCTCTGTCTGGGCACAAATTAAACATTGTCCGCTATAAAAACAGTGTCTGCTATGATCAGGAACAACTGAGGACTCACCGATTCCAATTCAGACAGTGCAATTTGAAATGTATGGCCTGGATAGATTTAATTTTGACTGTAGGGGTCCTATTTTTTAGAATTTTACCTGTTTGATTTAATCAATGTTCTGATTTAGAATTGGAGGACAAACCTATCTCATTCAGAATAGGAGCTGATACCAACTCCTATGCAATACGGTACCGAGCACTTGAGCAGTTATAATGTGTATAACTCAGTAAAATCTTATTATTTAAAACTGAAAAGTCAATTTAAACAATAAATAAAATAAAAAAAATGATGGTTCAACTGCCATTCAATCTGGCATGGAAATTCCAAAAGTCTTAATTTATTTGTTAAATCTTAAACCGACACAAGAGAGGACAGTAACTTGACTCAACGTTCCAAACTACCAAACAAGCTTACCAAATCAACCCAGTAATTATATACAATAGTTGGGAGGCAATGTGTGATGAACATTTTTCTAACTAACCCTTATGAAATCAAGTTGGAGAAGCAGATCAGCCGCCTGATCTGAGACCTTCTTCAGGTCGATCTCACTTTTGGGCTCATTTGATTTATGGGAAGGTGGTGGATAGTGATGGTTTTTGCGAGGAAATGGGTATTGGTATTGGTATTGATTGGAATTTGGAGGCGAGGTGGTCATGGGAACAGTAAAAGGGAACGGGAGGTGGAATAGGAGGAATAGAGGAGGGAATAGTGGTTTGGAATTGTGGATGGGGATTGGGTTGTGAGAGGAGGAGCGACGTGGCTAGGGCTTGGAGGAGCTGATCGGATGGATTAGAGGGTTGAGGAGGAAGCGGCGGAGATGGAAGCGAGTTGCAAGAAATGGAGTTACAGCAGGGAGTACAGTTGCAGTGGTTTAACTGGTGAGTGTGGTGAGTGTGGTGAGTTTGTTGGTGTGTAGTGTGGTGGTGGTGGTGGGAAGAAGCGGCCTGGGGGTGGATGGAGATGGGAAGAAGATCCGCTTTACTGAGGTGGATGAGAGAAAAAGCCTGATAGTAGACAAAGGAGCAATGGGACAGATCAAACCTACAGAGGATCACTGGATCAGATCATCAGACGTAAAAATTAGAATAATGTTGCGTAGATTTGACATCCACAGTTACAATATGTTATTATACATATTTAGTTGAGTTATTATGCATATTATTTGAATTGTTATACATGTTATTTTTGTACTGAAAAAATTATTATGTATGTTAACAAAATAATGTACATAATAACTCAAATAATATGTATAATTATTTCATTACAAAAATAACATGCACAATAACTTAAAAATATGGATAATAGCTCAACTAAATGTGTATAATAACATATGTATCGATAGTCGGTAGCAATATTGGTATCTGAAAGTACGAATTTTGATGTTTCCTTTACAACATTTATGCAATCGAACAGTTGAAAATAAAAATTGAATTCAAATTTAGTTCGTAGCCCTCGTGATCTCTCTCGCTTCAGTACTGAAACGAACGCGCCCTTGACCTTGAAGAGAATCGTATCCTCTGCACTATTTTTATTGGTGCTCTCTGAACCGTTAATATAGACCGTCAGATTAGATCTGAACGGCTGACCGTTAATTATATGATTCAGAGAGACTTTTGTATTATAAAATCATATCCGTTCAGATTTAAGTGTACGGTTCAGATTAACCGAAGTAGCTTCCATAAAAACGGGTGAAGAGTATATCGTTTCGAACTTGAAGGAGCAGCCTAGCATAGAAGAGAGACACCTGTCACTCTATCAGCTCTTCAGGCCCAATAAGCCCAGTAAACTACAAATTACATATCACGTGTTTGTCAGTGATTGGGCCCGTAATAAATAGTATTAACACAGGCGCAAGTGCCCAACCGTGCAATGATTTTAGAGGCAAATGAGGTGGGCCTGGTTTCATGGGAAGCCGACAGACTTGGCATGGCCGTATGTGCTTTAAATCTTGGAAGTTGGAATCATGGTGTGTTTTCTAGTTTATTTGTACTTCTCTTCCTGGATTATTGCTCCAGTGTAAGGTTCAAGTTATAATGTATCTTTTCAATAAAGAACCCGTGTAATTCGACTTCTGTTTCTTTTCATTTAAATTTTATGTTCCGCGCAAAATGAACACGAATCTTTTCGCAGAGAGAATAAATCTGGTGAAGAAACCAAAAGAATATGAGAAGATATGTCTTCATTTTTGTGTATTTTTTGTGTTATTAAAATTCAAATTATTCATCATGTACGTTTTTTTATTTTTATGTAACTAAATCTAAAATATTTATTAATTTTAATGAATGATATAGATTTAAAGGCAAACAAAAATGAAGACGTTATATCAATTCTCAAAGAATATATATACTATAGTGTTTTATCGTAATCTATAATATCTATGAAATTAAATTAATAATAATTACGGATGGTTGATATGTTGTTGAGCAGCGTCTGTGGATCGTTTAATTTTGTAATGATTAAGGAATGTTTTTGAAATATTTCTACATGAGTAATTGAAGATTACGAATAAAGTTGAGAACGAAAATAATTATCCTAATTTTAGTATTTTGTAGAAAATAATACAATCTTCGCGTGGGTTATCTATTATTACTTCTTAACATCCAGAAAAGTTCATTAAACTATGAGCAGGGGAGATCTGCACCGCTTTTAATTCAAATTTGGTTTAAAGTCTGCAAAAGTAATTCGATTGCGCAAAATTTTGCACTTTTGAAGTAATTTTAATTCTTTATTCATCAAGAGTGCGAATTTTGATGCAATCAAACGATTGCAAAAGACTCAAAACTCGAATTCGAATTCAAAACCGTGCAAATCTCCCATAAAGAAGACAAAACGTTTGGTGGTGATATTGCCATGTACGGTGTGCAATATTTTCTCTAATACTATTGTTCAAAAGTATAACTGTCATAAGCATATTTTTTTATTATGATAACAAAAATGCTCATCTAATTTAATACAACTTTTTTTGTCACCTAACAATATAAAACCATACAAAAGTTGCATTTTTTGTTCCTCCACAATATAACAATGTACTGTAAATTCTATTACCTTCGGTTTGAAAGTACGAGTCCATATGTTATGTTTGATCTTCTATGAAGCTTATGTGGTTATAAAAATATATATGCACAGTGATATATTATAGAGTGAGGTTACGATGCTTCAACAACTGATATTATGTCTTCATATTTTCGATTTCAAAATTTAAATGACTGCTCTATACCAATGTTCTTAGAGATTGAACTTATCTTTCTTTTTTTTATCTTTTTTTTACTATTTTTTAAAAGGGTGAAAAATTAATTAATCTCACGATTTTTGAACCATCTGATATGAATGATTTTCCATCCTTCTAAAATAGAGTAAAAATTCTAAAAGAATATAAAATTTGTTCTTCAAGAAGATTTTAATATGCAGATAAAGTTCAACTGTTTGGATCGCTCGTTTGATCTTGAAATTAGAGATATGACGACGAAGTACCGCTTGCTTAGTGCTTTGTAAAGTCACTCGTATTATATTCTCAACTAATAACTTCAATATATTTTCATATTTAATCATCATATAGAAACCGTGATATTGAGAATTTGTGTTATAATTTTCTTTTCAAGTATCGCTAATCAAATGAATCCGAACCTGCTACAATATTTTATTTTTTATACTAAAAAGTGGCACGATCCGGACTGTCGAATTTGAATCATGGGCATGATTTTTACACTCGGGCAACACTTTTACTGTAAGGAGCAGTTTTTTTGTATTGATTTTATTGTAGCAGTCAAATATATTTGATATAGTAATATGCTATATTAGATTCGAATTCTAATCAAATTGGAGTTATTTTTTTTGTCAAGTCTGCCGGTAAACTTTGATTGGGAATCATGATTGTGACATTTTAGGAATCACATTCTTTGTGGAATTTTTTTCTCTGCTATCTCGAAACTTAATATGAATAGTCAAATTAAAGATAAACGGTTCGACCGTAAATCATATGATTCAGAAATTTTTTTATATTATTAATCTGGATCGTTGATCTTTAATCCACGATTGAAATTAAAAGTTCTCCTTCAAATGAAAAACAAATGAAGCTCCATATCTGGATCGCCACACAATTAGTTATACCATCGGAAATGCACGAAATCTAGAACCCCTGCACAAGAGGGCAGTAAAATTGGGATCTGAATCTGCTTGTATTGGAGGTAAGCACGGCTCTGCTTGTCTCGATCCGATCGCCACGAATCGATCGACCGTCACAAACGGTTGTGATTTGATTCAAGAGACAGATATTTTGACCGTTAGATGAATTTTGAACGATCCTTATCGAAACAAGCAGGAGACAAGAAAGAATTTGACGAGCAGCAGATTTGGTTCCGTAAAATTGTACCTATATTCGTGCATCTAATTATAAAAAGAGAGTTAAACATAAAGAAAAAGAAAAGAAATTTACATCACTAGCTAGATGATGCTTAAAATCTCTACCTGTAGGAACCCAAACACTGCCAAATTGCCAACATATTTATCAGCACAAAAACAAACAATAATCTATTAAAAAACTTAAACTTAAAAAATGGTGACTTTCATTTTTTATTTTAAAATTATTCTTATTAGTTTACTTTATTAGATGAAAAAATTAATTTGCATCAAGTTATTGGAACTTTTTTTATTATTTAAAATCACCTTTTTCTATTAAAAATTAAAAAATATTGTTCTGAATTTGCTAATATATGATGCACATATACAAACGAAATGCTCACTAGCATTACTTGAACAAAATATATGTATATAGAAGTCTAATAAAAGGAAAACAGAAACACTTAGTCCATAAAATGAATTAAAAAGCCTATTTTTGCCGAATATTTACTCTGACATTGTAATATTACGGTGCCATTTTAATTTGATTGATGATCATAATGACTATTTTACCATTAAAGGTAAAATTTTATCACTGTCATGCTAAACGTGTGATCTTTGTAGATCACATATACGGACACACTCTAAGGACTTAAAATTGATGATGTTTGGGAACGCGTAAAATGTGTCGAAAATAAGAGGGAAAACTTCACGTTATTTAGAAGCTCTTTTTTCAGAAACAAACAAGTGTGCCATTCTCTTATAGTAAATCTCCAGACATTTCGTTTCATTTCCACCATCCCACTCTCCTACCTCTCTCTCTCTCGCCATCCATGGCAACCCCTACTTCGTCGCCATTCGCGACCACCAGCTCCGTCGGTATATCTCGCTTGAGCTCTCTCTCCCGATCTTCCGATTCGCGCTCGAAGTTCTACGCAAGCTCATCGCGCCATCTCTTCTTCACCAACGTTCGTACATCAAGGCTTTCTCCTCGCCTTTCACCTGTTACACGCGTCGCAAGTGATCCAGACCTGAAAGAAACTGTCTCAGACACTGGTCAGCGACTATGTAGCTTATATTCAATATCCAATCCTGAATTCAATTTTGTTGAATGTTGGTTTCTTTCGGCTAAAATTTGCCACATTATGTTAATTGTCGCGTGGTCTTTGATCTGAAATAGAGAGAACGTAATTCCTATGGTTAATCGCTCACCTAATCTGGATCCAACCAGAATGTGGTACGGATCAGTGGTACGGTATGCGGAATTGGCCAGCATTTGTACCCGCATCAACCCACTTCTAAAATTATTTATATCCATCTTTTTTTTTGTTCAAAGAATTATAATGCCTCTGACAGGGTCCATTTGATACCACATGTTAAAAAAGTTAAAAAAAAATTGACCCATGGGGCCAGATCTTTACATATAGTCCGACCTGATACTGACTTCTTGTGGCAAAAGACATGATACATGACTACTAGTAATGCAGGTGTTTCAAATTTGCCTTCTGTGTATGACCCCTCGTCCATTGCATCTAGTATCAAGTTTCATGCTGAGTTCACTCCTTCATTCTCTCCTGAGCATTTCTCTCTATCCAAGGCCTACCGTGCAACTGCAGAAAGTGTATGCGATGCGCTCATAATCAACTGGAATGCAACTTATGACCATTATGGCAAGACAAATATGAAACAAGCATACTACCTCTCCATGGAATTTCTTCAGGTTTAGTTAATATTTCCTCTTAGAATTAAACAAGTCGGTTCTTTTTTATTTTATTTTATTAAAGTTACTTTTCGTCTTTGTTTAATTCAGGGAAGAGCTTTGTTAAATGCAATTGGTAATCTTGAGCTAACTGGGAAGTACGCTGAGGCCATAAAGCAGCTCGGATATACCCTAGAGAGTGTTGCTACTCAGGTAAAATGAACTTGTGAGTATATCAGTAATTATTGTACCACAAAAAAACAAGCCAATTGATGATGAAAAACTCAAATTCAACTCTTACTAATGGATAACTGGCAAATGATTCATCTGACATACATGTCTTGTTGTCATTTTTTCTATGGTCTGAATATCAATATTTCCTTACTCTTGGAAATGAAACCCAATTGAATTCATTATTTCGATTGGGTTTCGTCTCTAGCCTACCCAAACTTGTTTGGGACTAAAAGCTTTGTTTTTGTTGTTGAATATCAATATTTTCTTCCTAAATTAGGTGTAAAAGAAAAAGATAACTAATGAACTTTTTGAGTTTTAACTTATTAGGAGCCAGATGCTGCGCTTGGAAATGGAGGCTTAGGTCGACTAGCCTCATGCTTTTTGGATTCTATGGCTACCTTAAATTACCCTGCATGGGGATATGGCCTCAGATACAAGTATGGTCTTTTCAAGCAGAACATCACCAAAGATGGTCAAGAAGAGGTTGCAGAAAATTGGCTAGAGGTGATTTTGTAATTCTATTTAATTATTGCACTTTTTTATCCTTTTTCTTTTGAGACCATTAGTATTACTTGAAGTTTTCTTTTACTAGCTGAGTATGTCAGGTCCAGTAAGCAGAAATAGTACTTTCAGTTCTATTGAATGTTTACATGCAATAAACCCACCATTGATAACTCAGGTGGCTGGGTTGGATTCTCCCAAAAGGGAGTTGCAAGTTCAAGAATCAATAAGGGTAAAAAGGTTGACTGATCGAGTTTTACTGGTGTGAACATCAGAATTCTAGTGCTGAATTTCCTTATTTCAAAAGAAAAGATATTAGATGCAAGGCACTTACTGGCACACACACTAGGGGAGGAGGGGTTGTTGTGGTAGTCTTTAGCGTATTGAGGGGATGGGATTAATTGTGGTACTTCCTCAATGCTGGTACACTATTGAAACTTTGGAGTGTGGAGTCATATGCTGTTTTGGTCGGATACAACAAAATACACTGCTGTAATAGTATCTGTTATGTTGGTGTGTGACACTCTATGATACATACTAGACATTCCACCTACCTATTATATTATACTTTATAAAAACTTATAGTTCCACAAGCCCGGGAAGGAAACTAGCCTACCCAACATGGCGAGCCAAGCCCGTCCAAGCCCAGAAAGAAGGAGGGTTGTGATAGGCTTAGCGAGCCAACGTAAAAATTCAGCCAATCTTATGGAAATGAAATCCAATATGGACTTCATTTCTAGCCTACCCAACTTGTTTGCGACAAAAGGCTTTGTTGTTGAAAAACTTATAGTTCCAAAATATGGCTACGGACCACATGGAAAACGTGCTTGGTCATCTGATGCTTCCCTCACGGCTCTTAACATTCGAGTCCTATACCCATCCTTAAAAATTGATGTGTGCTGTTCCATTCATTTCACAAGGTGAAACTAAAATTGCTTTTGGTAGCTTATTTTTTTGTTTCACTTTGCCCCCGGAACTTTACAGAAACTGGAAAATCTACTTCTTTCCTGGAGAAGTTCTAGTAGTTAATTTTTTATGAGCTTTCTCCGCGATTACATATATTTGTAATATGTACTCTTTTATGTAATAGTTTCAATTACAAAATGTGCATAGACATAACTTTTTTACCTAATTCAAAAATAAAGAGATGAAAATGCATGTTCTGAAGTTACGCATATTTTTTTTTTGGGATATACACATGAATGCCATATATATAAGATTCCAAAATTTTGCACAGCAATTCATTGTAGGTTGTCTCTGTTTCTTTTTTCTTTTCAGTTGATATTTAGGCTTCAATAAGTGTTTTTACCTTACCTGAAACCTACCTTAAGACACTAAAAGGGATGAGAAAAGAAAAGAAAAAAAATCTGTTCTGAAATGCCTGACAAAATATAAGTAGTCGACCTGATTGATATTGTATCCCTGCCAGACTCTTGGTCTGATCTTGTTTAAGGTGTCAATTCTGTTAAATCTTGTTGCAGATGGGAAATCCCTGGGAAATTGCAAGAAATGATGTGTCCTACCCAGTCAAATTCTATGGTAAGGTTGTGGTTGGTTCAGACGGAAAGAAGCACTGGATTGGGGGAGAGAATATCAAGGCTGTTGCCTATGATGTGCCAATACCTGGATATAAGACGAAGACTACTATTAATCTCCGGCTTTGGTCCACAACTGTTCCCTCGCAAGATTTTGATCTCTCGGCATTTAATGCTGGAGAACATGTTAAGGCTTGTCAAGCCCATCAAAATGCTGAAAAGGTTTTTCTTTGATTCATATTAATTTTGAAGAGAAGCAATATTTCTTTGGCTCTACAGTCTCTGTGGTATTATGTTTTTGTGCACCTTTTTCTATGTTTTTTCCTTTTACTGAACCATGTGGCCAAATTTTGAATGCTTAATTGCAAATAGAGCTTTCGAAATACCCTTAAGTTTGTTTAATTGCAAATGGCCTCACTTCAACAAGCAATATTATTAACAACTGCCACAAAAAAAATCGAATTTAAATAAACTTCTACATAATAGGTACAGAAATGCTGACTGTCTTGTTAGCTCCACATCAGTTCAAGTAATAGCTACTGCTTATAGCATAACCCTTGAAAATAGAACTTTTGATAGCTAGCAATGCAGTAAAACAGCAAGCAGGAATAAACAGAACAAAGGGGAAGGAGAGGAGGTGGGAGAAAAAGGAAAAGTTAAACTGCTTTTGCTAAATAGCCTAAGGAATGTTTTTTTTTTCCTTCTCTAAGATATGCTACATACTCTACCCTGGAGATGATTCGCCAGAGGGGAAGATTCTTCGTCTGAAGCAACAATATACTCTTTGTTCAGCCTCTCTTCAAGACATAATAGCTCGTTTTGAGAGGCGATCTGGAAATTCTGTAAATTGGGAGGACTTCCCTGCAAAAGTTGCAGTGCAGATGAACGATACACATCCCACACTTTGCATCCCTGAATTGATGCGCATTCTCATAGATGTCAAGGGTTTGAGCTGGGATGACGCATGGAAAATTACTCAGAAGTGTGTGCTGTATTTATTTTTTTCTGTTGCTTTACTGTTATTGGAGTGTAATATGTTAGTGCCAGTTTACCAAGTCCAGCTCGTGTATATCTTGATGTTAGCGCTCAAAGTAATCTGGTCCTTACTTCAGTTCAGCATTCAAAAGGAAATGCTACCTGACCTGGTCCTTTTGTTGGCAACACTAATAACCCAAATTATTTTTTTCAGAACGGTTGCATATACGAATCACACAGTTCTTCCAGAAGCACTGGAGAAGTGGAGTCTTGACATTATGCAAAAGTTACTTCCTCGTCACGTTGAAATTATAGAAATGATTGATGAGCAGGTACCTTTTTAAATATTCCCATCGAGTTCTACACCAGTTCTCTGACTGAGCATACCAGAATACTCTGTGTTACCATTTAAGTAGATACCATCAGTCTTCATTATAGGTTTGTAGCTGGTATGGATATTCACGTCTTAATATTCTAATATTAATGGATTTTAATCAGATCCTTATAACCATAAGGCTAGAAAACTGAAGGGCAGCGAAAGGGTACTTGTGTCTGTCATGGTTTCTTAATCATGCTTCTTAACCCCTGCCTCTCTACTCTCTCTCCCTCTCTCTCCCCGTCTCTCGCAGCTTGTCAACACTATAATAGCACAATATGGCACGGTTAATCTTGTCCTCCTCGAGAAGAAGCTTAGAGAAATGAGAATATTAGATAATGTAGATCTCCCCCCTTCCCTTGCACGACAATTTATTAAGCCAAAGGGGCAGAAGTCTACTCTGAAATCTAAAGTAAAATCAGTGACGGAGATATCAGAGCTCTCTGGCAAGGTTCGAAAGGAAGAACCTGAATCCTCTACTGGGATACTAACAGAAGAGGTGGCAACAAAGAAGGATGAAGCTGTTGAAGAAACAGAAGAGGAAGATATGGAAGAAGGAGAAGAAGAAGTGTTCTTAAAATCTGACCCAGAAAAGCCGAAATTGGTTCGAATGGCCAACTTGTGTGTTGTAGGTGGACATGCTGTTAATGGTGTTGCTGCCATTCACAGCGAGATTGTGAAAGATGAAGTATTCGATAGCTTCTACCAGGTGTGTAAAAAGCTATACACTGGTGCAAGATTTTGAACCCTGCCATTTGGTGAACCCAGCCTGACCAATGTGGCACCTATTTTTTATGTTTAGTTAGTATGACCACAATTTTTATATTCCCTTGTGACCATAAATTACCGAATGTAGAAAGTCAAAGTTTAAAAAGTTTGAAATAGTAATTTCTCTAACAATTCACTGTGCCAAGAATGAGATGCCTGTGGGCTTTTGACCTTTTGGTCTCTCCTTAGATTTATTATTAGTATCTTTTATGCTTCATAGGATGCACTGTTGTTTTCTTCCTTTTGGCAGATGTGGCCTGAAAAGTTTCAGAATAAGACAAATGGAGTTACACCAAGACGCTGGATCAAGTTTTGTAATCCTGAGCTGAGTGACATCATAACAAAATGGATCGGAACTGATGATTGGGTCCTTAACACAGAGAAGCTTTCTCAACTAAAGCAGGTGACACCTCTCACTCGCCCTCTCTCTTTCTACACTTCAGCTCAAATCTTTGTTTAGAAACTCAGTTTAGAAAATAAAAAACTCCGTATCGTTTTCGCTCACATTTTTGTTCCGACAGTTCGCTGACAACGAGGAATTGCAAGAGGAATGGAGAGCGGCTAAACGAAGAAACAAAATAAAGGTTGCATCCATGATCAGAGAGAAAACTGGATATATTGTCAGTCCTGATGCAATGTTTGATATCCAGGTCCTTCCTCAAATTTGATTTGTGATTTGTTACACTTCAAGAAAGCCATATCAAATAATACTTGCTTCAGAGACCTACAATTTTAATGGATTTCTCTTAAAAGTGACATTATTAAAAGGTGACTTCATCAAGCATGACTGTTCATTCTCAAAGGTAGATATTGAAATAATAACTCGAATTTTCTCTGTCACAGGTCAAGAGGATCCATGAGTACAAGCGGCAACTACTAAATATATTGGGAATTGTGTACCGGTATAAGAATATGAAAGAAATGACTGAAGAAGAGAGGCGAAAGAGCTTTGTCCCTAGGGTTTGCATCTTTGGAGGTAAAGCATTCGCCACTTATGTTCAGGCCAAGAGAATTGTGAAGTTTATAACTGATGTTGCATCTACCATTAATCATGATCCTGAGATTGGAGATTTGTTGAAGGTACTATTTTTCACATAATTCTGATACAGCCTTTTATTACTATTCTGAAGGATTCACAGACTCTAGACTTTTCAATCTTGTTTGTTGTAACATTTTTTGCTTGTAGGTGGTATTTGTGCCAGATTATAATGTCAGTGTTGCAGAGCTGCTAATTCCTGCTAGTGAACTCTCTCAGCATATCAGGTATTTGCCTTTTAGACTTTATTCTTACATTAATGAAAACACTCCCACTCATCATAATGCAGTAATTCCAATTAAGGTACATGAATTATTGACAATGGCGGAACCAATGTGTACCCAGTGGGGTCGCATGACCCCACTCAAATTTCATACACCTTGATTATTCTTTAAATTTTTGAGCTATTTCCAAGTAGTTGAAGGATAATGACCCCGCTGTAATGTATAATAATTCTAAAGAGGACCCCATTCCATTTGTTCGGACTCCAAATAATTCAATTTGAGCTCATTTCAAGATTATAAATCTAATTCCACTTTAAAAGATCGAGTCCATTTGTATAATATTTACTGACATTATTTTTAGTTGTTTTTTAGTTAAAATAAATTGTGTGATGACCCCACTAAGACAAGATCTTGGTTCCGCCACTGTTATTGAAACACAAGCTTCTCTACCTGCCCAAGCTCTAAGGGACTCATGTGTCACATATTCCTCATAGTTTAAATACAGGAACTTCAATCCTTGCATATAATTGTGCTAGTCTACAAGTTTACATGAAATATCTAGGAAATTTATTACAGTCTCTTCTATTTGCTGTTAAGGATATATAAAGTTATAAACTATATCACCACCTACTCTTACACTTAAGCTTTTTGAGCGATTGGTTCATCAACTAAATAATTATGTCATCACTATTGTACCAACTTTTCAACTTCCGTAATTATTATAGAACCCTTAGCCACTTCTTACTGATAGAGACGGGGGATAAAATGGTAAGCTTAGAACAAGATTTTTTTCTTTGTTGTTTCTTTTAATATTTCTTAATGACAATCTTTGTGACTGTGAATCAGTACGGCTGGTATGGAAGCAAGCGGCACCAGTAACATGAAGTTTGCAATGAACGGATGTGTCTTGATCGGTACACTAGATGGGGCCAATGTAGAAATCAGAGAAGAAGTGGGCGAAGAGAATTTCTTCCTCTTTGGAGCAAGAGCTGAGGAGATTGCTGGCTTAAGGAAAGAACGGGCTGAAGGAAATGTATCTTACTCACCTTTTATTCATTTTTTTCAGTTTTTTTGTTTCTCTTTCAATTAAAGCATGTTCTTTTCACTCCAAAGAGCAGTGCTCTGAAAAAAAGAGAAAAACAGTGAAGTTAAAATGGTGTGTAGCAGTTACTGAATTTTCTTGAATAACCAAAAACCAAACAAACCAGTACTTTTTCTACCTTGTACAGGATCGTGCCAGTCATAGCTAGGTGTGCTACCATGCTTGTATAGGTAATGTTTGGTATTGTAGGCTTGTTTTCTGCTGTTCTGGATTAAACTAAGAAATTTCTTAATTGTACTTCCTTTCTCTATCTCCCGTGCAGTTTGTACCAGACCCAAGGTTTGAAGAGGTGAAAAAGTTTGTTCGTAGTGGTGTTTTTGGAATTTACAATTATGATGAACTGATGGGCTCCTTAGAAGGAAATGAAGGATACGGCCGTGCTGACTATTTCCTTGTTGGAAAAGATTTCCCTAGTTACATTGAGTGCCAAGAGCAGGTTGATGAGGCCTATCGTGACCAGAAAGTATGTCAATTTCGGTTACAAGTGAAAAGAACTGAGAATGTCCAATCCTGTTAGCTTTAAAGGGCAATCTCAGGTATATGGTGCAGTGCAAGTATCACAGAGATGATACACCAAACAAAAAACAACAGAATATTATTGTTTGCCCAAAAGAAGCAAACGTTGTAAGAGTATATAGGTCCTCCCTTCCACATATATCTTATAAGATTATAACATTGCCTTTTAGCTTTTCATTCTGGTACAATATGAGGGTTTTTACAGACAAGTCCCCCCCCCCCCCCCCCAACCCAACAAGAGAGATTGATGATGTTTTTATAAATTTTATTTAAAGAACAAAATTGGTATCTTTCTCATTCCTATTTTCTTCAAACAAAGCCAAATCTCCCAACTTTTTTGGACTAAAGACTTTGTTGTTGTTGAATGTCAAATCTACCCTCTGTATAAAATTTTCCCCTAACAAAATAAAGATCCCCTTCTCTTAGAGGGTTGTGCAAGATGTTTATCTTGTGATGGTATGTGCTATTCTCAAAAACTATCCTCAGTTCTGTTTGTTTATCTCTACAGAAATATGGAAAGAATGAGATTGAAAGAACCGTGCTAAGTTAACTGATGCTTCATATAGCTATTTTAACATCTTATTTTCTTTCAGAAATGGACAAGAATGTCGATAATAAACACTGCCAGCTCTGCCAAATTTAGCAGTGACCGCACAATTCACGAATATGCAAGAGAGATATGGGATATCAAGCCTGTTATTCTGCCGTAAAAAAGTTGGAAATTAAATAGATAAAGGTGAGTTGGAGAGAGTTAGCTTGCCAAGTCATGCAGGGAGATTAGTATGTTCATATTGGTGTTAATTAAAATAAATGGATCATGGATCCATATGTTACCATTAGTGGTACTTATTATAGTTGTGAATTCAAATAAATGGATCATGTATCCATATATTACCAGTAACCGCTATTAATATATTATGAATCTTGAAAGCTCTTTAAATTCTGCTCTTGTTGTATTCATTTCTCTTTACGTTTTTGTGCTCATCTGTTGCACTAGACTTTTGTTTCCATCTCAACCGACAAGGATTACCATAGCATCTAGGAAATTATATTATTACTAGCAACCTGCATTGCTACTGGAATTCACATCCCTGTAATTAGTGGCGGAGGTTGAGTAGAGTAGAGGAGACTAATTCAAGAGGATGTGATGATTACAATTCTAAATAATTATAAAGTTATCATAATTATTGTTTTTATTTTCAAAGTTTAATTGTTGATTCAAACCGTTGAACATGATCTCCACAATAAAACAACACTCAAATCAAATTTTACATTTTTTTGAATTTTTTTACTATTTATTAAGATGGATATAAAATTCAATGGTTCGCGTTATTGTAATTTTGATATATTTTTGCATCCATCTTAATAAATAATAAAAAAATTCAAAAAATGTAAAATTTGTTATGAAAGTGTGTTTTATCGTGGAGATCATGTTTAACGATTTGAACTTTGAAAATGAAAAAAATAATTATAGTAACTTTGTAGTTATTTAAAATTGTAATCATCGGATCCCTCCTCCTAATTCAATACTTTGTTGATGTATGTCAGAAAACAATAGTAAAGAGGAATCATTTCAGGACCCAAATAGAATTAACTTGAAAATTAAATACCTTATTAGTGTATTTTAAAATTCAAGGAGGATCAATTCAATACTTTAGAAAATAATAATAAAGAAGGGATCCTTTCATGATCTAAATAGAATTTAACTTACAAATTAAATATCTAATTAGTGAATTTCTAAAATTTATGGAGACCATTGTTCTCTTTGAGCTGCACTAAGCTCCGCCATTGCCTGTAATAATATATTACTACAAAGAAATCTCGAAATCCATGCAGGTGAATCTCAATTTTATAACATCTGCCAGATTCTCTCTCTAGTACCACAATGGGAAAATATATGTTTATTTATAAGGGTATTACTAATTATCGTTCCATCTTATATATGATTTCACTCTTCATGACTGTTTATAATCGGATACTGTACTGCCTTTTCTGCACGTGCTACACAATATACGATTATAAACCACGATGCTTAATTTATTTTTTTTGGAGTAAAATAAGTGAGATGGGTTGCTGAGTTGCTGACTGCTGTTGATGTTTCCTATTCATTTGAAGGGCATATGTAGAGTTTTACATTTAATATTTCTGTGCACAAAAATTTCCAGACATCCTTAAATTTTGCCACGATTTTGAATTTGTTTTTCTCTGACCCAAAAAAAATAATTACATCCATAACTCTGATTTAAAAAATTGACAATCATGGTTCTATTTTTCTGCGTTCAGCGTTCAGATTAAACACATCTGTTCAAGCTGGAAAAATGACAAAATGATTAAGTATGGTGCAAAATTTAAAATCCGGATTCACTTACGAACGATGCGTCTGAACCTTGCATTCAGAAAACATTGTGAATGCTATGTCTGGACGAACGTTCAGACAGTGTGTTCAGATGTTAATGCATATTTCAAAGTACTTGATAATTTTTTGCTTTGTCAACTCGAGTGTCCTTGATTTCTGAACACGTGCGTCTAGAAAACACATCTAAACGCTGAACGCAGAAAGATAGAGTCATGACTGTCAAATTTTTGAAATCAGAATTATGAATGTAATTCTTGTTTTTTAGGATCAGACGAAAATTTATTCCCATTATATTTGCATATTTAACCCATTGCAATTATGACTAATGGTACTATATGTCATATGTGAGTTTTTGGAATTAGAAGGATGTAGAGTAGTTTAGCTTTAAAAATATTCCAAAATTTTGCGCTAGTAGATAATTAATGCCTTCCCCATGTGGACAAGTTCCAAGTAACACAAAATGGGTTTTAATCTAATCCAAGTTTAGAGGAGAGTATTCCATATGTCCATCTTTAAAAGGACAAATTAAAAAAAAGGATAATGTTTCGTAGATACCACATTTGATATCGATTTTATTATGCACATTTAGTTGAGTTATAATGCACATTATTTGAGTTATTATGCATGTTATACTATAACTATTTCAGTACGAAAAATAACATGTATAATTATTTCATTACAGAAAATAACATGCATAATAACTCAAATAATGTGTACGATAACTCAACTAAAGGTGCATAATAAAATCCACAACATGCATAACTATTTCATTACAAAAAATAACATGCATAATAACTCAAATAACGTGCATGATAACTTAACTAAAGATGCATAATAAAATCGATATCAATAATTAATATCAAATATGTATCTACCTATCAGCTCCAAATAAAAAATTCTATTGCAGTGGTTGACTTGAAAGAAGTCACGGCTAAACTATTTTAAGCTCCGTTGTTTGTATCGCGAAACAATTTTAAACCCGTGCAGGCGTGCACATTGTTTGTATACACGGTGGGAATGGGAAGATACAAGAAGAATATTTTTATTGTCTAATATTTTTGATATTGTTATCGTCAACATTTATTACTTCTCAAATATGTAGGTATTGAGATGTTTAGTTGTTTTAGGTTAAGAGGATATCTAGCAGGGTTTATTAGTATTTTGCTATTATTAAGTACAAAGATTATGTACCGAATTTTCTTGTAATTTGCCTCTGTATTGAGACTGATGAATTAGCTCGAGATCATTTATAATAAAAAAATATTTATTACTTCTCAAATATCTCTTGCTAAGTTTTTGAATAGAGTTATAAACGAATCAAATTTGAACGAACTAGTTTGTGTTTGAATTTGATTTGAAATCAATTTAGAACTAGTTTGATTTGATATAGAACAAGTTTCGAACGGACTGTGCGAAGTTTGAGTTTGATTTGATATTGATTTGAATCGAACTTGAACTAATTATGAACTACGTATTTTTATGTTGCTCAATCGAATAGTAGTAAAATGAGATGATGAAGAAGAGTAATATTATTTAATTGAAGAGAGTGGAGAGTAACATGTTGGCAATGGGGATAGTGTGTATGAATTAATTAGAGAGTATCTGAATGAAGATGAGAATACTGACATTAAAGATGTATGAACTAATTATCTCTAATGAAAATAGAGGTGAATTAGTTAAGAAATGAAGAGAAAAATATCAATAACATTCGAACTATATAGCTTGCGAACAACATTTGAACGAGCTGTGTCAAGTTTGAGTTTGATTTGATACTAATTCGAAGGAACTCGTAGTGCAAACTACACATATATTAATAGTCTCGTATCATCTGAAGGTTCAGATCTCTCTAGATTCGAATTGTTTTAGTTCACAGACAGTTTCGAACGAACCGACTCTAGTTTGAGTTTGATTCAAAATTATTCAATTTGAAATTAATTTCAAACTGAAATTGAACGAAATACTAAAACATACATATAATACATAATCCATGTTTACTTTTTGTAAAGCATGATGCTGTGATTTTTTTTTTATCCTTGTTTGATTTACTGAATTTGATATCTTGATGAAGTGCTATAAACACGTGATTTCCTGATTCTACAAGCATAGTATTTTTGTAACAAACAATTATGTAAATAATTAAATGAATTAATTACATAAATACATAATTGCATTTCTTTGAAAAGGAGACGACGAAAAATGTAGATAACATCTGTGCCAGTTTTCAATTCTTGCAACTACATGCAATTAAACATAACTCCTTGTATTAAGAGAAAATGGTTATTAATGGGCATTTTCTGACATGCCGTAGCGGGCTCCGTTCTCAGAAAATCTGACAGCGTAGTCTAAACCTAGCAGCCATAAGTGCATGAATCCGTATTTTCTGAAACGGTCAGTTATTTTTAAATGGGTAATTTTTGCACGCTAATACTGTAATGACGCGACAACGATGAGAATTTAGAATAGCTGACCATTCCTAATTACTACAGTAACATTTGGAGTATTTCTAACGGCATGCGAATTCAAGTGCACAACGATCCGGCCGAGCTTCTCTGAAATTGAAACTGAAATTTAGTTCGAAGGGAATCAATTCGATATTTTCCTTGCAGTAAAATAAATTTTATACTGTACGATTTGAATGGTACGAAGAAATGCTTACATACATAAGCCATGTGTAATCGGATGTTTTGACTATAATACCCTTTCACAGTCAAATGATATTGTTTTTAGTTCCTTTCTGATCCAGTCAAATAGGAATGATCCATATTGTCAATTCAAAATTCTTAACGTGCCTCCAGCCAAAAATGCTGATTCAACAACCACTGACGTCGTTAATGGCTTAATGCTTCAATTTTATTCAAGAAAAATTCAAACCCGAATCAGTCGAATTATTATAATCTGGTAATGCCACCATGTCATACACCATTAGTGACTGAACTTGACCAAAAGACCATGTGCTTTTACAAGTTCAGATCGAAATTAAAAAGCAATTAATATATAGTTGGATCTTTAACCTAGATGTTTTCCGGATAGATTCTTCTCGTTTTGCACTTTCTCGAAGTATCAAAATATAGAAAATGCACTGAGACAAAAGTGAAGTCCATGTAGCGATGTCTCCATTATATGTATTACAATCATGTCAAATTAATTATATTTATGCTAGACAATAGTGCACTGAAAAATTGAAGAACAGAGAGTTCAAACTAACAACAAGAATAACAACAAAGGTCGGTTCAGCATTGGAACATACTGATACCAACTCTGGAACAAGTAAAAACACTGTGTAGCAAAAAAAAGGCTTCTATAGAGACCCCCAACATGACCAAAAACCACCATCACCCCTCCTATTAGAAAACAATGAAAATAATTCTCAACAAAACAAATTATTATTCCCTTTTAATTCCTCCTTTTGTAAAGATGTATGGTCCTCTCCCTTAACAAACAGCTGGCATGTCCTTCAGCCAAGCATCGAGTGGCTTCCCGATTGAATACACAATAAAACCAATCTCTCTGAGCTTCTCTGCATCGACCACATTTCTCCCGTCATAAACAAATGCGGGCTTCTGCATGCTGTCATAGATCTTCTGGTAATCCAACTTCTTGAACTCGTCCCACTCGGTCAAGATGCACACCCCATGGGCTCCCTTGGCAGCCTCATATGCATCCCATGTCACACTCACCTGCTTCACTGCAGTCGGACTTACTGGCTGCATGTGGATCGGGTGGTCCCAGTCAAACTTGTTCATGGCAAGGTCGCGCTGGATTTGATCTTCAGTCACTTGTGGATCATAAATGCTAATTGATGCCTTGTCTCCCAACAAGCCCTTGCACACATCAATGGCTGGTGTTTCCCTTGTGTCACCGGTATCCTTCTTGAACGCAAACCCTAAGATTGCAATCTTCTTCCCTGACACAGTATTGAACATGGACGACACAACACGGCTAACAAAGCGGCTCTTCTGGTAATCATTGATCTTGATCACTTGCTTCCAGTAGTTTGCCACCTCTGGCAAACCGTTGCACTCACAAATGTAGACCAAGTTCAATATATCCTTTTGGAAGCATGAACCGCCAAATCCGACACTTGCGTTCAAGAACTTGGGTCCAATACGCGAGTCCTTGCCAACTGCGTATGCTACCTCAGATACATTGGCGCCAGTTGCCTCACAGAGTGCTGACATGGCATTGATGGAGGAGATCCTCTGTGCAAGGAAAGCATTGGCAGCAAGCTTAGACAGCTCTGCTGACCAAAGGTTGGCGGTGATGATTCTGTCTTCTGGGACCCAGTGTGCATAAACCTCTTTCAAGGCTTGCACAGCTTTCCTACCTTCAGGTGTCTCCCGACCACCAATCAACACACGGTCGGGGGCACGAAGGTCCTCAATTGCTGTGCCTTCAGCAAGGAACTCAGGATTGGAGAGGATCTGGTACTTGATGCCCTTGCTGTTATGTGTTAGGATCTTCTCAATTGCCTCGGCGGTCTTAACAGGTACTGTTGACTTCTCGACCACAATCTTGTCAGATTTTGACACATCAGCAATCATGCGTGCAGCACTTTCCCAGTATGTCAGGTCGGCAGCCTTACCTGTCATACATTTATAATTTTATATGACAAGATCTAAAAATTTCGTGGAACTGGCACTGGTACGAGCACAATACCAATACATTTATTGCTTCAATCATATATGTAAATCTGTACTCACTGTTATATAGTGCTTATGGCTACCACGCTGAATCACTAGATTGCTACTGACAGCGTACTGAATTTGACTGTGGCAATGGTACAATGCATGTTAAATTGTTAATTGCTACTGTTTGTGTATGTACAGATCTGATTAAGGTATAAAACCACCAAAATAATATCTTTAACTAAAAGCTTCTAACTTTCTTCTCTTATCAGTTATCATTACTGGTTTGGTGCTATATTAGTTGCTATAGTACCAGCATGGACTGACACCACTGGTATAAAATATGTAATGTTCGGTTGAGCTATATTACCTGCCCCAAGGCCACGGGTCTTGGTAGGGGTATTAACAGAAACGAAGATGATATCAGCCTCAGCTACGTGCCTCTCAACATCGGTACTGAAGAAGAGGTTGCGGTTGCGGCACTCCTTGACAACCTCATCTAGACCTGGTTCATAGATCGGGAGCTGATCACTGTTCCATGCAGCAATTCGTGCGGTCGATATGTCAACAACAGCTACTTCAATCTCGGGGCACTTCAGTGCTATCATTGCCATTGTGGGACCACCCACATAACCCGCCCCAATGCAACAGATCTTAACCATTTTGCTGTTTCGGTTCTGATGTTACATGGGAGTTGAAGGAAAAATGTCTTTAGCAAAAAGTAGAGAAAAATAAAACATAAACTGCTGATTGGGACCAGCCCAAATAAACTGACCAAGTAAAATTTAGTACTGACAACTGAGTAATAATTATAATGATTGGGGACCATACCCAATTTACTGATTAATTGAAATTTACTATCTGAGAGCAATATGGCATGTGCAAATGAAGTGACACATCGTACTGTTTTTTACAAATCGGACCAACCGATCTGTAAGTAATTAATAAAATTTCCAGCATGACCAAGATCGGACATTAAAAAACGAAATGAATTTGCAAGATCTGGAAGCTAGAGCTAAAAATGATAAATTCACATCTGGTGGGGTACCCATAGGGTGAAGTACCCATCAAATGGTCCGCATAACCTCAAGATTTGTGCGTGCGAATCTCGAAATTGTGTGAACCATTGGATGGATACTTCACCTTACGGGGTACCCGACCGGATACAGATTCAAAAATGATGGCACCAATTTGTTCTGGAACATAACTAGAGTGATCTAATCAGGCATCTTGCTCTAGTAAAGGCCTAACAGATGAGGAAAAATGAAGGAAAACAGAGAGTACATTTTGTTAATTGGCTCAGTTCAGAACTTTGCTAAAAGCCTGAAACAAAGGCCATCAGAAGCAACCATGTAAAGGAAAGTTCTAACTTCTAAGTAAGAACACTGTACCCAATGGCCAATGCATTAACTAACTTGCCCGACATATTAGATACAGTCATACAGAAAACCTTAGAATTTACCTGCAAGTTCTTTTCAGATCCAAATTGGAGCTAGAAAGAGAAAGAGAAAGAGAAAGAGAGAGAGAGAGAGATTGCAAAGGAAAGGAGAAGGGGGTTACTTGTGAATGGAAGAGAAGGTGGCAAGGGGTCTCTCTATAAATATATCCAAGAGCAGAACTGGAAAGCACATACGGTTTTTGAAGCACTTTTACGGTTTTACTGATTACTACGCGCTTGAAATAAAATTAAATAATTATCAGGGGATACGAGAAGAAAATTGGTGCTGGGCAGTGGGCAGGCAGCACCGTAGGAACTGGGAACTGGAAGGGTCAGCGTGAAAAGCCACATGCTTAGCTGTTATCTTCTCATTTCTCATCTATTTACACGTTTTGAAGCAAACTCTTTCCCTTCTCTTTCTGAACTTCTATTTATTTTATTTAGAAAGCGACTAACTGCTCTTCTTACAAGTTTTTTTTATACGTCTTTCATATACGACAAATGCAGTAGTCTTTATATACTGAATGTAAGTCTTTATACTCAAATGTAGTAGTCTTTATACTATTGGACTGAATTCATTATAATAAATATTGAATGTTAAGTTTTCATTTCTCAAGACATGTAGTATTTATTTGTAATTTCCTTGTTAATTATATACTGCAATGAATACTGTATCATGAGAGTCTTTATAATTAACATTCGAAGTCTTTATACTTTTGACAGTCTTCATTTCTCAGAGAATGTACACATAATACTTTATTTGGTAGACTTCATTTTAACATGGAAGTCTTTATATTAAATGTTACAAGTCTTTATACTGT
This sequence comes from Eleocharis quinqueflora, assembly GCA_964058865.1. NCBI lineage: Eukaryota > Viridiplantae > Streptophyta > Magnoliopsida > Poales > Cyperaceae > Eleocharis > Eleocharis quinqueflora. The sequence goes on from CAXKVX010000549.1 coordinate 233,534, forward strand.
ATCACGTAACTGTTTTGTCGCGCAGCGAAGGACGCGAGAGGGGAACATGAAGTGGGGGATGATATATTAATTCTTTTATTTATTCAATCTTATACTTATATAAAGGTTGAACATGCATAGCTTGGTTATGAACGGTGAAAACGCTATAGTATTTTTATTTTTTTCGCATTTTTTCGCGGTTCTTTTCTGTAGCAATTTTTTAATATTTTTTATTTGTTTTCTGCCATTGCTTTTTTTTTTAGTTTTTTAGAGCGAGCGCGACGTCTAGTTTTCTTAATAGAAGAGGTATCAGAAGCCTCAGCATTTATTACTTAATGTCTCACTTTCGCGAAAAATTTCGTAAAAGTCATTCTCATCAGGACGGATTCAGGATTTTCGTTAGGGGGACAAAATCTATGATTTTTTTCAGAGGAGCCAAAACGACACAAATTTTTAAATATACATGATTATTTTACAAAAAAAATTGAAAATTATATAAATACACAAAATTATTTTACAAAAAAAATTCATGAGGGCACTTGCCTCCTGCATAACGTACATCCACCCCTGATTCTCATTGACTATCACTATGCTGATGGCCCATTTGCTTATTTATTCATTTTTATTTGTTTATTATTTATTATTATTATTATTTATTGGTATCCCTATCAGTTTTTTTTCTTAATGCTAATTCGTTTATTTATTTTTGTCAGCAAACAATAAGGATATTTTGGTTTGGAAATTAGATATACTTACACAAACGTGCGTTATTACTACATAAAATTTCTGTCGTTCTTAGGTAACACTTCTTTAGCTACCTATTAAGTTTTGTTAACTAATTTAAATGCAACTCTGCCTGATCAAAAAAAAAAAAAAACGAGAGAGCAAACTGGTATTTTTTTTTCGAATTAAAAATAAAAGTGAACACTATAGTTTTCAATGAGGAGAGTTCAAATATCTTCAATTTTTTTTTACTTTGTTATGCCTTCAAACCTAGATCATTTATTAAGAAACAAATACTGGAGTTGAAAATAAATTGAAAGTGATGACTAGTTAATATTTTGAAAGTATGATGGAGGCACAAAAATTTGGAGGCATTTGAGCCCTCTCGTTATCAATATGTGATTGAGATAATGTAAGCTCCACACGATAGATATATATATAGAGAGAGAATTAGGCTAAAATACTTTATAAAGTACTAATAGTCATATACTTTAAGCTCATATCTCGAGATACAAAGTACACATGGTCGATCAAGATCGTTGAAAATGTTCTTCATACTAACATTAATTTGGAGACGTAATTTTACATTTTTTGCAACTTTTATACTATTTTATCGGATGCGTGCAAACTTGGTTAAATTGGAGGTATGTAAATCGTTAGATTAATGAATTTTCTAGCTATTCGATAAAATAGTAAAAAGTTCCAAAAAAAATATAAAATTTGGTCTCCAAATAGATGTTAGTATGGAGAACATTTTCAACTGTCTTGATCGGTTGCTTGCATTTTGTATCTCGAGATACGAGTCTAAAATATATGAATATTGGTGCTTTATAAAGTATATATTCGTAGTACACCACATAATGTACTATGCGCCTATTTATATTTAATTTGCTTAATAAAATGAGATTTAAGTTGCTCAATAAATTCTTCATATCAAAATATTGTAGGAAATCAAATTTCGTGATTTTTAGAGCTTTCTTGCTATTTTTAAATATTTTTTAAAACAGCTCAGAAATGACACTTTTGTAGTATTAAATCTGGACTGTTTTTAAAAATATTAAAAAATATCAAGAAAGCTCTAAAAATCACAAAATTTGATTTTCTACAATATTTTTAAATGAGGAATTTATTGAGCAACTTAAATTTTAATTTATTGAACTATACATATATGCATAGGACAAAAGAGAGTGTCCTATACATATTATTTTAGCAATGCTATATATATATATATATATATAATATACTCATGTCTCAACACTGAGTCTTCATTTCTACATTAAAAACACTGTTCATCATATTTTTTCCGAATTTTAAAAAAAAATTATTATAATTTTATTATTGCAATACGAATTTTAAAATTTAACTTCTTCTCGCAGAGCGCGAGTCGAAACGCTAGTATATATCATGTTTCCGACTTCTGATTACTCTCAGCTTCATATATGCTAATTGATTGTTAACGAAAGTACTTTTCAATATACACTTTAACGAAAGAATACTTTGAAAAATTCCTAATTAGTTGCTACTTGTATAAAATTACCTTCAAGTTTGAAGAGTTCCTAAGATAACATAATAGCCACACAGCCCACACGCCACACCTAAGTTCACTGCGTCATGCTTGCGCCAAGTGTTGTTTAAAAACAACAATCCGTGACAGACTGACAGTCGTAGACTCGTAGTCCACAGTTTAGTCCCTTATCAGATTTACTATATCTTGCTTAACTGTTGTATAGCATGTAGCGAGTGGCAACCTGACTTGGATCGAACATATAAAATACTGAAGTGATATCAGTCATCACGGGATTTTAACAAAACAAAAGTAATTTATTTTATTGAAAATTGAAATATAATAGTTAATAACAATGCTCACAATGTAGTAGATAATTAAATTCAAAATCTGACAAAAATAATCATTATAATTATCTACTATTGAAAGACTTCATCTTATCTAATAAAAATATATAAAATTATATTAAAAAAAATAATAGACATAATTTCTCATTTAGTCAGGTTTTTAAAAAACTTCATTTTGATCATTTTAACTTCATTTTAACTTGAAAAAATATTTAACATTAAATTTTGGAAAAACAACTTCTTTCTCTCTGATAGCGTATAATTTCTCAGCATCTGAGAAATTCAAATAGTCGAAGCAAACTTCACATCTAGCTCCCATAAATTTCTTTTTTCTCACCAAAATCTGCTATAAGCGCAAAACTTACAATCTCACATGTCTTAAATCTCAAAATTATTTTATTTTTTCTCTAAATATTTAATTTTACATATTATTAATAATATTTGAAAAAAAAAATCGACATCCCAAATGTAAAAGCATCACTGGAGCAATGAGATCGTAGTGTACGACGGTACGAGACCCGCCCCACATCAATTTTCGTACAGTACTCTGAATTAGATCCACCGACATGGTTTTGAAGACAAAATATGACAATGTGCATATTCTAATTAGTAGTCAACTACTCACCAATAAAATACAACTGTTTTGGGAACCAGAATGCAATGCTACTTAATTATACTGTAATACAGAGCCAACTAGATGGCCTTAATACAATAATAATCATAATATTCGTATATTAGGTTTGTTTTGGTTAGTGCGTTGTCGAAAAAATAAACATCTTTATGTTCTTTTTTTTTTTGAAAAAAGAAAGAAAGATGAAACTGAGTATTATACTTCTATTCTACGTATATTATTGCATGCAAGTTTTTATATTTAAATTTGCTGAAAAATAACTGCAAAATTTTTAATATAAAGACTTACACTAAAAAATAATGACTTATAGTAATATAAAGACTTGAAAGCGACAGGACATACAAAACATTTTTGTTGCAAATTTTAAATATAAAGACTACATACTTAAATATAAAGACATTGAGGAGAGCGAACAGAGCGGAGCGAACATAACAAAACATTAATTGTTTTTATCTTCTAGCGGGAGACGCGAGAGGAGGCGGTTAAGGAACTGTTAGCATCACCCTAAACTGAAATACTTTATAGAAAAATATATGGAAAAGATTTGTGAAGTTTATGTGTTTCCTTAATTATCCGTGTAAGAAATAAATATTCAACTAAAGGTCAGTACTTAAAGTTAAATAACACTAGTATGCATGAATTTTGTTTACTGTCCGTTTCAATGTGTCATGAAATGTTCATACCATATAAAAGATATATATATCATATAACCCCATGGAATAATCAGTGATATACATTTCAGAACATAGAAAAAAAATTAAGTTGGAAATAATATAACAAGCGGTCAGTATCAAAATAATTTCATCAGCAACAAAATGTTTCCATCATGGTTTACCAGCCCCAGGCATAACAATAAATAGCCTTATTTCAAATTAATAATTGATAGCAATTGATAGACCCACTAAACCATATTTTACCACTCTGTCTCTATGAAGAAAGGTTCTAATGCCGAATTTCACCTTATTTTATTTGTTTTTTTTAACTATACACATGATGAATTTCTGATAAATTTAATTAAGAACTAATGATTACATCTACACTACTTTCTTTAAGGGGATGGTTTGGTCGTTCAAAAATTTCGTTCAACAATGATTGATTTTCCTTCGATTCAAAAATAAAATGAAGAAAAGAATTCTCAATGACTTTGAAAGAGAAAAAATGTCAATCATAATAAAAATCGAGGAGGTATCCGATTACAATATTTTGAATGACATAAATGTTACACTAATCATTTTCTACATTTTCTATATTTTCGAAGTTTAAATTGTTGATTCAAATAATTCATCATAATCTTCACAATAAAATATGTTTTCAGATTAAATTTTATATTTTTATTATTATTATTATTATTTATTAAGATGAATACAAAAGCTAGTCAAACTTGAACCGTTGATTTTTGTAATCGGGTCACTCCTTATAGAAGTTCAATTTGTTCGAGTTCGAGTTTGCTTCAGCTTTCGTTTTCGCTCTTGCTTGCACTCTCTTAATTTTTATCTTCGCTTTAAGTAATTTTTTATGTAGTGACGAAATAATTATACTAAAACTGTAAAAAAATGAAGGAACGATGGGAAGGTATTTCCATCTCAGGGATGTTGAGGGATGAACGACAATCCACCGTAGAACAACCGCTCCTCCTCCCCCTACACCATCCATCCAATTTCCAAATCCTTTACACCATATCCAGATTCAATAATCCACAGCACCTCTCTATCATTTAAATCCCACAGACCCATTCTCTCCCACACATCACCAACTCTTCAAACGCAACACCACAATGACTAGTTGTTAGTCTCCACCCAACCGCTCCAACCGTCTCGCTTTCAAACAAGCATCCCATCGGAACCCTACAAACCCGTCAGCCTCCAATAACACCTCCTCCAGGGTTTCTGCTAGAAACCCCAAAAATCATCCTATGCCAACTAGGAGTGTAAGTTCAATCCGACTAACTTGATTAACCCGACCAACCCAACTCGAAATAAATGCGGATTTCGATTTTTATGGTCGGTTACGGTTTTATTTTGTCGAACCCGACATCTAATATGTGGGTACGAATTGTAGAATAAAACATGGGTGAAACCCGATCCGACCTTTTATATTTAATTAGACAATTATACTACTAGTAATAAAAATTTTTATTCGATTTTCATCACAAACTTACATGTATATTTTTTGTCAAACTTATTAATTTTAATTTTTTGTACGAATTAACGTCAATGTGTTATTTAAATTATTTTCAATTATTACTTTTACTTTTGTATCATTAAAAAAATGTGTGAAATATTAAAGTTTGTGAAATCCGCAAAACCCGACCGCCTAAACAAAATAGAATTGGATGGTTTCTATTTTTGGTTGGTTGGTTACGAATTGAAAACACTACAATCTGAATGACATCTAACGAGTTGAAAATCTATACGAAATTCGACCAACCCGACCCATTTACACCCCTAATGCCAACCCTTACCTCAGCTCCAAAAGACAGCAGGCTCTCCATCCGTCACGACAAAAGGCAACGCACCATTGATGAGTACAAGCCACTTACACCATCTGAACTCAAGAGCTTACTAATTGCTCCATTTTCCACCCAATAAAGCTGACTCGTCATGGGTCGAGAGATGCTTCGACTGCTATGTAGTCGGCCATAAATCAGGAGTTTGCAAAGGGTACATGGTGTGCCACAATTGCAAGACACAAGGCCATGCGGCTAAGGAATGCCCTACTAGTCGGGTAATTCTGCCAAGAAGGCCGGCAGAATAGAAACCGAGGGGTAGTGACATATGCCATTTAGGAAATGGGATAGGCTATTTGTGCATATACACGAAATGCATAACCTCACTCACGAGATAGAAAGGTTGTGGCAAGCAATCGTGATCGACACATGATTCATCAACAGACACTCCTCACAACAGGTCTTTACCAACTTCCACAAAGAATGACACGACGAAAAAGGGCCAGATTACAGAACTGGCACATGATAAACATCTGATGATGTTGCCGGCTGGTATGCTAAGGAAACGGTTCATGTCAACTCCCTATCCAAACTTGGACAATATCGACTACTTCTGGTACGAATGGTCACCATGGGTGTTGGGACCAGATGAAGTGCTCAAGTGAAGGGTGTGGCTAAGATTGAAAATTTTATTGTATTAATTTTAAATTTTCAAAATTGTTACATGATGTAAGCAGTTTATAATTCACAAATTTCACACTAGAGTTTCCTGCGATTTAGGGGTCTAGGTAACGAGTTGGGTCTAGAGTTGGTGCATGGAGGCGACGGCCACGGAGAAGAGATCTCAGACGGAAGGACAAAGATTTCAGGTGGAGGAGAGATCTCGAATTCGTGTGAGAGAGGAGGTTTCATCAGGGGAGAGTCGAGTCATAAGTGAGTCTGGATCGTGTCTATTATCGACTCATTCGAACAGGTGAAGGGTATTGTTGTCAATAAATAAAAAAAAATTATTTTTAATTAAGGTTGAAATTATTAAAATAGGCAAACTGACATTTTTTTAAAGCAAAATCAAATTATGAGAGACAAATAAAGGAGAAAACTATTTTGGATATCAGAATTTCCTCATTTTTAGGAAAAAAATTTCCTGATTCATGGACACATTCATGCAGTTGTTGACCATTTTTGAAAATAACTCTAAGATAATATTTTTAGTTATAAAGCCATCTATAATTGTTTCCGGAATTCTCATAATGGAACGTCACAATTTTGCTGATCATTTTTCTTCGTTCTTAATATATATAATATTAAGTTCTAGACACTCTTGAGTACGCGTGCTAGATACAGATGCACACATGTAAAACTCCAGAAGTTTACGTCACGCGTGTTTGATCATTTATTCGTATGAATAAGCACCGTTGTCATTGCGAGAGTGACAGTCACAAAATAAAACAGTCACAAACTTGTAATGCTGCTACACATTCAATTTGCACAAGCACAACAAATGGCAAATGGGAACGGAGAAACGAACAGAACAGGCTAACAATATTCAATTCCAAAAGTGGGTGATCGTCAATTTCCAGCCTAAACACCTAGTGCTTCAGATTCTCTTTTCTTCATTGGATTTGGAACGACGTCTCTTTCAAGTTTCAACCATATCACCTTTTCATTTAATGTAGCGAGTTGAGATTCTCTACAGCGCTTTTCTAGGAATTGTGTATCATGAATTCATGATTCAACAACATGACTTTTTTTCAAAAGAAATTATTTGGTGCCGCAAACTTCACCGTCTCATAGCTGGTGCAAATCCTTTTCCGTTATCTGTATTGCATAGGAATAGGACACATATGTCCTTTTCAAAACAGTTAAGTCTTAAAAAGGAAAAAATAGTATACGAGATACCAGCCTCCATTAAAGAAAGCATGCATTATAAAACAGTTGAGACATATATTTACCTTTTTAACGTAGCAACGAAGGATGAAAATGTTACAATGCGGTAAGATTTCAGTCAATTTAAAACAGTGGTGTATGCCGTACCGCCAAATGGACAATATAATATACCGTGGTCTGGCGAAAACTAACAAATGAATAAAAAGATAGGTGAGAGGTGTCTTCGAATGAGCACATGGAATAAGATTCTCTACACGGCAAACCCATGTTCTGATTCATTACGAGGTGCATTGTCAAGTGAAAAAGCAGGTTAGGATTTAAATAAAGAAACAAAAAATAATTTGAATCGAGTTTTTTTCTTACAAATCATCCTAATAACTTGCTATTTGACCCACCTGCTTATTCGTGTTAATCAACAATCTTCACAACTGTTAATAAAATTCATTATCAAAGCTCAAATTTAAAATTTTATCAAGCAATTTGAACTCCTAAACATCATTAAATTTAACAATCACAATATCAAAGAAAACACACACTGCAACAAATTTCACGTGCGGTCTGTATGTCTCATAATACCAACAAAATATTGTTTAAGATTTCAGTCCTTTTTTTTAATCGGAAAAACTTGGATACGCCATAAATAGATACACCGAGTACTCACAATCAATACAGACCATTTGATCTTGATGATGTGAATCTTGATGTATCTGAAAGTCCTGATTGATTGGAAGTATTCAATGTACCTATCTATTGTATACCTAAGTTTTTTCCTTTTTTAACCACCAGAATTGTCAAATAATTCATTAATGCAAAAATTCCTCTCCTATTAAAGATACCATTGAGAGTTATTACCATGATAACAAAATTATCCACTTGACAACAACTTTAAATCTGGCACACAAAAAAAATATTAAGTAAATTTATCAAGTATGCACAATGAGATCAAAGAATTGTCTTTTTTATGAATTTGCAAATATAGCACATTGTAACAACAAATTGATACGAGCCCTAAAAAAAGAAAAGAATTACAAAACAGGGGTGCCGCTCTTAACAATGCTCAATCAGTACCTTTTAACTACAACCAGGTATTCTAAGTTTAGCTAAGAACCTATGTTCCTATGTACTAATTTTACCCCCAATTAACTCCTGACCCTATCCTTTCTATTAATGTACAAAAAATTAGAAACACGTTACAAACTATCACTTTTTTCTCTATTTGTGATCGACTAGCCAAAACTACAATCATGTCACAGATCAATTACCCCAATCACCGAACCTTCTATTGGTATGGTTAAAGGTGGCTCCTAGAACGGGTAACACGACCACTGCCACCACTTCTTGGTGAACTAAAGTCAAGGTTACATGGCCCCCCAATCCAGTCGTCGTCATCGTCTTCCTCTTCTTCACCTCTAACTACTGCTGGTTTTCTAACCCTAGGGTTCCGTGGTGTCTGCCGTTTCTTCGGGATAGATGCAGTGTACACAGCATAGTCTATGGAATCATCTCTCAACACTGTCTTATACTCCTATAAATGAAAGGTTCCACAACATATTGTACTCAGGCTTAAATGTTCGGAATTATAGGTCATGCTGATCACATATTACAATAGGAAACAAGCAATTAGATAAGCTGAACCAAACCTAAAAATACCTGATACAACTGGACCATGTCCTCCAATCGTGAAGGTAGTTCAGTTCTGATATCAGTAATATTTAATGGAATATTCTGCTTCGAGACCGTCTCCCCTGGCTTAGGGGGTTCCCTAATAGAAAATGCCTGAAACAAAAATATTAGCTCATCGGCAGTTCAAATATTAAATCAATCATGCGGAGAATAGAAAAACTGAACCTGACAACGGGCATCGTTCAGACTGTACACAATTTTCAAATGCCTCTTCAGTTTCAGTAGAAGTCGCAAAGCAATTGTATCATGACAATCAGCCTGAATAACAAGATACTCATTATAAAATCACAGAAATTAGTTTGCAGAAATGAACTTAGAACAAGTCCATTGCTTATCCAATTCTTTGTCAGGATAACAGCAAGTACCTCAAGACGCAGCATGTCAGTCTCTGATAATTCAAACCCTTTGTCAGGTGTTGTCATATCTGCAAGCCCATCAATGATATTTGTATCCCGCTCATTTAGTACCACATCATGTTCATCTCTAGTAGAAGCCGTCATCTCCGGCTCATTTGATACCTCGCCATGTTCATCTCTAGTAGGTGTTGTTTCCTGCTCATTTAATACCTCATCATGTTCATCTCTAGCAAAAGTTTTTGGCTCCCTCTCCTTTAATACTTTGTCATGTTCATCTCTAGTAGAAACCTTAACCACACCCCTCTGTTGTGCCAATGAACTCCAAATTTTCATGTTAGACTCCAATGCACCAGCTCGAACTTGTATTACCCGGTTGATGTCATAAATCAGGTACAGTGGCTCATCCAGTATTGTGAAGGGAAGAGAAGCAAGAACTTCAGTACAGTAGCTACATAGAAATATGTGCTTAAGTTAGACAAATGTTATTGGCCAATCTGCTACCCAGTGTATTATGGGTCAATAAATAATAAAATGAGAATAATTCTCTTTAAATGTTTTTTTAATAAAGACCCATTTTTTATTAGAGGCTAGGCTCGACATCCATTACAAATGACAATTCTCTTCGAATGTTAAAGGAGGAACATATGGGGTATGCTTACACAAGGAAGTTAATGGAAGCAGGAGTACGATTGTCAGACTCAAATTTACGGATGATGGAGCGCATGAACTTATTTCTGGAATTACGGTTTGACCGGATCAGACGGTAGATTCTAGACACCCCTGGCCTCACAAATGCCAGTGGGTTCGCCTTTACATTGCTATTTCCTGACACCATGTTGTGACTACTGACTATGGTTTCATAAAATCGGAATGACATCTGAAGTCCGTCACCCAATCGGCTTTCAAAGAAAGATGGGTACCTAAGAACAGGATCAAACTATTTGCATCAATTTTCAATTTTATAATCATCTCAGAAGCAGTTATATGAAGTTAGGTTCATGTCACAAGCCAAATTATCACTACCAGATGTTCATACCTAGCATCAGAAACAAAACATGAACATTGAAGCAAAAAATAAGCCTTTAAAAGCAATTTCACAATTCAAGTTTCAAGATCAGGACCAACTTCAAGTTGTGTCCTGTGATGTTAAGATAAGAAACTTAAAGAATGAAATGATAAAAAGTAAATAACTCTAGATAAGATATTATACTTTTCATTCATATTTGTGAGAAGATGGTGAGCCAGCTTTGAGTTCACCTCCAGTGGATCAGTCTCAAGAGCTATCAGGTGTGGCACACATGTGATAGGATGTACTAGACCTTGACGTAGCACAATTTCTACTATCTAAGAAACAATCAACATTCATATCCATAAGCTGATAGAAGAGCAGTGAATGGCTGGCTGTCCGAAAATGAAAATAAATGGCCAATGGTAGCCCAACATACATGCATCTGATGCAACTAAGAGGATTTACTTGAATTTAGATAGGACAAAGATTAGCAAGTATTGAACACAAAAAAAGATGGATAACCAGATGCAATTGAATTTCACCTATATAGATATTGGTTTGTTAACAGTAATCTTGGAGCTGTTTGGGAAAATTTTGGTGAAGTCATGTTTATAAGCACTGACTAGGTTATCAGATGTCCATTAACTAAGATTAGATAATAAACCTGCAATCAAGTGAATTAAATAAAATATTTCAGCTACCTTAAGAGCATTTTGGCGAACTTGGTCGACTGAGTCAAGGCACCTTGCCAGAATACTATTCCAGTACAGCTGGATAATACCACCACAGATGTTTGTATCTCCTGCACCAGCAGCTACAGGAACTGGGCTTGCACCAGTGCCATTTATGCCATACTCATTCTGTGACGTCTTGTTAGCACTTTCACCACTGAGCTGTCTTTCAGCATCAAGCAGATACTCATACAAGTTTTGCAATGACTGTATCTGTTTGACAAATATTTTTTTATTATTTAGCTTTTGATGTTTTACATCTGATCAGCAGGATGTGAACTATTTTGAACAGTTACAAGACAATCGACCAAGAAACTTTTTGTTGGAAATCAAGCAATAAATCCCTCCCATAATAAACAACAACAACAGTGATCCAAAGAAAGGAAACAAAGGACAGCGAATTTACCATACCTTTACGTATTGGTAAAAATCTGATAGTGCAGTACTGCAGTGTTCAAGTTTGAGGTTTAAATTAATATGGCATATACAAGTACAGAATATTCAAGGTCAATGTTAATGCCAAGTCCCAAAGGTATTAGATTGGAATGGCTGACCATAAAATTGATGCACCCTAAACCAGACATTATATATAGAGGAACAATCAATTCATTAGTTCATAAGTTGATAAAAATAGTGTGATACCTTAAGCCGAGTATCCACTTCAGAAGATAAGGATGCCTCTAAGAGTCTCATAATATCCTTCTCTAACATGTATTCTGGCTTAGCAATTAGTACATTACCCAATGCCTACATTGCAACAATCACAAGATTTGAAATTTGTTGCACACTGTCAAATTATGAAAGAAAAACACCAAATATGTCCAACGAATAAGTATGTATCCCTTGTGCAAGTCAAGATTATGACAGGAAAAAAGGCAATATGGATAATGTAAGGATCCAAATCCAACATGTGCTAGGTGGAAGGAACTGCTGTTGTGCAGCATAATACCATATTGATACTATAAGTTATTTTACAAATTAGCATCTCTCATGTTAACCATCTAGAGAAAAGAAAAAAAAAAGGCAAAAATGGAACAAACAAAGAAAGCGAAAGAAACATACCTGTAATGCTCGCACCTTCAAGCTAAAATCCTCCATTAGCAGAAAACTTTTAAACAATCCGAGAATTTCAGAAATTCCGATACGGGAATCAGATGAAGACATCAAATCATATCCATACCTAAGTAGCAATCCAAGACAAAACAACGAGCGGCCCAACATCTGCATCCCACACACATAAAATGGAAGGAGAATTTACTAGTCAGCCCAAGAACTTATTAAATGGACAAAGAATGTATGAAAGTCTCTTAAATTGACAAAAAACTTAAAACATAAATTAGGGTAAAATATTATTGAACCTGATTATTATCAGAGGTCGGCCCACGGAGATGCTTGTAGAAGACACGAACCAAATAATCAACTTGTTTTGCACCTCTTGTAGCTGTCTTACTGAGTGAACATAGACACCTGGTCAAAAGTAACTTTTTGTATCAGTCGCTTTCTGTTTTGTTCTTCAAAAGCAAGAAACTGAAAGACGTGATACATGCAACTGAGACTTCGAAAGTATGCCAAGTTGAGTGCAAAATCTGAAGTCTTTTGTTTATTGTCACCAAAGTAAAATGCAAATGCAACTTATATAACACACTTTTCACTATTTTTCAAAATGTTTTTAGTATATTTCAAGAAAGAAACTCACATAAAGGTTAACAAAAGCCAACAAGTTCCATGAACAAAATAGTGTAATATAACCAAAGAACTAGTATGGGAGTTTTCTCAATTCATATTTGGTTTCTTATTTTATGGGCAGCAAATAAGACATGTTCTCCAGGCAATGCATATTACTTTTCAAAAAAAAGAGAAAAAGAAAGAAAGATCATAAATGATGATGGATGAGAACCTTATATATTCCCTCTTAAATGATGATGCTTGCAAGAAGAGAAAACATGAACCTTTCATATTTCAATAAAATAGCAATAGATGGCTACTCATACCTAAGTGCAGTGAAGTCATTTTAAACACACAATGAAATCTCAAATTTCTACTGAAAATGAATTGTCAGAATAAGAAATTAAGAATGTTTAATTTTAGTAACAAGAACATTAATGGGTACAATACACAAAATACTGAAAACCCTTCAAATTATCTGTTGTACCATATATGAAGTCATGTGATTACAAAATTACTGAAGAGGAAAACAGTAAAGAGTGAACAAAAATGGGATGACAGAGGAATACTTGATGCAAGCATGAACTACAGTCAAGAAAGAGTGGCGAACTATCATGTGTTTGAGGTCTTGCTCCAGCTCTACTATCAGACTCTGTTGTGGCTTTCTTATCAGTGGTAGAACCGCATCAACAACAAATGTGATACTTTCAAGCAACTTTGCAATCGCCTTGTCATCAACCTGTACACAGACATGTTAGATTCTCAGTACAATTCATCATGGTTTGAGTTGAGAATGAGCAAAAGTTGATTTTATTCCACTGCTATTAGCATACATTTATAAGTTTACAAAACTCCTTAATTAGAAAAGCAATAGCTAGAGAATTCTCATTGAATAATCAAAGATTCTAACAAATCTATCTAGTATATTGATTAGATCTAATCATATCTAACATATCTAGAATATTGATTAGATCTAATCATATCTAACAGATACTAATCAAATCTTCCAAGGATACCAAAATATATTTCAACACTTTCCCTCAAGACGGACGAAAGATATCCATCAAGCCCATCTTGTCACAACATCTAGTCAAATCTAGTGAACTAAGTCCTTTAGTGAGATAGTCAGCTGCTTGCTCCTTAGTAGCTACATATCCCAATTCCAATAGTCCACTATTCAGTTTCTCCTTGATGAAGAATCTGTCAATCTCCACATGCTTGGTCCTATCATGCTGCACAGGATTGTTTGCAATACTAATTGCAGCTTTGTTGTCACACCACAACTTCATTGAAGCTCCGTGATTGATCTTGAGCTCCATCAATAATGCCCTCAACCATAACATCTCTGCAACCCTTAAGGCCATGGCACGGTACTCTGCCTCAACAGTAGATCTAGCAACCACAGGTTGTTTCTTGCTCTTCCAAGAGACCAAATTGCCTCCTACAAACATGCAATATCTATATGTGGACTTCCTGTCATCAGCACAGCTAGCCCAATCTGAATCACAATAACCCTCAATGTCCATGGACCCATTTCTCCCGAAGAACAATCCTTTTCCTGATGCACTCTTCAGGTATCTTAGAACATGATACACCGCGTCCATATGACTCTTCCTGAGATTATGCATGTAACGACTCACCACACTCATTGCAAAGGATATATCTGGACGAATGTGACTCAGGTAAATCAATCGGTCCACCAATCTCTAGTATCTCTCTCTATCAACTGGTTCTCCTGCCTCCGCACTCAGCTTGGACTTCTGGTCAATGGGTGTAACTGCAGGCCTGCATCCCAGCATGCCCGTCTCCGTGAGTAGGTCCAGCACATTTCCGCTGGATAAGACAATCCACTTCTCACCATGTGTCACCTCAATCCCGAGAAAATATCTCAGTTGCCCCAGATCCTTTACCTCAAACTCCTTTCCCAACTTGACCTTTAGTTGAGCAATCTCGCTCCCATCATCACCAGTGATAATCATATCCTCAACATACACAGCTAGTATCGTGATATGATCTCCATTATGTCTGAAGAATACAATATGATCTGCATTGGTTTGCTGGTACCTCATACCTACCATAGCTCTCATAAACCTGTCAAACCAGACTCGAGGTGATTGCTTCAACCCATAAAGTGACTTCTCGAGCGTACACACCTTACCAACTGTCTGGCTCGTGCCAAATCCTGGTGGCACCTCCATGTACACCTCCAGCAACTCACCTTAAAGGAAGGCGTTTTTCACATCGAGTTGGTGTAACTTCCATCCTCCAATGTTCGCACCGTACTCATCTTCGCCACGGGTGCAAACGTCTCATCATAGTCTATGTCATAGGCCTGACTGTACCCCTTAGCCACTAGTCGAGCCTTGTAGCACTCAACACTGCCCTCTGGGTTTTGCTTCACAGTGAAGACCCATTTGCATCCAACCGCCTTCTTACCTGGTGGTAGAGGCACAAGCTCCTAGCTGTCTCATCATACTCCTAGCTGTCTCAAAGAGATGCCTGTTCTTCCGTTCTGCTACACCATTCTATTCTAGTGTATATGGACAAGTGGTTTGATGTTGTATTCCCTGGGCTGACAAGTACTCCCTAAACACCTTGTTGGTATACTCTGTCTCGTTATCAGATCTCAATGCTTTCACAACTGCCCCATACTGAGTCTGAACCCCTTTGTGGAAATTTTTAAAGCTAGCAAACACATCACTTTTGTTTTTCATCAGATAAATCCATGTCACACGAGAACAACAATCTATGAAGGTCACAAAATATCTAAATTCATTCACCGCAGTTGTAGGACAAGACCCCCATACATCAGAGTGTATCAAATAAAAAACACATGAGCTCCTACCTCCAGAACTAACATGTTTATCAAACTCACAAGCATCACACACAAGCTTGTCTTTATTAGATTTTTCAAACAAAGATGGATACAATCGACTCAAAAGACTAAATGAAGGATGATCTAAGCGTCTGTGATGAAACAGCAACAAGTCCTCCACACTCCTTCCAACTCCTGATTCCACAATGGATAAAAAAGCTGAATCCATCCCTTCTCTATCCATGTACCATAAGCCCTTATGCCATGTGTCGGTCCCAAGTCTCCTGCTCGACCGCTTCTCTTGAAAAATCACCTTCGGAATATCAAAAGAGAACACAATTAGTTGAAGAATAATGACACTTATAGATAAGAGGCTCACAGGAAAGGAAGGAACATGCAAAACATTGGTCAGAGTTAGAGAGTCGGTACACTCAACTGTACCCTTACCAACCACCGGCTGGGTCATGCCATCTGCCATATGAATGCTCCTTGGGACTGTCAAGTGATTATAAGATGAGAATTCCCAACATCACCTGTCACATGTCTAGACGCACCAGAATCAACTATCCACTCACTCGGCCTAGTGGATGGAATAGCGGCAAAGGCATGTGCATCATAAGCATAGTGGACAGCCTTGTTCCTCTCAGAAGATGAGGTAGATCCACCATCCACCATGTTAGCTACCACTCTTTTTCCATCACTTGATGTCTTCTTCTTCACCAGCATATCAAGCATCACATTCTCCTCCTCCGAGATAGCAACACCTGTCCCTCTCCCATCATCCTTATCTTCTACCGTCAGATTTGCCCGGTGGCCTCCTCTTCCACCACCTTTGCGGCCCCCACGACCACGACCTCCAGATTAGCCTCGACCACCTGAGTCCTTATTCTTCTGTGGCTTGGGACATGCAACTTGCAAAACTGCCTCCTAGACTTAGTATTACCTGTATGAGAGACTGCCAATACCTTAGGAAGTGCCCCTGCCCCTGCTTGAAACACAATCCGGCTCTCCTCCTGAATCATGGCCGAAACTGCCTCCTCCCATACTGGAATCTTCACCTGACCTAGTACCATAGCGACCCTCTGCTCAAATGCAGGTGCTAGGCACCCCATAGTCCTATCCTGCATGCAAAACTCCATTACCTTACACGCAGGATCACTGCAACCAGCATGCGATATGAGGTGATCATGATCTAGCCACAAGCGCTCCAGCTCTGTGGCATATTCCTATACAGTCTTCTCTCCCTGGACCAACACTGAGATCTCCCTCTTGATCTGATAGATCCTCAAGTTGTTCTTTACTCCATCATAAGTCCTCTTGAGCTTCTCCCAGACATCCTTGACTCGCTCTATGCCATCCACTATGGATGCAATAGATGGAGCCAGTGAACTCAGAAGCCAGATGTACACAGTCATGTGAGTAGACTTCCACTCGCCTTTTTCCAAAGAACTCTTAGCCGGTTCGAGCTTTTCTCCAGTCAAAAACCCCTCTAGATTCCTCCCCTCCAGTATGTATCTCACCCGACGAGACCATCTCAGATACAACGCTAGACCCTCAAGTTTCACATCCATCGATGGAAGCTCTATCCTACGAGCTGGCTTTACTGCACTCTCACTTGCAGCCACGTTGAATGCTCTCATCAGGATCGAGACCTTTGACACACTTGATTTTCCCAAGATCTCCTCCATCGGATTCTTGTCCTTGCCTGATGCGTCATTTGCCATCACCTGAATTAAAACCTTCTTTGTTACTCTCCAAAAGCTCAATCTCGCACTGTCAATATCTAGATACAATTCATCTCCGCACTTTCTTCCTTCTCTTTGACCCAATCTCGATCTAATGAACCATCACCATCAAGCAAACCCTAGACAGTCGAGCTGCTCAACGAATTGGACAGTCCCTGTACACCTTACACCTCACTGGTGTACAACGATCATGAAATAAATAAATAGTGGTGGTAGGAACCTAGCGAAAAACAAAATAGTGCCACTAGGAACCGATTTCCCACTTTGGCGATAAAAGGAATTTGGCGACTCTCCCCAGGCGACAGCGCTTTATGTTGTTGTTTTTTTAGAGATTTTGGTGCTGGTGGCTAACCCTAGAAATAATAGCTCTGATACCAAGTTGAGAATGAGCAAAAGTTGATTTTATTCCACTGCTATTAACATACATTTATAGGTTTACAAAACTCCTTAATTAGAAAAGCAATAACTAGAGAATTCTAATTGAATAATCAAAGATACTGACAAATCTATCGAGGATATTGATTAGATCTAATCATATCTAACAGATACTAATCAAGTCCTCTAAGGATACCAAAATATATTTCAACAGTTTGCAACTGCAAAGGTAAAGACGAAAGAGAGAAGATCACCAGATTTTTTAAATAGGGTTGAAGTGTAACTACAAATTGGGATTGATCTGTAGCTGGGACACAAAGAGTAGGATCCACAACACAAAATGCATGCAATGTAAGAACATAGGGGAGTGCTGGGACCTCTTCTTCATCACCTACTTCCTCATTGACCTGAAAAACAACATTTCCCATGTCAAATCAAAATCATCAAATGGCGAATTATGTATATATATATAATGCATCTAAATTTTCAATTACAAACACATGCACACACACAATCACATAACTATATATATTTAAAATAGAGCATGGCTAAAATAATATGCATAGTACACCCCATTTTGTACTATGCGCCCATTTGTATTTAATTTGGTCATTAAATTGATATTTAAGTTGCTCAATAAATTCTTCATATAAAAATCTTGTAGGAAATAAAATTTCGTGATTTTTAGAGCTTTCTTGCTATTTTTTAAATATTTTTAAAAAACAGCCCAGAAATGACACTTTTGTAGTATTAAATCTGGACTGTTTTTAAAAAATATTTAAAAAATAGCTAGAAAGCTCTAAAAATCACGAAATTTGATTTCCTACAATATTTTCATATGAAGAATTTATTGAGCAACTTAAATCTCAATTTAATGACCTATATCTATATGCATAGTACAAAATGGAGTGTACTATGCATATTATTTTAGTCATGCTCTTTAAAATATTTCAATACTTCAAATGGAATACAATATTTTTCTTCCTTTTCAATTACCGCACAACTATGGGTCATTTGAAAAGAATAACAAACAATAAATCAATGTTACAGTCAGCCAAATCAAATAGATGGTCCCTACATTAGTACATTTTACACATAAAAGCAGCCTATTGCTTTTAAACTTGGAATATGTGTAAATCTGCTTGATTTGAGTTTTAAATCAGTTCTTATCTTGGAGAGAAGTAGGGGGAAGTAGTTAGTGCTTAATGTAATCAACTCTTCCATTAATAAAGTAGTTGATGCTAAGGTGTTATTTGCAAATATTTGAAAAAGAAGAAACATTAACCAGTTTATTCTCATATTCAGAAAGATACCATATCTGGGCATTACTTTATTATTATTTTATAAAAATGAATTGCACAGAAGTACGAACAGGAACATTACAATTATACCTGGAGGATTCTCTCTAGCAAGCGTTTGCAAATTAGCTCACAGCGCTTGCGTATGGAAGCCAGTGCAGCCTGGTTAATCCCAGTTGCTTTAGCTGACTGGGGTAGAAAATCAAGTGCTATATTACGTTTTATGATGGTAATAAGAGGCTGGTGGTTAGGCATCTGCCGTAGCATGTCCACAATCTGCTCTGTCTTGTTTGCTACCTCCATAGGTACAGAGCTTCCATCAGCCAGATAGTGTTTGTCACTTCCAGAGGGTTCTTCAAACCATAGCTCATAAAATGTTTTGCATACCAAATCCTATTAAGGAATCAAGAATTAAATTTGCATTACAGTAAGTGAAATCAGTCACAAATATTAATGTTGCAGGCGGGGTTTGGGGAGAGGGTTTATTAAACAAACGATTCTATAAATTGCTACCTGTATACTTGATTCGTCATCATTGACTCGAGACATTATCTCTATAAAAGCATGAGTAGTGCCCATGAAGTTGGGGTTAGATGTGAAGAGCTCACGAATTATTTTTATTGCTCTCTTGCGCACACTCACTCCCATGTCCTTTGCCCTCTCTGCTACCTTCTCAAAATACTACAAATACCACAGAAACATACCAATTTAATTTTTATGTTAGTACCAGCATGACCAAGCACAATGTATTTAACATACTCACAGGACACTTGTGATAGTACCTGCAAGCCAACATCAGGATGTGAAGCAATATGTCGGCCAACAAGCTCCAGTGCAGCTTCTCTAACAGAGATGGCCGAGTCACAAAATCTCCCTTCAACTGCTGCTTGAACACGCTTGTCACGCAACACTTCAGGATCAGCCTCGACAATTCCACTCACCTATACATGAAATATTGATATACAAACAAGGCACCAATAAAAGGTGTTGAAGAGAATAAAAGCAAGAATTTTGAAATCTCACCGCACGCAAGGCTTTGGCTCTAATTATAGAAGAGTTCTCCCTCAAGCTTGCCTGGTAAAATTAGAATGCAAGAAGGGTAAACACCACTCAATTTTTTTAAAACTTAACTGCAAAAGTAACTTTCGGACTGCAAAAGATATCTTATTCCATTTTACTCATTGTGTATAACTTGGGGCTTTCTAGGAACGAGTATAAAAGTGAAAGAAGGCTATACCAAAAGAAGGGTGAGGATCTTGTCGAATCCTCGAGCGAAAGAGTTGTGCTGTCCAAGTGCTAGACAGATTTTCCTGGCAGACTCCCTAGACAGAACCAAACTGCCACCTGGATCCTGTAATATCTCCTTTGCTTTCAGCCTGGAGAGGTAGTAGATGATCTTCTCTTGAGATTGAGGATCATCTTTGTACCACATGCATAGGTAGAACCTGCAACAATTTTAGGCCTCAATCTCTGATAGCATTTGGAATATTTTGCATCTAGATAACATAATCTGCTTGCATAGGACACCAGAAGCTTCTAATTTACTATTTGTTCCTCAACAGCACCTTTTTTTTGTTTTGAAACTAAATCCAAAACATGCATTCACGAAAGAAATTAACATGTAGGTTGAGAATTTGATACCAAAATTATTTCATCAAATAGACATCATTCCCTACCTATTCGAGATTGAAAATAAAGAACAACGAGGTATTCACAGAAACACTAGTTCACAAAAGGAAGAAACAACAACAAATGAAAACCAATGCCATACAAATATATCACGAATAACATACCATCTTGTGAACAAGTTACCATCGTCCTGTTGACCTGCTTCCTGCAAGTAGCTCAACAAAAGCTGTTGCACAACCTCAAACTGTGCAACTGTATCTCCACTTACAGCTTTCCCTTTCCTCTTTGCCCCACCACTTCCCTGCAACTTGTGATAGGACTGCAACAGCTCAAGTTGTGCCTTAGACATGCACAAGTGGCACGACCAGTCATCTCGTAAATGGTTTTCATGAGTGCTGATTCCCATGCAGTCCCAATGGAAACATCGTTCACAAGTGTCGCAGGAGATATTTATGCCTTTACGACCCTGACAGACTGAACATGTCCCTTTTTGGTTGACAGGGTTATTGGTTTTTGCATCCAACACTTCAAGGATCCAGAATTTATTGCGGGTGCATGTGACAGCAACCCGTTTTAGTCGAGCAGCTATATTGCCAAGGAGATCTATGGCAAGGCACCGAGCTGATATGTCCTTGGATTGCAATCCAGCATTTTGAAGTAGCAATACACACAGAACCTACGCGAGGGAAAAGCAATATAAAACATATAGAGAAAAATGTTACAGCTTCCTCAAAGGCAAGCATTACAGTCTCAGGTCTCAGTTACAAGCTGCCAGGCTAGTATGGTACCTAATAGAAAGGTTGGCATTTTCTTTGAGAGATCTTCTTTAGCTTGGCTAGATGAATGCAATGGGTTCTGCCCACACACTAAACATTTTGGTGCTAGAAAAAATTAAACATTCAGAAACAGATTTGAAATTCAATTGTCCATCATAAACCAGTATTGCACCCAGTAATGACTGGGAGCTGGGACAGTGTATCCTGACCTGTTTAACACACCAACCCACTATCATGTTGAACCCAACCCACATATCTTTTAATTTTCTACATAAGTTAACTAAATGAACAGATACAGATTACTCCAGTCTATATATATTAAATAAATAAATTGATTCCAATGTTACATCTGGATCAGGACTGATTCGAAGCAGAGCCAATATGTACAACAGGCTGGTAAACCCAACTATTATGGATCTTAAAGGTGCATCGTTAGATTCTTTTATATGGACTATATCATTATTCAATTCATAATTTTTGGTGGTACTTGCAACAGCTTTCACATGGTATGAGACTGAGTGATTGGTAATGGTATGTACTATGTAGAACTTAAATACTATTGCATTAAATCTGGTATCTAAAAGCCCTCAGGGATTCTTAGCTAGATTAAGGATTTTCAAGTTGTAAGCTTATGATTTTCTACAGATCTGGTCAAGGTTTATGCAATTATGGTCAAATCAAAAAGTAGGTATAACTTATTAATAGTAAATGCCAGCGCATTTACCTGGTACATAAATTGTGTTATCTGAAACTTTTGGCAAAGATTAATAGAATTCAGGCTAAAGCCCATAAATGCTGCTGCCATCGGTACTATCCATTTCCACATTCCCTATTCCCACTCATCAAACATAGCCTTATAGTATGATGAAATAGATTCTTTGGTATTACCTCAAGAACAGGAGCTGAAGCTGGATACTCGGGTAGATTTAACGTCACAAGCAAATCCGCAACAAGATTCTCCAAAATACCCCTCGCCTCTGACACATCCTGTGTTTTTGAACCAGTCACCCTTTGCAATACACCCGTCCAGAATTGACATGATGCCTCAGTGACAGCTGTAAGGCACTTGACTGGATAGCTAGGATCCACAGTGGCATCAACAAGTGTGCTCCAACTCACAGTCGATGATTTCAGGCTGTCTGGAACAGTGGCACTAAACTGTACCAGATGTAACAATATAGCAGTTATCATTTGTATTTGTTTTTGTTCTTCATCCGGCAGGTGGTAAGTCCTGAGGGCACGTTTCGAGAATTGCATTTTTCGAAGAAGCTGGAGTGTCTCTTCTATTAGAAAGCTTCTATGGTGTGCATAAAAAGCAAAAACCTGAAAATGCACCATGATTGGAAAATTAGAAGTTATAGAATAAAAATAACCTAGAGCTGAATGGCTTTGTACAGGTTTGAGGAATAAATGTTGACTTTAGTATAGGCTTACCAATAAAGACATCATACCGACTTACAGTAACTGGTAGTGTCTTTATTACATTTCTCTGTGCTTCTAAACCGAAACAGAAAGAATCAAGCTTTCAGAGATGAAACTGAAAATACCACCAGAATTGCAAAATACACAGTAGATTATAAAGTTAAAAACATGTACCCCACAAGCTAAATCAATGGATTTCAATTGAAGGAGCTGAATGTTATCTACAAGGAAAATGGAAAAGCTTGTTTTCACAAGCTGCATGATACAGCTATCTGACAGTCGAATTACTGGTAATAGATCTCTCAGAAGCCCTAAAATCAAGCTCAGCTTTTGCACCAGGGAATGAACAGCTTGAGAAACTCTATAACGTTAAAATGGATTAAATAGTGAGAAAATAAAAGAGAACTTAAATTGCATCACAAGAGTAAGAATATTGCCATATTATTGGTTCACAATGTCATCAGAAATTGCGCTAAGATATGATTCCGTAAGTTCTTTAATGGCAAAAGGAAAACAATCAGCTTTCCGCCAGATCAATTTAAGTGTATCCTAAGGAATTATCGAGGTTACAATCATACCTGCCAATAAGAATGTTATCTGTCATAAAAATAGGTACGGAGGACGAAGAGATGGTTAATAAACAAACCTGCCCCCATGAGACTTTCTTGTACCAGCACTACGGCTCGTACGCCTCTTTTTGCTTGCAGAACCGTCAATATCAAAATCCTCATCTTCATCCTCATAGCCTACAAGGAGCCTTGTATCAGTTTGCTCAATGGTATATTACAAAAAATAAAGTGACTAAAGCAGAAAGCATTTCATTGTCTTACCATCTATGTTTTCTGTTGGCTTGTTAACATTGTGATGCTGAGGATTGAAGGCACCGATGCAGATGTTGAACTGATGCCTCGAAATATCTATTATCCTCTCTATCATCTAAAATCAACATTCTATTTGTTACCATTAAATGTGTTCATCATTAAAGTTATAAACAGATAAACAACAAACCTATAGACTATCTAAATGTACAACAATATCATTGAGAAGTAACAAAAGAATAATTATCTGAACCAAAAATCTTCCCAAGTCCAGTATTTGGCTCACTCAGTCTGTATACCAGCCTATGTTTCTTCACCTAGCTTGTCCCAAGCCAGGTAAAGGAGGAGGGTTGTGATACGCTTGGCGAGCCAATGTAAAAATTCAGCCATTCTTATGGAAATAAAAATCAATAGATCTTATTGTTGTTGTAATCTGTATACCAGCCAAAATGTTTGGTACAACATACAATACCAGGTCAGTACCATAGAACAAGCAGATCAGAGGCCATTAACATATGTACATATTTAATTATTTACACAACTCGTCGTCCTGCCATCTTGTATACCAAAAAAAAATATATAAGAGAGAGGGGGGGGGGGGACAAAACCTCCTCACGATATATTTGCTTGGGCATGTCATGGTGAGTCAAAATTAACAAAGCAGCATGGGTCGCCTCAAGTGCAGAGAAAACCAAAGACTCTGTATCCGAGTCAACCTACAATAGTCGCAATTTTGTTTTAAGATGGACAGAAGAATATTCTATTTTTGAACTTCAAGGCAAGATTATAGATACTCATCAGCAGATGTTATATGGTAGTCAAACCTCACATTCAGAAATAGTCATGTTGTGTGCTAAAAAGCACATTATAACACAGGACCATACACCCCAGAACACTTTTCATATGTCCTTTATGTGAATTTATGAAAACACAACACAGTAGCCAATAGGATTTACGTTTTCATTCACATCAATAGAGAGGCCTTGGGCACACTTGATTTGACGGTCAAGAACAGTCAGGAGCCGGTTGAGTGAATCCAAAGGAACTTCATTGAGGAACTTCTTGGAGCGAGAATTTATAATCTCATTTATGAGGTCCTTAATGGCTGACAACGGTAACAACAAGGGACCTTCAGCCCCTTCTTCTTCCTCCTCGGGGGCTTCTGCTCTGCTACAGAATTCATCAACCATCTCGCCGAATCCCCTAATGACATCTACAAGATGAAAGATTACCTATTTAATATCTCAAGTCATAGTAAGGCAATCAGCAACCAGATTGTATTGTGGTGCTGTCAAACACCAAAAAACAAAGCCAGTAATATAATATGTAACTAACACAAAAGTTAAGAAACAATAATGAAATGAAAATAAAAAAAGGATTGCAGATTCCGTAACAGTAAGTTTGAAAAATATAAAATTATACAATATGTAATTGAAAAGAAGGGGAAATAAACAAACCCTGTTGAAACGCCTCCAAAGTAGAAGTAGAAGGACCATCATCGGAATACCTTTTCCTAATTTTAGGTTTCTTTTTAGCAGAACTTCCTTCGCAGTTCTGTGTTTACAAAGAGAAAGAGCACATGATAAATAGTGCATACAGAATCCAGAATATGAATATGAAAGATAACAAATACTCACTTCAGCCATATTTCTTTCAGAAGTATCATCCAAGACAATCTGTGGTGGTTCCCTTTGTACAAAACTACTATCAAACATGTCCTTTTGTTGAAATGGCTTTGTGTCTGGTATTTGCATAAAATAGTTCGGCTTGACTGGACCTGAGAAACTTGACCAGTGTAAGATACAAATAGATCCATGAGCTATTAAACAATAATGCATGCAACTTCCAAATATGTCATCTTAAACAAAAGCATAAATCGGAGATGCATGAAAATTGAGAACGCACTACCTCGAGGTAAGCATTTGAAAGCTTCTGGATTGTACTTAAGTACCTCATGGTACAGCCATGATCTTTCACTAGGATCTGTACTCAATTTTCTTCTCCTATCCTTCAAATTACTACAACAGCATGGGCCATGGGCACAAAAGAAAAAGGAAACAAAACTGGATGTCATAATTGGGAATTAAGAATTTAAGACAGCTTCCACATATTTTCAAGGACTTCAGTCACATCAGAAAGACAAGAAGACTACTTGTTGATTCATATCAGCTTGACCTAAGTCATAATTTTGCGGTTTTTGCATACTTCAGTTGTTATTAAAATAGAAAGTGCTAATCCTCCTAAAAAAGCAGACATTTCTCATTGAAGCCTAATATGCAACCCTGATATGCTAAAAAATGTCACATATGTTTCAAGAGATGTTTACCTGAACAACTTTTGGTTTTAAGAGCACACGAAATTAGTAAAAATGTGAATTCAGAGTGTTTTACAGTTTCAAGCAAGTATGAGAATTACTTCTTTGCGTTCTCACACTAGTTTACAGAACCTATTCACGATTATTTAGGTCAAAAGAAACTATTTGGGATTGGAAAAGGTATATAAAGTAATAGATGGAAAGCCCTGACATACTCCTTCCCTCCAGCATTTTCAAACACATTTCATTTTCCCTATTGACGAACATGAAAATTTTACTTACCTGGTTTATAGCATTTGATGATAAATTTAGGTTGAGCTTTGCAAATTTAATCATCTTACGAAATCAAAATTACAAAAAAAATCGCTTACAGGTGGCTGACATCACAACTGGAAAGCAACTGAGCAATGGTGCTGGCTTGCATGAGCACGTCGGGTCGATTGAGAGACTGCAAACCATCTCCGACATCAAACTTCCGATCAGCGGATCCGAAGGACACGTGGAGGGACGGGAGCGACAGCGCAGGGGCGATCTCCGAGTGCACGCTGTTAGGTAACCAACACGCCTTCTCCATCGTCTCCGAGAGGAACAGAGATGGAGAAGAGGGGGAATTTGAAGAATTTGGAGTTGATTTGGGAGGGAGAGCGGAGGCGAGTGGGGGTGGGGGTGGGGGTGGAGCGAAGGGAAGCAGTGGTCCGGTAGCGAGACCAGAGACGAAGAAAAGTTTCCTAAGAGTAGGCTTTGAGTTGCAGTAAATTACGAATTAAGGATTTGAGAGGGATAATTAATTGAGGTTTTCTGTGTATTTTTTATGCAGCAAGTCGAACATTTGGCGATATCAAGTTGACCCGGTAGCCATGAGCCATCTCAAATGACAGAAATTGTGACGTGGAATTTAAATGGATGAGAGGTGGATTCTCATGGAAGTTTTAACTGGTCCGAACTCGTAAGTTTCTTCCGGTTTTGTTGGGAACGGAGATGTCAAGTGCTTTGTGAGGATGGAACAGGCAATATATTAATATATTATGAACATGGCTACAGTCTTTTGTAAAGTATTAAGTGAGTGATATTTCATATTTTTAATTTTAAAGTTAAAATAATTACCGTCTTTTATAAATATTAAATGAGTGATATTTTTTATTTTAAAGTTTAAACGATCGATTTAAATCATAGAATTTTATTTTTATATTAAGAACTTTTGAAAATCGAATTCTGTATTTTTAGAATTTATTTACAATATTTTAAAGAGGGTGAAAAGTCGATTAAACGATTTTTTTATCATTCGATACGAAAGAATTTTCATCTCTTTTAAAAATAGTTAAAAAGTTAAAAAGTCTCTAATGAAATTTGAATATGAAGATCAAATTATGTGGTTTAGATTTATCGTTTAATTTTGAAATTTGAGATACGAAAGTAAAGTACGACTTGTCGACTTGTTTGATGCTTTGTAAGTCATGCTTATATATTATTCTTCTCAAAAGGGATTTGTCCTGTGTCATTATACAACTTGAGATGAGCGATACAAAATACAAAATTGAGCGTAAAATACTGCACGGAGGGCCTAAACGAGATATTCGGCCAATGTGCCGAAAAATATCGAAGAGCGCGCGAAATTCACAATTCCAAACATATATATAATTTGTTTCAAACTTTTGCTTTTTTATTGGGAATAAATTCTGCCTTAGTTCTGTTTCTCCGTGTAGCAAAGTCCGCACCCAGAAGCCAGAGCTGAGGTAACTAACTGCAAAATTTTATCTTCATTGGAATAGTCGAATAATTTTATTTGACAATCTGATCTAAATATACTAAAAATAGAAAATTTAATTATTTGAGTCCGTTTTTTTCCGAAAAAACAGACAAAACTCATTTTTCATTTCTTTTCGAAAATCATAAAAAGACAGGTAGTAGCGCACAATATGAAAAAACATGAACAAACAATATGCGAGCTTAGATAAAACATAAGCCAATTACACTCTAATTAAGAAAACCTAATAACCCATAATTCCCACAAAAAGACCTCAACAAATATAACAAAGTTCATAACATAGATGATATCTTAGCCTAATTCTGGATATCTGAAGAAGGATTAGAGACTTTCTGTTCAGTCGTTCCTGTTCAGACTGGATACATGTTTTGTTCATGTATAAAACAAAATAAAACTATTAAAATAAATTAATACTCCATTAGCGCTGTGTCTAATAAATTAGATCTCACTTTGAGAAACAAGGGCGCACTTATATTTTATTCAGAAGTAGGATAGGAAAAGGCGAAGTAATTAAATTGTATAAGAAAAAATGTTGGACTTAGCAAATGTCTTTCAAAAAATTCTGGCAAGCAAAAAATCAGATTAAATCTTTCTATCGTTTCTTGCTTTTTTGCGGTACGGAAATACAAAAAAAAATTTATTGGAGATAAATGTAATACAAACACAAATCATTCAAAAATCGATTCTAAGCCACATGCTTTACATATGAGAGGTCGCTAGTTCGAAATTTTGATTTTTGATTGAGAGAATCTTTAGATAAACCATCCTTTTTTAATATAAGACTTCAGAGCAAATGAAATATTAAATTAAAGACAACCCGATCAAAATAAACTCAACTAAAATGCACAATTCTAATGTATGTAGTATTTTTTATTGATTAAGATGGAGGATTTTGTCATTCTACAGTATATGATGAGTTTTTTCATTTTAGTTTTCGCTTTAAAACTTGAATTAATTTTAGTACAAAGATTCTAAAATGGTTCGACTCTTTTTTGGACCATGCGTAAGTTGGAACTACGTGCACCGAATTGCCTTTTTTTATTTTCGTTGTTTATTAGTTGAGATTTATTTCTAATATCTTTAGATAGAGTGTACATTAATTTCGGTCAATACTAACATAAAATGATTAAAACTCCACAATTAGAAAAATTAAACTGTTTGATAAAAGACTAAACGATTTTCAAATTAACTGACCCCTTGATACATACTCTTCCAAGTAATTAAATATACATCTACAAAATTTATTTCTAATTAAGTAATATATTTTGTAATATGTACCGAAAGAGATTGGTGCATCATAAAAGTTGATTGACCACTAATATAAGTTTTAGAAATTTATACAAATTAATTCGGATAAATTAGATGAGTGCAACAAGTTAACAAAAAAAATCGATGATGATCGAATGAATAAAACTCATAAATGAATTTTTTTTTTTTAGGAAAGTAGGCTTTGCCTACTTAGAAAATTTTCATTAAAAACTTATTGTCATTTACATGAAAGAGCAAAACAAATGAAAACAAAATATTAGTGACTTATCCTATGAATGCCTATGTGTGACCATCCTATCCTAATGTTGCTTGTGTAGGGTTGTGTTTGTCGTGGTTTCCCATCTCTCCACTTCCTTGATGATCTCTAAGGCTATGAGATTTGGCAGTCTGGAGATCTCTGAGAAGATATGTCTGTTGCATTCTTTCCAAGTGGCCCAGAGTGTGGTCTAAACTAATTAGTCCCATGCCTGGCGGGCATGTGGATTTCGTTAGGTTCAATTACGGCACCAGAAATTAGTGATGTCGTTCTTCTACCTAAAATGTCGTCTGAGTGGAGATAGATGTCCAAATTTGTATGGCGATCGAACAGTGTATGAATAAATGCGATGTGGTTTTCATTACTGGTGAGTTACACATGACATGACACAGCTGACGTCAATTTGGCATCCTCTCCTTTGAAGAAGTTCTCTAGTCAATAGCATATTTTGGATTAGTGTCCAAACAAAAACTTTGACCTTAAGGGGTGACTTCGGGGTCCAAGTTATCGTATATGTGCCTAAGGTAACTCCCGAGTGTATGATCATCTGATAAGCTGACCTGGAGGAGTATTTACCAGAGGGTGACCAGCTTCAATTTAGTGTATTATCCATGTCGGGGACTTGAATTGTTGCTTGTGCAATGCTCCTCAGTGAGAGGATGTCTCTTAAAAAGAAGGATGGATAGCTCCTTAGGGAGGTTAGGTCGTCATTACTTCGTAGGCATGGCAAGTTGTAGTGTTCCGTAATAAAGGAGGCGAATGGTGTTTGCTCGTTAGTGTATAGTTTTCATACCCATTTGAGTAGAAGTGACATGTTTAAAGTTCGGAGATCTAGAATTTCTAAGCTCTCGTTCTACTTTGGTAAACATATCATTTTTCTAGTTGACTAGATGTCTGCCATTAGCCTGCCTATCCTCTCATATCCAAAAGAAACGTGCCTTGATTCGCTCAATGTATTTGATTAGCCCTTTTGGGAGTAAGATGGCTTGCATATAGTGGAGGGGCAGGGCATTGATAGTCGAATTGATTAGTATTAATCGCCCTCCCTTTGATATGATCTTTCCTTTCCAGCTTTGTAGTCTTTGTTGTATCGTATTCAGCATTGGCAATAGCATATCCTTTGTTGGGTGAGTTGTTGTCAGTGGGAGACCGAGGTATTTGATAGGAAACCGTATGCCTGCACAACCAATAATGTTTTCTACCACCGGTTGTAGATCTAGTGGGATGTTGATTGGTGCAAAGACGCTTTTGGATGGGTTAATTGCTAGCCCCGATATGAGTGCGTATCTTTGGAGAGTTTCAGTCAGTATTTTAAGATTGTTGGGGTGTACTTCTGATGTGATTAGTGTATCATCCTTAAATTGGTATGCCGTTAGTTGAAGTGTGGGGATCGAGTAGAATCGATGTTGTTCCATCTAAAGTAGCGATTGGAGAATGGCTGCTACCATTACGAATAGGAGCAGCGATAGTGGATCTCCTTGACGCACCCCTCGCTGATGAAAGAAGGTGTTCCATTGATTCCGTTAATTCGTACGTGCAAGGATGATGAAATTAGAATATTCCTAATCCAGTCGATCCATGCCGGTGGGAATCCACGTGCTCACAAGAGATCCATGAGGAATTCTCAGGAGACCGTGTCAAAGGCTTTTCTGAAGTTTACCTTGTATACTATTGCCGGGATTTTTTGCTTTTTTCTTATTATTGTCGTCTCACGTGCTACTAGGAATGTTTCCATCAGGCTCCTTCCTTTGATGAATGCAGATTGATTGGGAGAGATGAATTTATGTAGTACTGGTTGAAGTCTATCGGCCAAAAGTTTGGATATTAATTTTGCGATTGTGTTGAGTATACTTATCGGACGGTAGTCTTCTAATGTACTTGCTTGTCCCCCCATGGGAATAACTGTAATGCACGCTTGATTTATCCTCCAGAAGTCTAGTTCATTTTGGTGGATCGATTTGACCACTGAGTAAATTGTTGGTCCCACCATGTCCTAATAGCGTTGGAAAAATTCCTAGGGGAATCCATCTAGGCCTGAGGCTTTTCCCTTTGCAAGCGAGAATATCTTTTTTTTTTCTTGGATGGAGAATTTTGAGACTAGATCTTGTAGGTCTACTTTGTGCGATATGTCTATTAAATTTGCCGGAAGTTGATGTGTTGTTTGTTTTGTTTCCATTATATTTTTGTAATATCTAAAGAATGCTAGAGCTATCATCGTTGGATCTTTGTGTATAATTTCCTCATCCCGGGGCAATGTGGTTATGTTTGAGACGATTGGTCGCCACAGAGTGAAAGTATTTAGTATTGTTGTTTCTTAATTGTAACCAACGCATCGATGACCTATGTTGCCACTTGTATTCCTCAATGAGCGCCAGATCGTAGGCATGATGTCTGAGGCTAATTCTGAAGGCAGATTCTGAAGGTTGCAGTGGACGATGATCTTCAGCCTTATCTACAGCACGAATTATTTCCTTTGTTAGTGATAGTAAGGTGGTCGTTCTTGCGAATTTTTGTTTCGTCCAATCCTTGAGTGCTTTCCTTGTTGTGTTTAACCTTCTTAGGTAGTCTATGGCAACTATATTCGAATGATTTGGTAATTGCCATGCATGCTGAACGATTTGTTCTGTTTCCTGAAATTTTAGCCAAAATCTTTCAAATTTGAATGTCCTCGTTTTAGATGTTGCAGTTTTTCCAAGGTTAGTTTGAGAGGGATATGATATGAAACGTTGGCGGGAACGTCTGATAAGCAACTCTTTGGTGGACCGACAATTATCTGGTTGCACTGTTGTGATAGGAAAAATTTGTCGAACTTCGATAGTGTTGGAGTATGGGAACGCTCGAGTCTGCAATGTTACCTCTTGTAGGAGGATTTCATCCAGGTAGTGATTAAATTCCAATGTTATTCCTAAATTAAAATTCTATATAGTAAAAAACAAATGATGACACTCTCAATTCATTAACTCGTGTTTTGTAAAAAACAAATGATGACACTCTTAGTTATATAACATTTCTATAACTCGTGTTTTATAAAAAACAAATAATGACACTCTCAATTAATTAAAACTATAGTAATATATATAGTAACATATTTCTTTCTATTTTTTATTAAAACTAGATTTTCAAATGATGGCACTGCCACTTCATTATCTGTTATACACCAAAAACTTTCTATATAGTTTCAAACTATATTTTCAAATTATACCTAGTTATACACCTAAAATTTGAACTTATAAAACAATCTAACTTATCAACAATTCAAAGAAAGATTAGTGAATATATCCTAAACCCTAGCCAAACACAGTCAAACACGATAAGAGTACCAAAAAGAAATCGATCAGTGAACAATTCTAATATATTAAACAACTCATTCCTCTAAACCCTAAAACCTAAAACCTAAAACTAAAAACAACTCATCAGTAAATATATCCTAAATCCTAAAATAAAACCCCTAAATTTAACTGAATAATGAAAGCAATCAGTGAACAAATTGAGAATGCAATCATTCTAATATATTAATTTAACTAATTTTGGACTAATTGCAAAGCGGTAATTTCTAATTTTGGACTAATAATGAACATTGAGCGAAGAGGTGAGGGTGTGGGTACGTACCTTTGAAATTTCCGTTGAAGAGTTGTCGAAGTGAGGTGGTTTATGTTGCAGAAGAGGAAGACGAAATGATACAGAAGAGGGAGAGAAAAGACAGAGAACGCCTGAGAAAAGAGACAGAGTATTCTAAAAACGATATATTTAATTATTATTTTTTGGAATTTTCCAGAATGCTTAATAAAGCATGATTTTATAATTTTATATAAGCATGACGTAAGAAATGTTTAAAATGAAACGTAACGAGTCTGTTGTGGTTTCGTTGTGTTTAACTCAACGAAAACTCGAGAATTTGTGTTAAACGTCTCGCCTACTAAATGCAACCGAAATCTCTTGTGTTTAACGTTGAATCGTTCGCAAACGAAACACAAAATATTAAAAATGCGTTGCACTAACAGCCCTACCTCTGCACCTTTTTTATTAGGATGTAGAGGACACTTCTAAAATATAGGTCGTCCATTAGATTTGAATAGATGTGATTTTATAATACAAAATCTCCTCTGAATTATATAGTTGGCGGTCAACCGTCCAAATCTAATCCAATGATCCTGATTTTATGAGCGTAGATGATACCCCTAAAAACGAGTGCATGTAATACTCTTCCAATTTAGAGGCCGTGACATCGAATTCATTTTAGGAGGTGCAAAAATGTTATTGGCTCAACTAAAGTTAACTAAATTTAAAATTTTATCGAGACAATTCGGCTCAATTTATAAATTTATAAATATAATATGCGTGAGTTAAAATTAATTCAAACTCAGATGTGTGTACCGTTCTGAATTGACATATTGGTTACTCACGTGCTACACAATTTATATTTGTACAATATAGAATATCTTTGATAATTAAAAGAAAAAAATCCAAAACTTGAAATAACATTGCTTATACAAAAAAATGTGAGATGTGAAATATAAAATAGCGAATGAAAAAATATGTTTAAACTAATAATTTGTCGAAAATACTATTATTCTTTAAGATGGTAAATATTAAATAATATCACGTTTCAATCACTTTTAAACCAAAAAATAGTAAATAACATTAGTAATATTATTTTAAAAAGAATCAGTTTTTTAAAATAATATTTTTCAATCCTCATTTTACTTTTCTTATCTCAAAAGCATTATTCTACCTTTTAAATTGGATTGAATAATCTTATTTTTTCATAATTATTTCACCATTCATTACTAGTTTCATTTCTAAATTTTACATAATCTTATTTTTTCTTTTTTGAACCAAAAGATTGACTAATAACTTCAATTGCAAACAATATACTCAAAACTCAAGAGCTAATGATAGAACTTTAGTCAGAGAGCAATTGGAGAATGAAGATCTGTTTGCGAAAGAATATAGCAAGGCAGAATTTTCTATCAACTCATGATTTGACGACAAAAGACTTAGGAGAAGACAACAACTAAAGATATATAATAAAAGCTTTTGTGATTCTTTTTGTAGTCTTCGAAATAATTTACACAACCATCACTATTACTTTCAACTATAAATAAATAGTCTATCTAATTCATATTTAGATACTCATTATTATTTGGAACAATGTAGTCACATGATTTTATTTTTGATAATGTATTATTCATTTCGAATATTCGAGTTGTCAAATAAACCCGAAAAATCTATGTGGCATTGTACTGATCCAAAAGAGACATTGGACCAACAAACTTATTTTTAAAATTGAATTTCTAACGATTACTTATGAAAATTTTCATGTTAAAAATGCTGATAAGAAATGTGGATTGCTCTTTTTAGAAACTCTATTAAAATATATCGAGTTTTAAGTAACATGGTGTGTGTGGATTGAACAAAGATGACAAGTCTGCGGGCTCCAAAATTCTCTAAATTCGAAATTTGCTACTAACACACATGTAAGACTTGTCGATCCCATGTTTCGAAAATTCAAATTCAGTAGAATACTCCGTAAGATAAATTATTAATTTAATGATCCACATAATTTCAAATTTAGTGTGTGCGAATCTCGAAATTATGTGAACCATGATGAATGCCATTCGACGAATACATAATACTCGAGGTACCCACCGAAAATGGATTCACATTTCGGCAACCAAATAGATCCAACGAGCTCATATCTTTTGCAGATCCGTATATGTTGCCCTTTTAGGATGTGCTCCTGAGTTTTAATGGAAATGAACGTGATGGAATGAAATAGGTGGGAAGTGAATTTTATTACATCATTGGGAGGTTATAATTTTGACAAAAATGAATAGAAGAATTCTCCTTCATTTTTTTATCATTCATTCATCTATTAAAATTAAACTCAGAAAGTAAGTGAAAAGAGTCTCCTGTGCTCCTGGCCCTTTCCCTCCCGCTCATTTCCTTCCATTGAAGCACAACCTTTACCGAAGGAGCCCTTATTTTATGATCCTGACCGCCGATCTAAATGACACGGTACAGATGTAAAGTGCAGCGACAGAATTTAATATAAGGTTAAGATCTGAGTCGTTATGTTACATCAACGGACCTGATAAAAACAAGAGCAGCGGATATGAATACATCTTCCGCATCACCTCACGAGCTGTGTAAGTTCTAGCTTTCACTCTTTCCAAAGCCACCTCCGTCTCCGACTAAAACACCTCGCTTCTTGCTAAATAGAAAAAGCATTGATAGAGATAAGAGAGATGAAGAGGGAAGGTAATAGCAACAGCAACGACATGGAGGAGGCGGCGCGAAACGAGATGATGCAAAACCTCTTTGGGGAGCAATCGGAAGATGAAGAGGAAGATTCGGAAGACGATCCTGAGATCGATTCCGAGCACGAACGAGCCGCTAATCAATCCGATTATCATTCCGTAATCACTCTGTCTTCTCAAATTTTTTTGTAGTTTAGGTTTTCGTGTTTTTTTTTTGTAAATATCGGACTTGCGTGCAAAACTAGCGATTTAGTATTAATTTAGGTCTTAATTTCATAAAATTTGGTCTGCGAGATGGATTCCAATCGTGATCCCCAGATTTAGTAGTCATCAAATATTTCAAGTTTCAGATGAGTATACTTATCGAGGTTTAGCTTAGCTACTAAATAACTCGGTCCTTATTCATGTTTGTGCAAAACTCAATGATTTACCTGTTATCATTAGATGTATGTAAGAACTTTATATCTTTTCAAATAATGGTAGCTGTGACCTAGATTCCGAGCAAAGCAAACTAACTAACTGATATAAAGGCAAGGGCCCGTTTTGCCTTTTAATTGAACCAATATGTTCTCTCTTTTATTGAACTATTCAGCTTCTTTACTTGAGCAATGTATACTGACGTTATGTGCTAAATTCCTATGTTGATTGATACGTTAAAAAATGTAGGAAGAAGGAGAAGGTGAGGCTGAGAACCATGATGAGCAGCAAATAGAAGTAGAAAATGAAGCCGAACTCGAGGGAGAAGGTGAAAATGAAGGCATTGGTGAGGTTGAAATAGAAAGTGAAGCTGAACCTGATCATGAAGAAATCCAGGAACCAGAAGCGGAAGCCGGGCATGTTGAGAGTGAAGGAGAGAGGGTAAGTGAGGGTGAAAGAGACAGTGAAGGGGAAAGAGAAGAAGAAGAGGGGGAACGAGAGGTTAGTGAGAGAAGGATGGAGAGCGAAGAGAAAGAAGAAGCTGAGAGCGAGGATGAGGGCTATGGACAAAGGGTGGTCACAAGCAAGAGAAGAGATGTTGTTGAGTCAGGATCAGAGGAGTCAGAGGGGAATTACTATTCACATGACCATTACAATGAAGCAGACGAGGATAATGAAGAGGAGGGTGCTGAGCATAATAGAAAGACCAGGTAATGAATTCTTTTTACTATGAAACAACGAATCTTGTATTCTTGTATTAATTGTTCTGCAGGGAGTGGGCAGTCCTTCATGCTATTAGATGGATGTATAAGCGACACTGCTCCACATGGTTAATCTAACAGCTTTCACAAACATGTTGAACAAAATGGATTGTTAGGCAGACCAGTCTGATGGAATGGTTTCAACGGTTACAAACATGTTGAACGAAACAGATTGCCAAAAAAAGAACTCTTAGGAACAACTTTTTACATGGGCAAATTTGAATAATTAAATTTTGTCCACATTTTTGTCAAAAAGTATTATTGCAGTGTTATGGTCTAAAATTTAAATATACTTGTCTATGCGAAGTAGAATTTCTACTGGTAGATCCATTATTAGATAGTACTATAAGCTAAGCTATATTGTATACATTACATTTAACAATGCAAATGTTAAACTTTGAGCCCTGTTTTTTTAAGTAATCGAGTGCATTGAAGTACGTATAAAGAAGGATGAAAATAAGATTGTTGTACCAATTTGAGGGCTTGAGCAGAGAGGCGGCTCTGCCTTCATATTTCTGTTTTATTATAGTTACTGTGTTAGGTAGCGAATGTAATTTCAGGTCCCAAATAAGCTCACCCTGCAGCAAAAGAACAGTTGCATTGGAGTACAGCCATCTCTACCGATGAAGTTTAGTTCCAAATTTGAACAGAACTACAAGACAAACATATAATTTGTTATTTATTGGTTTTTTTTCTTGAGGAACTTGAAAATTCACTTTGTAATCTGTGGTAGGCTGTCAGAGGATAAGGAAGAGAAAGTCGTACGGGATGTCTTTGGAGATAGTGACGAGGATGAACCTTCACCATACAGAGCTCCTCAGAATGAAACCCACCATGAATCACCTGTAAGTGCAAGCCACAAAATGCCCAACATGACCTTCACCAATCAACCTTTTGAAAACAAATATTTCTTGTCTCATTTTCTTTCCTCTTTGGTTCCTAACTCAGTTACCTATATACTGGTATACATGTGAATGTGAAAACTAAGCAGTAGCCATTGATAATGTAGAGCATAAGATAAGATACAGCCACCGAATTACTTTTCTTTGTTATGAATTGACAGAGATCTCCTATGGAAGAAGAAGGTAGCTATGACAAAATACAACCTGAGGATATTGTACCTGATGAAGACGCACCTTATGGATCTGAAGACGAGAACATTGAGCAAAAGGCAAAAGAGAAACCTGTGGGTCCCCCATTGGAGCTAGATGTACCTGTTGTCTACCCACCAGGACGAACTGATCGAGTGAGTCTTACTTCTGTGTCTAAGATCTGGGCTTCCTTTTATCCTGAAAATATCCTTTATGCAAAACTTCAGGTCTATGGAAATACGTCCTGAAAAATAGAAAATGTCCAATACTTTTAACCCCTCCATGCTTTTGAAAATGCCCAAAGCACCCTTCCACGTATTATTCTTAGATGGAGAAACATTATGAATGCAATTGGAAAAAAAATTTCAATAAATTAATCTCGTATTGTATTTGGAATATGTCAAATGTTCCATGGGCGCTCGAGGTATATACCTGCACGGCTGCACAACTCTTTTCAATATTTTTCTTTTATATGCGACTCAACTTCTTGTTTCTTTTTTTTCTTATTTTTTTTTTAATTTGATCGGTATACAGATGAATGTAATAAAAGTTTCAAACATTATGGGGATTGAGTCGAAACCATTCGACCCAAAGACCTACGTAGAGGAAGATGTTTTTGTGACAGATGAGACAGGTGCCAAAAAAAGAATCCGGCTAGAGGATAATATTGTAAGGTGGAGATCTGTTAAGAATCGCAATGGCACTATTTCGGTATGTGAAGTTTAGTTTCCTTTTCATGACTATAGGTTGCTTTCCTCGGTTGTCATTTGACTTCGTATCATCATTTTTTTGGAAGTATGAGAGCAATGCCAGGTTCGTGAAGTGGAAGGATGGTAGCTTACAGTTGCTAATTGGTAATGAAGTTCTGGACATTTCTGTGCATGAATCCACTCATGACCAATCTCATCTCTTCCTTCGACATGGAAAGGTGAATTTTGCTGCCTTCCCTTTTCTTTTATTATTAATCAACGTCTGAGTTATGAATGTCTCAATTATATTATTATTATTATTTATATTGATTTTCATTTCAGATTGGGTTTCATTTCTAGCCTATCCCAATTTATTTGGGAATAAAGGCTTTGTTGTTGTGTTGTTGTTGTTGAGTTATGAATGTCTCAGTTGTCTTGGGGGCTGAGGCCTACTTATATAATGGTTAAGACTTAAGAGTTGCATCCTAATTAAATAATTTTCAAGAATCATTTTTTATTTATTTACTGTGCCAGCAGAACTTCTGATAAGTTCAAAATTATTTGGACGGAAAAGGAGCCATGGTTGATCCTTCTTTTTTTTCCCCCCTTTGCAATCCCTAATTAGTATAACCTGAAGAACATATGTAAAATCAACATTACACATTACTTGAAGTTGCAGTTATACTAGTACTCTAGTAGACAGTGAAACCAATAAATTCCACCAGCACATTTCCCCTAAACCTTGGAGTTCATTTGTCTTTCAGCACATATGCAGCATATTCTATCCCATCATTACAAAATTGTCGTATGATTAAAATAAAATAGTAGTTTAATAGAAACATTGAGGTACCATCTTCTCTTCCAACCTTCTTGTCCTTGGCTGGAAATAGAGAAAATGTTGGGACTCAGGAGATGATGAGTTCATGTAGCTTAGTTAGCGTACTTAAAATCTTTTTGAAGTTGAAATGTTGCCATGGTATCCAGTAATGTAGGATTTCATGCCATGTTTGAATATTTCCGAAGTTGTAATGTTGTCATGGTATCTGGTCAGTAATGCAGGATTCCATGCCATGTTTGAATATTTCCAGAATGTAACGATGCTTAAAAAGCACCTAAACAATCATAGCGGCAGGCTGGTGTCTCCCGTGCGCACATAGCACTTCCCATGTCAGACTGTGTCCTGCATGTACTAAAGCTGTATATGTTATTTGAAAACTAGTCTACAAAAGTTTGTATCAAATAAGACAAAAAGCTTTTTCCTCATATTATTATCTGTTTTTATTTGGGAGCCTGGTTTATAGTTTCATCTATCATTTTTATAGGGTACATTGCAGTCTCAAGGGAGGCTTCTAAGAAAAATGAGGTTCATGCCATCTTCTCTCTCCTCCAAATCACACAGACTTTTGACTGCTCTCGTTGACTCCCGCCATAAAAAGGTGTACAAGGTCAAAAACTGGATAACAGAAACTGATCCAGAAAGGGAGAAGGAAGAAAGAGAAAGAGTAAGGATCTTGTTAATCAGTTTCGCCATATTATTTTTTAGTCACTCCATTAAATGTGTACATAGGTGTATGAAGAATTGATCAGTTTTTCATGTTTTGCACCTCTTTGACCTCAAGGAAAGTTGACTAGTTGTAAGTTTTTTTGCCGAAGGTTTGATACAGAGGGGTGGACTTGAAATAAAGCTCCTAATTTTTTTTGTTCCTAAAGACCACATACATGTTTTCATTATTAGGATTTTGTATTGAGCTTGTGATAGTTTATAGTTTGTTCTACTACTGACTCATTTGCCCTATGAATTTTGCATCTGAAATGGAATATCTTGGCTTTTTGTTAATATCAAGAAAGTATTGGTCAGGGTTCAAATGTCTTCTGTTTTTTATTCACTAGCTCTTATTTCCCGTATTGTTGTACTTCCATTAAAAGGTTCCAAATAATGAGATAATGGGGATCAACATACTATATTCTTAAAGATGGCATCGAGTAATATTTTCTACATGAAATAAAAGCATATGTGCAACATTAGCAAAAAGATCTATATAAAAAATAATTGAACAACTTTCCTTGTGATTACAGGCTGAGGGCCTCCAAATAAGAGCACAAGCACAACAACAAAGGAAGAGACAAAATGT
Organism: Eleocharis quinqueflora; assembly: GCA_964058865.1. Classification (NCBI taxonomy): domain Eukaryota; kingdom Viridiplantae; phylum Streptophyta; class Magnoliopsida; order Poales; family Cyperaceae; genus Eleocharis; species Eleocharis quinqueflora. The sequence continues at coordinate 274,327 of CAXKVX010000549.1, forward strand.
GAACATGAAATATCAACATCTACCTTCGAGAAAGCAAAGAGAGATCTCTCCGAACTGGCTGGAAGATGGAGATGAGGTTAGTTTGTTTGTATATTTAATTTGGTACAGCACAAGCGACTGAGTATTGTCTGGTACAATGATACAAGTCGGTGTCACTAAGCAACTAATTTAGATTGGTTCACTGCATACCTGCACTTGGAATTTCAAGTGTGCATTTTACTGAGATCAAGGTGTTGTCATGACCAAGGGCTGTCCTAATGTCCAGAACATCTTTCTCCCCTCACATTGACAACATGACGACATGGTTCTTGAGTTGATATGATACTTCTGTCAGCACTGTTGGAATTGCACTCCATTGGCCCATCACCTGGGCTTTTCGAGTTAATTCAATGACCATTTGATTTTTTTTGCCCTTGGGAACCAGTTGGAAATGCCCCTGAAACAAGTTGATTCACCTGCCATGGTACCCTTTTCTATATCATACACACACACACCAACCAAAAAAAAAGTTTGTCTATTGTCTATAATTGTAGTGCCAAAAATCGCCCCCCCTGCCATGGACAAACTCACGATAGAGTTCCATTGCCTACAAATGCTATGTTAATAATCCATTGCTGTCTTGGGAGTTGGTGGACACTCTAGTAGGTTTTCTTGAACAGAAACCAAGTTGGGAGAAAGAACAAAATTGTTAACTATCCAGGTCTGTTTTCGCATTGGAGAGGTTTGTGTTAGGAGCTCAAACTGCAGTTGAGAGGAACCATTGGCCCAACTAACTCTACTTCTAACTGGACCAGTTACTGCAATCCAAAATTCCCCTAAGCTTGGCTTGGTGAATCAATTGAAACTGAAATTAGCTTTAAAGATGGAATGCTTTTTCTTTATTGTGTTCCCACTTTCTTAGTTTTAGATCCTTTTTTGTCCAGGAAGAAGATCAAGATTACTATAATTCGAGAAGGGGCTCATCTCGTAATCGATTTGAGGATGAATTGGAAGCTGAAGCCCATGGACGGAGGCGACCCATGAGTGCAAAAAAGGTCAGCTTTACATTTGTCATTATTCGTTAAATAGTTTTCATATTAATTGCATAAAGGTTACCTTTATATGCAAAGTGCTTCTTTATTTATATAGTTTCTTATCAATTCTGTTCTTCTTATTTTGCATCAGCCGGGCATGAATAAAAGTGGATCACACAAGCATTCAGCATCCCGGCCAGCAAAGCGCAGACTGGAAGACGAGTATGAGGATGAATCAGAGTATGAAACAGATGGAGATGATTTGGATGGGTCCCCGCCACCACGCGAGAGAAGAGAAGATGATTTCCTTGATGATGAAGAGGAGTATCAGGACAGTGAGGAAGAGGCTGCAGGCCCTTCTGATGAGGAAGAAGAAGAGTATGAAGAGGTCATATGACTAAGATCCTTGTTATTATCTTTAACATTATTGTTGTTGTTGTCATACTCACAAAATTACAAACAAGCACCTGAATTTTTTCACCCGTAACAACTAGCACCTGTGATTCCTTGAGGTCATCTGCCAACAAAAACCAACCTTTGAAATGATAGTAAAATGACTAATTGCCCGTCTTTCCGTTAGCTTAATCAAGTGATCACTTTCTAGCTGGTAAGTTTGAATGTATGCTTAAAACGCATCCTTAACCACTAGATCACATGTTTAAAATGCTTGTTTAGTTGTTTTTGGTGTTATTATTGCATTTATATCAACTGTTGGTATATCAAACTACATGTTTGATTCATAACTTCATTTTGCATTGATTAGCTTCCATTAAATATATTTTCTGGTTGTTGTAGCCAAAGAAAGTGACCAACTAGACAAATCAGATTGGTCATGGCATTGTGCTTAACTAGTCTATATAATATCCATGCAGGTGCCGAAGAAGAAGAATGAAAAGGAAGCAGGCAGAGGCGGAGGGGGAGGGGGAGTTGGAGTTGGCCAAAAGCGCAAAGGGGTCCCATCTGATGATGAAGAAGACGAATCTCCTCCAAAGAAAGCAGCCCCAGCTCACCGAAGAAAGGCTATCGTTTATGACAGCGATGAAGATTAGTATCCAACATTGGAATTGTTTTTTCATTTTTGCTGAAATGGCCAGCCATGCTTTCTCATGCATTACCTATTATGGCTGGTAGTTTAATTTTTTTTAGTACAAATTAAGATGTGTAACCTTTTGCTGGTGCGTTGAACTTAATGTCAAATAGTGGCGGGTGTGTCAAATGCGATCACTTTTTGTTTTATGCATTTGCTGACTCTATTTTATGGTCAAGATCGTCGCATGGGATAATCATCTGTTTATACCTAGCATCATGTTTCTGTTTTCCTTCTTTATATTGGCCGAGGTGCTTGCTTTCATTTCAAATAATGGCCGGGATTAGTGTTGCTGCTAGCCTTTACGAGGGAGAGATTTAAAATTAGGAAAAAACTTTGCTTTACTAGTTGAGTACATCTAGATATTCTTGCTAGTAGATATTCTTGCTAGTAGTGATTGGTGGAATTGAAAATTAAAAAAAATGAAATTATTATATATTATTATAAGGTGGATTGTATGTGATTGGTGGAGTTGAGTGCATTAGATATTTCGGTGGAGTATGTAAGTTTTTGTCTTAAAATTAAAAATATAAACTACATGCGAGATGGATTTGGTAACATATGTCCAAATAGTTTTTTTGTTGAATTCTCATGGTCAATTTAATTTGTTGTTTAGAGATTCTACTTCAACCTTTTTTTGCAAATTTATAATGGTAAAATGTATCATGTCAGGTGGATGTACGACTAGAAGTTAGGATGTCAATCTATTTTGCAGTCTTCAAGTGATAATATGCCATAATTAACGCCTAAACTTTGGATCCATCCCGGTTGTTTCATATAGGATTAAGTAGATATATCCCTGGTACTGGAAAAAAAAATTGAAATGTATCCTCTGGCCTCTTAACTCGAAAAACATTTTAGCTGGGAAAGAGAGAGCTAGTACAAATAAAGATCGATGCTACTGTGAAAATAAATGGTAAAATATGTGTAAATAATCAACATTGTTAATTTTCCGTTATGTCGGAAATAATGTAATTTTTTTTTGATATAAAGATGGGAGTCAACCTACTCAAATTTAAATGATCTTAAGTCCTCCTATTTCGAACTCAAGACCTCCCACACAGAGATCGTTGTTCTTAGTCACTAGGTCAAAGGATTGGTTCTCGGAAATAATGTAATTTTTTACTTCCCGCAATGCGGCATTCTATTTTATTTTCATTTCTCTCAAGTCCTATGATCTAGTTCTGAAATTAAACTAATGATACTTTAGTAGTTTAGTTTACTGGTGCCAGAAGAAGATTATAATTTGGACAGCTTACTATTACAAACGGGTGTTGTGTGCACACATAACAAAATAGAGAATATGATAATCTAAATATTGAGATAACTTGGTGCACTGTGGGGTGATTGTCTAATGGATGTGAGCTGAGATTGATTCAGCTTGATAGTTGCTGACAGTGGTCGATCTAACAGTGTCACTGTGAGAGATTCTGTTAATTACAAAAAAAAACTGGACACTCGAATCAATGAGAGAGGTGACATGGATATGCGAGATTGACCATGTTTGCAGGGAGGGATGAGTATGGCTGATGATTTGCTCGTTGACGTGTGTGAAGCGCGATCGAGCTCTGATCAAGGTGTGATCGCGGAACTGTGAGGTACAGATATAATCGAGCGATCTTGGGGACCGATGCCACCTTAGTTGGGTTGCGATGGTCGGTTTAGCCACATAGACGACGGTCGGTGGAAGTACAGTAGACCTTACTAGCAAATGTGGGACATGTCGATGCCCAAAGATCATCCATTTAGATATGATTTGGAAGGGATTGTATGGTGAAAGATGATTTCAAAGAACCAAGTGAATTACTCTAGTTTTGTTATTAAGGTTAGATTTTCTCATAGAATTTTGTGTCTTTAGTAGAGATTTTGTTACGTAAGTTTGTCGGGTTTTAGATGAATATCAATGAGGATATAGATTAAATATAGGAATTTTTTGTTTTATGCCACTACAAAGCATGAAAATTGTCAAAATGCCACTCAGAATTTTTTTTTGTCAAAATGCCATTTTGGACCCTTGATCTCCATACAAAAAAATGATCGATAGTGGCATTTTGACAATTTCTTTCCTGAGTGATATTTTGACAATTTTCATGTTTTGTAGTGGCAAAAAACCAAATGCCCCTTAAATATAGGGTTATAGATAGAGATAGTGAGTAAGTGATTTTGATTTTGTTGTTTGAGTTTTGTATGTTTCGTTTTTTGTTAAAGAAAATGAAGCAGGGAGCGCTCTCCGCTTATTTAAAAAAAATGATAATCTAAATAAATGCATGACACTTTACAAATTTTGTTAGAGATCGAACCAATAATAAGTTACCTTTTCAGGCAAGAAGAGCATGATACTCTATTATTATTTGTAATCAATCTGTGTTTTTAGCAGCCATGTTTCTGCACTTTATATATATTCATCAGGAATCTAGATACACTGAGTAAATATTATTCAGCAAATTTAATCACACATCTTAAAAATTTAATATGTTTCTAACAAGATTCAATGAGATTCGGCTCAGCATCCTCACATTGTGAGCTTCCTGAATCTGCTATTATTTTTTGGAAAGAAAATGAGGGTTCTATTATTCATGAAGAGAGATCACTTGAAAATAATTATTTTGACAATCTTAACAATGCAAATTTAAATTAATTCATAAACATCTTTAAATAGAAAAAAATATATAGGCGTATTTTTTAGCTTATAGATTAGTTGTGTTTTTAATTTGATGTGATTTGAGTGTCATTTTATATTTCATCAAAATTCATCAAGTTTAATGCAACTTTTTAACGGTTAATATTTGATGATCAATGATGAAATATTAAATAATAATCAAATCGCATCATATTAGAAACACAACTAATATATATGCTCAAGAGTACATCCATATTTTTTTTCTCTTTTAAATATTTTTATGAATTAATTTGATTTTTTATTATTAAATTGTCAAAATATATGAACCATTGGATTATAATTGAATGGATCAGATCGGCATGGCCTTTTTAAAGTAGATACGATACGTTCGTTATAATTCAATGGTTCAAATAAAAATAATAGAAAAGTAGAACACAGGTAAAATAGGTACAAATTATCAGCGTGACTACTGGTGATTACTTGATTGTGATTTTTATATACTATTAAAATGCCCATCCGATGCAGGGTAGACAAAATTATAGTCTTCATAATAAAGATCCCAACACGATTATGTCTTTCAATTACATAATGAAGAAGTAAAAAAACAAAAGATTGTTCATGCGTTATGCGTCTTGCGGCATGTGTCTTTGCATCATGCGTCATGTGTCTTGCGTCTTGCGTCATGTGTCATACGTCATGTGGCTTGTAGCGATGTAATGCATCTTGCGTCATGTGTCATGCGTCTTGCGGCTGACAGCGTCTTGCGTCTTGCGTCATGTGTCACGTATCATGCGTCATGCAGCTGACAGCGTTTTGCGTCAGGTGTCATGCGTCATGCGACTTACGGCAGATTGACGTCATACAACTTGCGGCGACAGAGCTACGTCATGCGGCTTGCGTAGTCATGCGTCATGTGAAGGAGCAACGTCATGCGTCTTGCGTCATGCGACTTAAAGCGGCGTCAAACGTCTTGCGTCTGCGGCTTACACCGACGTCATGCGTCTTGCGTCATGCGACATGAGTCACGCGTTTTGCGTCATTCGGCTTGCAGCAACGTCATGCAGCTGACAGTGTCTTGCGTCATGCGGCTTCCGTCAAGCGTCTTGCAGTGACGTCATGTGTGTTGCGTCGTGCGTCGTGCGTCATGCGACATTGATGTGAAATTTTACTAAACCCTAGTTGCTAGATAGAAGTTGCAACTTACAAGTATACAACTGTTTATTATAGTACTTAGAGGTCGAATCTACAAGAACAAGTCAGACTTAAATTTCAGATTTAGATTGTGTTACCCAAATACAGCGTTGATCCATTGGAATTCGTATCCGATACACACGTATAAGAAATTCGCGTCTAATTCGAAACGGTGCGTATTCTCCCGAATCAGAGTATTTTATTAGCAAAGAAAAAGTTTGGTCATTGGTGTGTTGACACCTCACATAATGGTCAAAGCAACTTGGACATTGAAAACGAAAAATATATAACCATATAGCAGTCAAAGCCACTTGAGGACCCCACCACCTACAGACTCAATTGTGCATTTGTGTTGCTTCTAGTACAAAAATGCCACCAAAAATTATTAATAGTGCGTCAATTCAAGTATAATATGCTAAAAATTGCAAATTAATTTGAATTGTTATTAATATGAACATACAGACTAAGTTTGTATATCCAAAAGAAGAAAAATAAATAAAAAGCAAATTCTAAGCATTTTAATATATAACGTGATTTTATTATTATTATTATTATTATTATTATTATTATTATTATTATTATTATTATTATTTTATTATTATTAGTATTATTCACCCGTATTCGTGATTTTTTGAAATTGTCGTATCTCCGCACCCGCACTCATGCAACATAGGCATTTTTAATTTAAGCGAAAAGAAAATTTTCAGATTTGAATTTGTTCGTTGTTTTAAACTAAAAAACTGAGATTGTTGTGAATTCTAACTCAATTAACAAATCGATTAGGACTTGTTAATATGTACTATCCACACTTGTTGATACTTGTTTGGTAATCAATTTCTTGGTATTGTGAGGGTACAATTTTCAGATTTTGATATCAAGTGATATTTCTATTTAGATATCGTGTTTGCACTAGTTATGACTTCACCTTTCGATACTTGGTTACACTAGTCAAGATTCATTAAGTTCATACCATCCTAATTATCCTAAGTCATCATATTTCATTTTTCGGTACTTAGTACAATTCGTTAGAATACTTAGGTAAAACATGTAATCAACAAACATCACCTCTCGGTCCTTAGTTCGTTAATAACCCTACTTTCTATGGTCTAGATCTAACATTCAATATCTCTATTGCAAATATTAAATCTTAAATACAAACAATTCAAATAGCTTGCAAGTCATAATGATAAATCCGCAATCAATTAGCGTCACTTCTCGATACTTAGCCAATTGATTACTTTATTTTCTACGATCAAGGTTTAATTCTAAACCCTAAGATAACAATTCATGAGATTGCAGCAATTAAAATAGAAAGCAAATCATATAAACAAACAAGAAATTTCATTACTCAAACAAGCATTTCAACAAGAGTTTCAAGTCATCCTAACAAGTCCCCAATACAAGCTTAGCTGAACATGTCTAAGGGGCTAAACATGATTAAATAATAGAGATACAAATAAATATAGATGTATACAACCAAATTTTCTCCAAGAATTGGACTCTTCTTCTTCTTCTTCTTCTCTCTCTCTATGAAAATCCTAAGTTTTACCCTTTGTTAACTGGTTGAAGTTCGTGATGTGGTAGTCCTATAACTACATGTATTTATAAAGAACAAAAAATCTCAAAATAGAATTCTAAAACTGGCATTTTGTGCTTCTATGCAAGTCTATTGCGGGGGCAATAACTCCTCTTGCGATTGTAATTGAGCTGTGAGTTGGAGTTAACACCTCTGCCACGTTCTGCATGTTTTATTGCGGCCACAATAATATGGCTTGCGACCGCAATGGGCCTTAGTGGTAATTGCAACTCCTCCGGAAGTGGTCTGCCAACTTGCATTGTGACCGCAAGGATATACCTTGCGCCTGCAATGAAGTTGGAACTGCTTTGTGTGACTTGTAAAGGTTGATTGCGGCCGCAATGATGGTACCTGCGGCCGCAGTTGATCTGGCAGATGATCAAATTGCGTTGTCTTGAATCCTAGCTTGATCTAAAGCATCCAATTGCATCCATTTTTCTTCAAATACCTGTTTTTGCATTAAAACACTTCAAGGTAGTGACTTGAATTCTTTTTGTAATAAAACTTGTTTATTTGACTCTAAATTACGCTAAACTTGGCTTAAATTACACATTTAACCCTAGATAAATGCATGCATAATTTTGCTTTATCAGTCATACGACATGCGACGGATCGGCGTCATACGACTTTCAGCGACGAAGCAGCATGATGCGGCTTTCCGCGTCATGCGTCATGGGTCTTGCGTCATGCGGCTTGCAGCTTGCAGCTTCTTGCGTCATGCGTTTCGCATCACGCGTCATAGGTCTTGCGTCATGCGACTTGCAGCGTCTTGCGTCTTGCACCATGTGTCATGCATCATGCAACTTTCAGCGGATTGTGTCATGGATCGTGCGTCTTGCAGCAGCTTGCGTTATGCTGCTTGCAGCGTCTTGTGTCATGTGTCTTGCATCATGCGTCATGCGTCATGGTACTTATGTCATGCGTCTTGCGTCATGCATCATGCGTAATGCATGCGTCATGCGACTTGTGTCATGCATCATGTGCCATGCGTAATGCTTCTGGTGTCATGCGGCTTGCAGCGTCTTGCGTCATCTGTCTTGCATCTTGCATCATATGACTTCCGTCATGCGTCACGCGTCTTGCTTCATGCGACATGCGTCATGCATCGTGCAGCGGTTTGCATCTTGCGTCATGCGGCTTGCAGGGTCTTGCATCATTTGCGTCATGCGTCATGAACTTTCGTCATGCGTCTTGTGTCATGCGTCTTAAAGGAAATTAAATGTCAGTAATGATCATCCCTATAACAAAATATCATTACTTTGGAAGAGATAAGTTTGAAAATAACAAATCCGAAACGAAATACCCAATCAACAAAGCTTGCCGACACAACCAATTCGACTCTAATCCAAAACAAAAGCTACTAAAAGCTTCTAAGCTAATAGCATCAAGTCACAGAAGGTTCACATAACCACACTAAACAAATCACTTCAATGTTTCTAGTTGCCTTCAATGATTCTTCTCTTTTTCAAAGCTTTCTTGCTCATATATCTCCTTAGGGACATGGTACTATCTTGTATGGCAATCGTATGATTTTCTTCGATTGCTCTCTTTTCTTCTTTCAACTTTTGTGTTGTTACCATCAACGTCCTTGCCATTTGCCAAGGTGTTTATTAGCCACAAAAGATCTTCCTCAATCTGTAGATTTTGGGATAGGATGTTAAGGCTAAGGTACCATGAGAAAAACATAAATGAATGAAAAACGAAAATGGTTTAATTTTCATTACAGGAAGCTCTGTACATATATTGTTACACATTGTAATATACTAATATCCCATCAAATATACTATTAAATATTCTATACAGAAAAATTTAATCTAATTGTTGTTCTGTCAACGCAATCAGATCCCAACAGGCCACCCAAATAAAAAGTTTGAGAATGCGTTTGAGGTTAAAAGGAGAGTTAAATAAGTTTACTTTTCTATTGGTTTGCTTCTTATCTGAGGTCTGTGAACCTTTTGACCGTTCTTGTACTTAACGAGAAACAGAGACGACCTAACAAATAAACATAAAATAAACCTTTTCCACTAGTTAGGGTTTCTTTCTCCCAATTCCCACACCACAACAATTCCAAAATTGATACGATAAAATTTAGATTCGAAATTCCGATCAATTCCCAATACTCTCACCTTATTCCATCAGATTCCGATCTCGATCAATTTGTACGCTTCTGATGCTCGCCCTCTGAAATCATGAGGGCGTTGTTGGCAGAGCTACCAATTATTCCGACGGCGGAGGAGACGGAGATCGCCGGAGGAGGTGGCGCGGTGGGTTCCTGGTGGCTGTCCGATTGTCATGGGATCTTGTACAACCTCGCGTTGATCATTCCAACTATGCTGTTCGTAGCTTATCTGGGCTCACAAGCTCGGAAAAGCTTCGCGAGGCTCTCGTATGGGAGATCCCATATCATGATCGCTTATTACGCTTTGTTGTGGGTTGTTACTATCCTCAATCTCCTCTGGTGCCTGCTTCAGGTGAAACATTAGACTATGAGTTACTGTTATCCTTGTAATTATACCAAGGCGTGGTTATATTGTTTTCTTATCTATTTATTGTCTGATTTCCAAGTTAGTCTGATATTTTCATCCAACAGTGAAATGTGTGATGGTGTCTTTCATTCCAAAACCCAATAACCATCAACAATATTGTGTCAAAATTCTACCTTGAGCACAGTTAACTAAAATATAAGAGCAACATAAGTCTAATTGTGTCCCTAATGTACTTCTTAGCAGTGGATTTGGTTGGTTGAGAACATGAAATAGTTTAGGCTTTATTTGGGGCATCTTAATATTTAATTATGGTGTATCCTATTTGAACAACAACAACAACAAAGCCTTTTGTCCAAACAAGTTGGGGTAGGCTAGAAATGAAGCCCATATATTGGTATCCTATTTGAACAAGTAGAAAAAACATTGGGTGCTGGTTGCAACAGCAGAATAGGTGAAGGGCTGCTCTTGTTTGTTCTTGCAGAGACCGTGTATACCTAGTTATGTAGGCAGTCCAACATACTTTTATCCTTGAAAATGTAGTCCAGTCCTACTTAATTTAGCACCATAAAAGTGGAAATCCAAAAATCCTAGATGATACCAAGTTACATGTTATGACCTTTTTTATTTTCTACAGACATGGCAGTGCACATCAGGAAAGGATTTCTCATGGAACATGCTGTCACTAATAACAAGCTCAGGGTTGTTGTTTCTTGAGATTAGTCTCATCACATTTATGATTCAAGGAAATAATGCAAGTGGCGTGGAGACGTTGACACGAACTTTTGTGGTCTCAGGTGTCATTGTTTGTGCCGACTTATTACTCAAGGTATTGATCTTTATTAAAAATTATAAAAAAAATTGTTAAAAGACTCAAGCCTGTCGATACGTTTCGGATTGAAAACCCTGAACATTTTCTGTAAATGCTCAAATAATCAATTTATTTTCCAAAATATTCAACATTGTGGAAAACAAAATCAGGTTTTGGTTCTTGACCTTTCCTCAGAAAATCAACTTAATCCTCAAAGACTTCCATTTTCACCAAGTTGGTTGTCCGCCCTTTTAGAAATATATAATCTGGTCCTCGAAACTTCATTTTCTCCAAATCCATTCTTGAACTTTGGAAAAGAACTTAGTGTATCATTTAACTTCTGACAATTATAAGTTTGGTTCATAGATCATTCTTAGAAGACCAAATCAGTTTTTCTTTAAAGTCCGAGGACAGACTTGGTGGATATAGAAGTTCAGGCAACACATTTCTGAAAGTTCAGGACCAACCTATTTTTTGTTCAAAAGTTCAAAAAAAAAAAAGAATTCGGTACAAACAGAAGTTCCAGGACTCATTTCTTTAATGCAAGTCAAACGAAAACCTGAATTATCCTCAAAACTCCTTACCGTTGAGTAAATTCAATACCATCATAAGCATTATGATTAATTAATTAATAAGAAAATTAATTACATAAATGTTCTTTTGACATCATGCTCATTGATGCAGTATTTTAGGAAAAACTGAAAAGGTACTAATAATGTGGTATTAATAAAATTTCTGTTTTAATTAAACATTTCGATCATTGTAAATTTATTAATATTGTAACTTCATGTTAGTTAAATCTACTTCTGAGCTTCTCCTCTAACATAGGACTAAGTTGCAAAAGATTGTTTATTCTGTCTTTTGCATATTTCTCATGTTAAAGAAACTTAAAAGCAGTGCATGATCTCATCAAGCAACTATTATTTCAATGTTTATATGCTTCCTTTTGTTCTTCTGTTAGGTAATATATGTGTTCGGATTTGGCCTCCCATTGTTTATCGATTCGAGCCACTCTCGTGTGAAATGGGGCTTATGGACTGTACACAAACTACTGCTTACTTCAGTTTATGGCTTTATTCTCTTCATGCATCATTCTAAGTGGAGGGAACGCCTACCAGGTACTTCTTTTATTTATTTGAAATAGGTGAAAAACCTACTTTTATTTTTGTATAAACCAAGAAAATAATTTACATACAGCAGATGAAACTATATACATAGAATATAAAGAATATTTAGTGATGTTTTCCTCAAAGAGATGTTCCTTCCAGAAATTTCCAGTTTCTGCTGCAAAAGGATCAGTCCACCTGGTGTTAAGGAACCAGGTTGTTTTCATGTGTCTGGTTTTGTTGATCAGATTGCCACCTCGAGCTAATATGTTGGGGTATATTAGTAAAGAGGATCTTTCAGTCTTTCTGGTAGTTTGGCCTGTCATAGGGTGTTTGCCACATGGGAGAGAATTCCTTTGTTGGCTTGGAATCTATAGGCTGCAAAAGTGTAAAATATACCTTGGAATCTGAACGCCCGAATAAAGTGGTGTGGACTTTTGTAAACTCTTTCTTATTCTGAATTTTCTTTTCTGATCCTGGAAAACTTTATGGATCCTGTATTTCTTTCCTAATTATTTTCCATCCCTCATTCCCGTCATGATTCTTCGTTTTTGTTGTTGTCGGAAGTGCCTGTTTTCTTCTATTCTTAATATAGGTGTAGTTTAGGTATATTTTAAAGCTAATTGGAGAGTAAAGCTAGGTTATGGATGGGTATTTCCTGCCTTGTGAGATTATTGAATTTTTTTAATACTGTTGCTGAGAATCATTTACTAATAATGGTGATTGTGAGCTTTTGATTCCTTTCTACTTTTTGTATATTTACAAATATTGGTTCCTCTTTCCTTTTTCAGCAAGACCAGCATTCTACAACTACATATGCACAATGTTGCTATTGAATGCTGTTTCGTTATTTGGATGTGTGCTCCTAGGAAATGGAGCTGGTTTTGGCTTGTGGTAATTATTAAGATCTGTCTTAAAAAACAATCATTTGATTTGAAACTATGAAGGTGCAAAGAATGATTAATTTTTATACATATCTCTTTTTCAGGTTGTATAATCTGGCAACAGTATGCTATCATTCTCTTTATCTCCCACTTTTATATGTCACATTCCTTGCCGACTTTTTCCAGGTATGCTGTTGTGTTATTTAAGAATAAGTACCCACTAAAAAGTAATAGCAGATTCTGTTTTTTATCGCAATAATTTTTTTTAGTTCTAAGCTAATTTGATTGTGATACATCAAATTTTATGAATAAAATTATACAGGAGGAAGACTTGAGATTGGAGAATGTGTATTACTCTGAGATGAAGGATGCTGGTTTCTTTGATGCTGACTGGGATTAACTAGTGTATATTGTTTGGTTTTATGTGAATAACGAAAACATATTTTGTCGGTCAGAGTGAGTCCTTTTACCATAGATGATACATGAACTGTGAAATATACGGGTAGAACGAATGAATGATATGTAGTTGCAAATTTTATTAAATTTTAACCTTATCTTGTTATGCTTTTGTTTCCGGATCATTTTAAAGATGTGTATATATGATGTATCATTCCTCTTTTCCAGGAGATCCTCATCTGTCACCTTTAGTGTGATGGTACTGTCCTAACGTTGTATATGTTGTCTGGTATAGATTCCGATTTTACTGGGCAATTCTTTCTGACCGATGTTGCTAAATTTTGAACTATTGGAGTACTATCCCACCCACAACTATTGTCTCTTCTGGTAAGATTCACTGGCGCAGTTCAAGTCCGTCCTCTATACACTTGAAATATTACAAGAAATTGACCATTTGTCCACCGTCTTCTTTTAAAAAGTTTCTGAACTATGATTTGTAGCTCTGTTGATGCTCTAAGACTGTGTTGTTTTGATGTGCTTATGTGAGATTGTAATAGGTGGATATGTTATTTTAGACTGTAGAACTTTACCTTTATATCAGTGGTTTGATATATAGGGAAACGGTTCCGCTGCCATTATTTCGATGGTAGCGAGTTACCATTGAGAGGCTGACAGGTAGGACTCACAAAATAATGGGATTCCTCTGAATCAAATTCATAGCGTTGAAATTTAAGGCAGCTGTCCAGATCTGTTGCCATACAAACGCTGCCATCGAAAGAATGACAGCAGATACAGATCCTGATATATAGGTATAAGAGCATCTCCATCTCTGAAATTTTTAGAGTTTCTAAATTATTGTCACATCAATTTTAGAAATTTAATTTTGTTTTGTTTCTAAACTCTCCATCCTTAAAACTGAAAAGTTAGAGTTTCTAAATTACCACGTCAGCAAATATTATCAATATTATGAGAGACCGGTCAATTTTAACCAATGATTAAGTCATGCCATAGTTTATAAACTCTAAAGCATAATTGCTAAATAAGAAATTCTTGAGCAAAATTTCTAAATAAGAAATTCATCTACATTCCTAAAATTCATTTAAAAACTGCCACGTTAGATTAGAAACTCCTAAAATTTCAGAAATGAATATGCTCTAAAGTTGATAAGTAGTTAGTATTTTGATGTAAGAATCTGTCTATTTCAATGAAACGGATGGATATTCTCCACTTTTTAGTCAGAAAAAAATTTGGTCACCGTCTCGCTTTTTACAATTAATTCCTAACTTCAGTCAAATTTATTCGTAATTCGTAGATAGTAAAGTAAATTTAAAGCTATATTATTCATAAAAATATTATATATAAATAAACATGTGGAAGTGTGTATCGGAGTGGAACCCACATAAAAGAAAAGAGCCAATGAAAATAGTCCATCTTAAGAATCCGCTCAGAGGCTAGTAATTAAGAGTAATGATTTCTTTGTAGAGGATATGAATTCGAAATTTAAATGAGAATTTTAAGTTATTTAAATTTGCGTAGATTTAATTTCCATCTTTTATCTCAAAAGAAAAAAAAAGTAGTCCATCGTGACATTGCAACGGTCTGGATTGACCGCATTATGAAATAGATGGAGTGGATACATCAAATTGTACAAAGTTAACACTTAACACTGAATAGCAGATGTAAATTTCAGGAGCAGTCTCTTGGCCCAATGGGCCCAAAAAGGGATCAGAACGGGCATAGGCACGTAGCGGATTAAAACTGAGAATTGGACGGTTCAGAAACCTCCTAAACCACTATTCATTTTCTTGTAGGATCTACGGGGAATGAATCGTGAAACGACTTTTTGTTCGTAAAAAAGAGAATCTTTCATTCCAACTATTGAAATAAAGATCAACACTTTAAATTAATAGTATAAAAAATCTCTTCTGAATCATATCGTTAAAAATCGAATGTTGATTTTTAATCCGACGACTCAGATCAAGCTCTGCTCTCTGCCGAGAAAAAACATTAGCAAAAAATACTGTTTCCATGAATATTACAACAAATGTTGCATCATGCTATACGTAGATGTAGATGATATGACACCGTTACTCCCACGTTCAAATGAACGAAACGTGTTAGGTCTGGGAAAAAAAAGTATCTGAACCTGAATAAAAAGTGTTAGGTTTGGAAAGAACACTTCAATAAATTCCACAAAATTGAAGATCACACACCTGTGCATTGGCTCCTAATCTTCTGTTTGTCTCGCCAGCGAGTAGGATCTTGTTCGCCTTAATTCGACCATCACCGATCAATCGACTGTCACGAACGGTTGTAATTTGATTCAGAAGAAATCGTCGGATGAGATTCGAACGGTCCAAATCAAAGGGTGAGTAGATTTAGATGAGCAACATAGTTGCTCGAGACTGTTAAGGTCATGAGGACATTGCTTCGGAAAACAATGGCCTCAAACTAGGTCCTTCAACGAAACTCTTTTACTCTTTTACTCGATTTGTATCGTATTCGATAAAATATATATGGGTAGAGGTGGCAAGTCGGATGAACCGGGCGGGTTTGGATCGGGTCGGGTTGGGTTGTGCTAGTTTGACTGTCGACAAAAGTTAGGTTGCGGGTCGGGTTGGGTGAGGTCGGGTAGGATTTCGGATCGTTAGGTGTCAATAACTTTCGGGTCATGCTTCAGACTGAGTGAGATCGGGTCGGATGTCAGGTCAGGTCACATCGATTTTTTTTCGGGTAATGGGTCGGATCGGGTGAGATCGGGTCAGATTTTGGATGTAGGCAATATATGATTAGTTCGATTTATAAGTTGCATCAGGTCGGGTCGGGCTCAGGTTCTCATGTGTCACTCTATCTCGAATTACGGGTCATCTCAGGTCGCTCATGTGTCGCTTCGTCTCGGCTTACGAGTCATCTCGGGTCGTGTTAGATTCGGGTTAGTTTGGCTTTATCAATTATTGGGTCGGGCGGGTTTCTCGGGTCAGGTCGGGTTCTGCCACCTCTACTTACAAGTAGTGCTGTCAACGCAAGCAAAAATTTTGTTTCGGTTTGTCTGGACGAAACGTGAAACAAAATGGTTTTTCTATTCCGTTTCAGAAACAAAACATTAAACGAAATGATTTTTCTGTTCCGTTTTTCAGAAACAAAACATTAAACGAAAACGAAATTTTTTCCGTTCCAAAGCAATTTTCGACACTGTTTTGTGCATTTTTTACAGGTTTGACACCCCACTTACAAGCCCTCTCTCCAATACAATCACCTTTTCCTTTTTTTTTTTTGCAAATTTGGTTTAGCTCAAATCTGGTGGCATGATTTATGCAAGGAAGCTACGCGAACAAGAGTCCGGGTTCTCTACTATTCGAATTATGACAAAGATTTAATGACATACATCCTTAGAGTCCGGGTATCGTAAGGATACGATACGAGTGCGGCAGTATATATTAAATTTTAATTAAAAAATAATTAATAATATTAATATTTAATAAACAAACTAATAAAAAAAATAGTGTAGTTTGTTTTAGATTCGAATTTTCTCCATAGTTCATGTTTCACTCATTTTTCTGACGATATAACAAAAATTATCAGCGATTTTACAAGATATGATTGTCACATGGAGTTTCAAAATGTATAGAGACGTATCAGAGATCGAATTCGTAGGTCAAACTGAATAAAATAATCGGATACACCAATCTTGATACGCCACGTCATGGATACACCACGTGGCTTATTATATACGTATCCCAAAGAGTATCTGAGTACTCGGATACGTATCCGATACAGTGCGACAAGATACCGAAAAGTATCCGAGTAACATAGATATATAGTACAAGTTTATAATAGAGAAATGCCAAAAATTTATAGTCTGCATCCGATAGGATACTCCATCTTACGGAATGGACAGCGAACAACAAAACAACGTTGTAAAATATTTGATACTTCAACAAAATTACTGTCGAACAACTCTAACGTTGTAGCAACAGTGAGACTTAGAGGATCCGTAAGCGCTGTCATCTGAGGGGATGTGAATTCAAATTTATAGTCGAGAAATGTCAGTATGGCACATGTGAATTTGGAAAATGCATTACCGTTGAGGTTTTAAGGATTGGCGCTTCGTAAAAGACATAAATTTTTGTACTTCGCCAAAAAGCATATATTTTTTAATGAACTTTCTAATAGAAGACCGTGTGCATGTTTGTCGTTTTTTTTTTATTTAATACAGAGAATCTACAAAATACAAGCTGAGTTAGTAAACATGTCGGTGAGTCCTAACTCCTAATTGCAAGTTGCTTTTAACATGCTCTTTAATTTAATTAATTACTCTATAATAATACAAGAACTGTGGCCTGTCCAAAAAAACAAACCCCATTTAATTTCAAACACCAGTTCATAAGTATATATTATATAATGAAGGTGGCATATTATTTAATATCATGTCTCATGTCTGTCTGTCTGTCAAACCTTTGTCCTACGTGTGACAGTGATATACTGATATTACCTCCAACGGGCAAATGCGCAGTGCAAACCCACTTTTGGGGCCCACATTTCCATTTCTCTGCCAATGACACTGCCACTTCGGTGCAAACGCAAGAGAGCTTTATCGTTTGATCATTCTGTTTCGTTCAAAACTGAACAGTCACGAATCAAAAAAATTGTTTCTTTGAAGAAACAGAACAATCAACGCAACCAAAATAAATTTTGTCCATTTGATAGAACGAAATATGACATAACAGATTTTCGTTTCTTTCAAATCGTTTTTGCATTAAGTATTCTACGAGTTTGAAATTTTTATAATAACAAAGGTATGTGACGGAGAAAAATAGGAGCTTACCCTAACTTTGCTGATGTCGCCGTTCATTTTCTCGCTTTCTCTCTCGTTGTCTCGTTGTTCTCTCTCTCTCTCGCTTCCATTCTCTCGTTCTTCTTATCTTGTATACTCTTTTTTTTTTGTGGAACAAAGTCCGTAGGCCTTCGTATCTTGTATACTCTCTTTCATATAAAACACCTCTTTCTCCCTCTGAATTTGTGTGTCAAGCAACTCCAGTTGATCTAAAGGAAAGTGATGATAAAGAGTAAGATGGAGTGAGACAACAGTCGGAGAGGTGGAGGCGAAATGGTTACACAACAAATAAACATGCGATCTAGGGTTTATTTTCTGATGTGGATCATTGTGTTGTTTATTTTTTGATGTGGATGTTGTTTTTTTCTGATTAAAGTTAATGCTGTTACTGGTACAACTTTGTTGTTACTGGTACAACTTTGTTATTACTGATACACTGATGCTGATACAACTTTGCTGTTACTGGTACACTGATGCTGATTTTGTTATTGTGATTTTCTATTTTTATTTTGGATAATATTTCACACTGCAAGTTGAAAAAAAACGATTGGATTTTATAACGTTTTGATCGTTTGTTTTGTTTGTTTGAATGCAATGATTAACGCAACCATTTTCATATTCGTTTGATTAACGAAACAATTAACGTAAAAAGAAAAATTTGCGTGAATGAAACTAAACGATTAACGACTAAGGTCACTTTCGTGACCGTTTGCCACGCGTTATACATGTTTATTCCCTCATTTGTTGCTGGTATAATTACGTTTTGGTTTGATTTGGGCTTAGACGCTGGAATTCATACTTGGGTTAGTGTTAGATATGTTTATGAACAGGGACGGATCTAGAGACTATTTTAGTCCAAGCACAACTAAATTTAGGCACTGAGGTTGAGATAAAGTCCGGCACAAACTCATTAAAACTCACTAAAATATCGCTAAAAACTCATTTTTCACTACAAAATAATTAAAAATACACTAAATTTTGCGTTTTTGGAAAATCAAGCCTGGGCACTTGCCCTTGAATAGCTCCGACCCTGTTTATGAATGCTTAATTTGATTGTGCATTCATGATTTATATCATTGGATCAATTAATTACACACTCTTTTAATAATTTAATAATTTTATTTTTTTCTCTAGACAATTTAATAAAAGAGATAGTGTGACAAATCAATGATTGAAACCATAAATGCACAATTAAATAGTAAATTCATAAGTGTAACTAACCCGCTTCCTTCACACTTGGGTTGGACAAAAAGACCAAACTGGATAAAACAAATTATATGCGACTTGCATCTGAGAATGGGTTTATTAGAGTGTGATCCTCTCCGTTTAAAACAATTTTTAAACTGCGGCTGAAAGAACATGTTGCTTCTTTTATTTATCTTATCAAAAGTTAACTTTAAATGCTTCAAGATTTTATCTAAGAATTCAGAATAGTTTATTACTTTACAGCATAAATCATCACATTATTTTTTATCAAAATCTTTCATTGAACTAAAAACTAGGGAAAAACTTACATACTTTCATTAGTTGGATACACTTGCATACTCAGCTAGTAGCTTGGTGAAATTGAATTTAGAGAATTAAAAATATAAAATTGTTATATATTATTATGAGATAAAATGTATGTAATTGATGAAGTTAGATACACTGAATACTCTAACGGAGTACGCAAGTTTTTCTCTTAAAAACCATTAAAAGAATCTCATCAATAAATGGACATGTCCATTAGTGAAAACAAGAGACGAGGTAGACATGACACTATGACAGCAAGCAATGAAATTTTTACATAAAGAATGACAGAAATAACTTTTCTAAGATAGAGTCAATTGCTATTAAAAATATGACAGAGAATCAAACGCGCAACTAATACTTGATGCGTTAAGTTTTTTTTAGAGATGCAAATAATACTTGCGCATATAAAATATAAAATTTGTACTGCAATCTTAAAAGAAATGTACGAAAGTTGAAAAAAAAATTGAAAAAATTAGAAACGTAAGTAAATGCTTCGTCTTTGAACTTCTATGAATTTTTAAGATATTTTTTATCTTATATATTGAAAAAGTTTGATCTGTGATCTTTGAAAATTTCCCCAAGCAGTTGGACTGTATATATAAAAAGAAAGAATCAAAAGGACAGAAACTCGGGTCCCCATGCCTTCATGCCAAGACAGTGAAGACACAAATCTCATCTCTCTGTTACCATCTCCAGAGAAAAAAGAATCCAACAGAAAGTGGGTGTAAAATTTATTAATATAGACTTGTAGAGCTTTTCTACGGGCACCATTTCTTTCCCTGTAAATATCTTTTGCTGTAATAAGTATGTATGATAATATGATAACGTGAGTCCGTATCTGCTGTTATTCTTAAAGAATAACATGCTCTGTTATTCTGCTGTTAACCGTCTGATGAATCTCACAAAATTAATATAATAATACAAAATTCTGCCTCCTCAATCGAATTTGATCGTTCAAAATTAATCAAACCGCTGTCATTGATTATGACAACGGCGTGCCATCACAAAAATGGCAGCCGATAGGGATCTCCATTGGATCGTCTTGATCTTCTTACAGATCTCAATAAATTGCACGAATTTTGACATAATGTTCTCCGTCAGATGCTGCTCTACATGGACACAGATGGAATCCAGCGGTAGGAACACCCTAGTATTTTTTGAATGCAAGAGAAGAAACACCCTATCAACAACTCTTTCCCTTATTTTATATCCCAGCACCACCTCTATATTTCTCATTTATTTCTTTCTGCTTCTTTCTCTCTGTCCAAAGTCTGAAACACTCCACTATCTCACTCACCTCTCTCTCTCTCCCCTCCTTCCCTTCCCAAATCTCCCTAGTGAAGAGACATGTCTGTTCTAGTCTATGCATTGCTCTTCTTGGCTCTCTTTGGGAGATCAGGTAATGAAACTGTTCTTTATTTATTTTTACTGTTTACCATTTTTACTTTGGCCTTTCGGTTTCTTCTATCTACCATCACTTTCGGTTTTTGATTCCTGTTTTACTTTGATAAAGTGAAAGAAATACCTCTTTGTTCTCCCATCTCTTTCTATTTGTTATTTCTTCTCCTAAGCTAAAACTTGGCAAAGAAACCTACAAGGTTGCCTTCTGATAATATCACCTTTTTTTAACCATATTGAAAGTATCCTTAGTATCATCTCTACTGTTGTGAGCAGATGCTGGATGGTGTCTGTGCAGAACTGATTTGAGCGACACCATGCTCCAAAAGGCTATTGACTATGCGTGCGGGCATGGCGCCGATTGCGGCCCCATTTTGCAAAGTGGGTCTTGTTACAACCCTAATACAGTGAAGGCACACTGCAACTATGCTGTCAATAGCTATTACCAGAGAAAGGGGCAGGCCCCTGAAGCTTGCAACTTTGCTGGCAGCGCACTTGCCACCAACACTGACCCAAGTAAGTTATCTTGGGAGGCTTAGTTTGGTTGCTTTAGTCCTATTTGGATTTTTGTTAGTATTGGGTGTGAATAGCAAGTTGTTCCAAAATTATTAGATGTTGGTTAAAAAAATGACTAATACTGGGTTTTATTTCGTGATAGTTCATGTTGACAACATTTTTGTTCACGTAAAATGTTTATTTTGCAAATGTGATAAAATGTTGGGTATAACTTGATTAAATGCGATAAAATGTTTATTTTGAATAGTGTTCCAGAAGGTGGCTCTTCAGGGATTTAGCTTTCATTTTGAGTTACTTTTTCTTTTGGTTTTGTTCACTGCAAGTATAGACCTATACGGAAACTCTAAACATTGAATAGAAGCTAGGCTGCCTCTCAACTTGAAGCTGCTGTTATTTAAAAAAGAAAAAAGAAGAAAAAGATACATAGCGACAACCGACAAATTAAGATTTTAACAGGCACATTTTTATTTTTGCAGGTTACACTGGTTGCAGTTTTCCTGCATCACAAAGGTTTCTTTCTCTTGCATATTTTACTATGCACTTATTCCCTTTTGGAAACTTGTATATTTTATTGTGAAAAGAAAAACATTTCCTTTTTTAATTGAAAATAGTCAAAATACTCAAAGCTTCATTTATATATTACATTTAAACCATATTTCATGCAACCTTTTTCAGTCTTCATCTTCTATAGAGTATCAGACTGTTGCATATTTATTCTTCAATATTCATCCCCAAATTTAATGCGTTGAACTTGTTTTTAGTTATGTATGCTTAACCTACCTGGTGTATTTATTTTACTTCTACAGTGCTGCTGGTACTTCTCAAACCACCACACCTGGTACAACCACAAGCACATACAGCCCTCCCGGCACCGTTATGGGTGGACTTGGTCCATCAGGAAATGTCATGTCTACTGACATGAACGATGCTAGTCTGGTACCGGTACATAAAATTGTGTCTCGTGCCATTGCCGTTTTATGCTTCTCTCTCATGCTTTTATTGAATCCATGATATATCATATGTTGAGCTGTTCTTAGTGGGAAACAGAAAGGATTTTTGAAATATTTCGCTTTTAGCTAGGGCTGGATTTGATGGTTGTTTGTTGTCTTGTTTTATTTTCTTTTTTACTTTGTAAATTTAGCTAGTAGAGATGTTGCAATTTGTTCCTCCGGAGGTTCATGTGTTTTGTCGCTAATATGGCCATTTTACCTCTAATTTCAGAAGTCAACTAATTGTGAACTTTCAAACCCACGTTCTTGATTCAGCTCCGTTTGCTTAAATTTTACTCAATATAGGCATTCTTCATACACTTCCGCTGGTTATATTTTGGCTGCTCAATATACTTCAATAAAGTAAACACATTGTTATTTTAGTTTGTAAACGTACAAGAATACAATCATACCAGAAATCCTTTTGCTCTGACTTAAAACTATAAACAGTGTTCAAATATATAAAGATATTTTTGTGTCACCAAATATTCACCTCTTTGTACTTGTTTTCTAAGAGAATTAAGATCTTTTGCCCCACAGCACCATGCTGTGCGGAACAAAATCTGTGCAACTTTTTATTTTAGATTCACATTTTTTTCAATCTTTAAAAAGCTGTTTACAAATTTGCACCATCCTTGATTGAATCATGCAGCGTTGTGCTGCTTTGCAGAGAACAAGGATCACTATTTCAAACTTACAAAACTAAAGGATCTGAACACCAATTTCAAATTGATTTTTTTTTTCCACACGGAATGCATTCACACGAATTTATATATTTTTTCTTTTTTAGTTAATCGTGAGAAATTAAATGAATCGATCAGATCAATGAGTTGGATCCAATGTTGGCATTTTAAAATTAAATACATAAATGCTATAAACAAATGGTGTCCTCAAAACTGCTAGTACTGGGAAACCCACAAAAACAAACTCCTAACCACAGAAGAAGCCAAAATTAATTCAGACGAGTTGTCAGAAAATGGTACTCACTAAATTACCAATTTGTCACAGTGTACATGTAAAACTGTAAAATTAATTCTTCTAAAAGCTATGAATAATAGCTGGGAAAGAAATAAGGTATTGAGTGGTGTCCACAGTCCACTAGTGGTCAGTATTTTGAAAACAACCTGAATAAAACTGAAGCACCCGCTTAAAATCAGAGGGAGACAAAGTCCATGCGTGACGTGACCTGGCAAGGAGTCAGACCAATCATCTACAGCCACATCCTCACACCTATATTCAATTTCAGCAGCTTCACGTAATTTCCCTTACTTCCACAAGCTCTTGACTAACATCCCTTTTGTGGCTTTATCAGGCACCAAGCCTACATCAAGCATTTCATCAAGCACCCGCGCACCGCACTGCAAGCATTGCTTTGTTAACTTTACAATATGCATGTATCAGAATGCCATATGTATTAATGTATATGCATCAAGTTTTAACCTGCGTTGCCTCATCACACCAAACAACTTATGCACACTTTTCAAATCTCCAATACCAGCAAAATATTCGATGAAAAGCACAGAAGTTTGTATATCAGATAGAACGTTACAATGGAACATCTCTTCTAACAAAAGCATTGCTTCATGCCCTCTACTACATTTCACCATGGTACGGAGTAATGATGAATAGAGCAACGACTGGTATGACCTTGGTATGGGCCCACATACTGCCTCAACCTCATGAAATACTAGCATCAGCTTTCTTGAACAATCCATAAAAGTCTATAATTAACGGGACAGTGAAAAAATGGAGAGTAATCCCTTCATCCTTCAATTTATTAACGAGCCAGTCTAGCAGTTCAGATTTCTCGTAACAAGCAAGAATTGTTACCATTCGAGCAACCGTGTGACATTCATGGGAGAATCCACCAGGCTGATATCCAACCAAACAAAAGAAGCTCTATGATGATTCAGGTTTTTAAAGCCTTCAATAGTTTGCACACAAGCCGTGGGGACAATACAGTTTTTGCCTTCTCCAACGCTAAAACCTCTCTTGCATCCCACCCCTCTAAAGCGGGTTAAGATTAGGTACGTACACTCATCATGAGTGCATCATTTGATCATGCACTCATGGTTTATACCATTGAATCAATCAATTACAATATCTCTTCTAATAATTTAATATTTATTACTTTTCTCTCTCCAAACAATTTAATAAGAGAGACATTATAACTCATTGATTCAATGATTGAAACCATGAGTGCACAATCAATGGATGTACCTAACCTCCTCCCCTCTAAAGCCTGGGCCATGGCATTCGGGTCCATCCATGGCTTCAACTTCACATTGGAACCCTTCAATTTATCTCGGGTTTCATCTTTTACTTCTTCTTCATCACTAGGTTTGTTATCTTCTTCTTCATCACCATCCAAACTAACAATATAACCGACTTTATTATTAGAAAATAAATCCATGATATAATCATCAGTTTCCTTAACAAAACCAGCTTCCCGCATTTTCAAAATTGCAACTCGCAGTTGCCTCCCAGGCAGAATCCCATCGTGACCCATTTCCTCAATTAACACTCTCAAATGATCAAATTGATTGTTCAAAATCCCAGAGGTCCACTCAATACATCATATTGCATGGAAGTTCTACAAATTCTCATAAATGGTAATAATAGCCTAAAAATCTCCAATGCAGGTTCAACAAAGCCCCGACTTGACCAAGTGATCAACACAGTGTACGTCCTGGAGTTAGGGTTGGCACCTTCACTAAGCGTTTGATGAGATGTCGACACGGCCAAGGAATGATTCTGACTAGATGCATAGAGTAGGATTATCAGGTTGTATGACTATGCACGGGCGGCCCCGTGGTGAGGTGGAACGGAGAGATTCCCATGCAGAGAGAGTCGACTGAAGATCTCCAGTGAGAGAGAACCATCGAAGATTCGAAGGCGATGGAGAGAGAAGGGAGCGACAGGGAAGGAAGAGAGAAGGGAATGGAGATCAGAGAGGCGACGGGAAACCGCTAGGCGGGAGGCGAGGGTGTGGATAATAGGGAGATGGGGAGGGGAAGGAAGAGGAAGGGCGGAGAAAGTGTTAGATACTGAAAGGACTGATACATAACTATCCGTTAGTTTTATAGCGGAGTTGAGCTCTAGCGACATTGTTAGGAATAAAAAGGTTGGGTTGGATCAAGTAAAGAATGAGATCGTGAAAGGGTAAGACCCAACAATTATACTTTCATATTCTGAGTTCTTACTCATCTGTTGTATAATTGTTGGGTCTTTCACTATCTCGTTGGCCCAACCTAACACTCATATTTCTAACAATGTCGCTAGAGCTCAACTCCTCTGTACCACTAACGAGTAGTCACGTACCAGTCCCTTCAGTACCTGACAAAGAGAGAGCACAAAATATGGGGTGGAAGCGCAACAAATAAAGTGAGAACCGAGGGAGGGTTCGAGAGGAGAGGGAAGGAAAGAGAGGGAAGCAAAGAGGAGGTGTAGAGATGGAGGCGGAGAGAATCCATGAGGCGAGCTCGAGAGAAATAGAGACTGAGATGAGGAAGTGTAGAGGTGGAAACGTGGCGGAGGCACAAAAGCTTGGATTGGTTTAAACTCCAGAGAATACGGTTCCCTTCAGAGGGTTTTGTGCCTTGTCTGAGTTTATGGTATTAGTATCTATGAGCTTATGGCGCTATGCCATTGCTGGTAACAGTATTTGGAGCTTTGAATTGGTGCAGAGAACATTTCTGGTTTCCGACCTACATGCAATTGACAATTTTTTTCTCTTGTAATTGATCACTTTGCAAATAAGGATTATGACCTACCAATTAGAATTGTAATTATAAATTAATAGTTTAACTTAATGAAACTCAGTTCTAATAAATATCGAGACTCGAATGTGACAAGATCCCTTATATATATTAAAAAAGACCATTTAACTTAATAAAGTATTTAATTAACAATATTTTACCTAAAGAAAGATGTCATGCGCATGCCAATGATTTATTGAGCATTGCACGCAAATCCTGTTTGTGGTTCATTGCTAATCTTGTTTGGCTGTGTTGTCGTAAATTATTGATTATTTGATCATTTCATTACTTGAGTCTACTGTAATGGAACAATCAAGCAACTGGCTGTTAAATCACGTACATCTATCTTCGAATATTTTTTCTGGTTGAAATGCATCTCTGATTCTCTGTTCTGTGAAGTATATATTGTTCTAGGTATTCCATGTTGAAAGACTATAATGGACTTCTTGTAGCGTTTGTAACCAAGCCCAAACTACAAATACATGATTTCTTTGAGCCCAAAACCCAATTTGGTTGGGAGCTTGGTGAACTGTAATAAGTAATAATTAACGATACAAAAGGCAAGTGCTGTTAGTAGGGCCGTCAACGTAATACATATTGCATGTTTTAATGTTTGTTTCGTCATAACAAAACGTTAAATACAAGAAAACTTTATTTTGTTAAACGAAATGTAAGATGAAAATGATTTCTGTTACATGCAGTTAAACGCAAAGTAAATGCAAGTAATTGGTTACGTTTCGTTTTAAACGTTTTTTACGTCACCTTTATATGTAGTATGTAAAATCATGTTTATATAAAGTTGTAAGGTATTCTGGAATGTTGTAAATAATAAAATAACTAATCTGTCGATTTTTCAGAAGAGTAAAGTTCAAAGATAGTAATTAAATAATGCTGATATAGTGCATTTTAGATTTATAGTGCCTTTTAGACCTATAGTGCATTTTCGTTTGCTCTCCTTCTTCTAAAGCACGCAATGTCTCTTCTTCTCAAGTACAATCTGCACAAGGTAATTTCATCTAAAGTACGTCCTCACGCCGTGTCTCTTCTTTTAAAGCATGCCCTCACTTTGTCACTCATCGCAAGGTAATTTCATCTTTTTTTCTCTTAAGTTTTCTCTTAAGCTTGCTTAACAACGCGTTTCAATGTTCATTTGTCCGAAATAATATAAACGCAACGTTCAACGTTCATTATTACTTATTAGTCCAAAATTGGAAATTATTGTTTTGCAATTAGTTCACTATTCAGTTATATTTATTTACTGATCGCTTTCATTATTCAGTTAAATTTAAGTTTTTTGTGTAAGAGTTTAGAGTATAATAACATATGAGTTGGTTTAGGATTTATGGTTTAGGATTTAGGATATAAATGTATAATCACTTAAGTAGTAATATAGACGGACCAATTATTTTGTTAACTGATTGCTTTCACTGTTTTTGCAGTAACTAATGGACCCCCATGAAAAATCCAAGCAGGTCGTCCAAATCCTCCTGGAGAATATTCATCGTGAAGTTGGGTGTATTCCGATCTCCAAAAGGTGGCCAAGGACTTGGACTTGTTGTTATCGATACCAGCATCAGCACCAGCTTCATCTAGTAGAAGAGAAAAAGATGCCAGTAAGTTACCTGTAATGTTTCCTATTTTACAACACTAGCATCAGCACATGGACTGGTTGTTACTTGTAATTTTTTCTATTTTTCAGGATTTTCTCAATAAATATTTTGGCTCTGTTGTGCACTGTTAGTAGCAAGACTTTAAACTTGCAAAAAGATTCAACGTTTTGCACGTGTTGCACGTCTTGCATGTTTAACTCAACGTAAATGCAAACGCAAGGAAATTTTCTTAAACATGACGTAAGATGCAACAGCAAAACCTTTACACTCGTAAAACACAACGTAAGACACAAAAATATATTTGCGTGATCGTTTCGTACGTTTGACTGCCCTAAGACGGGCAGGCAAAAAAGGAAGTTCAAGCGCCGCCTTTAGCAGGGTCTTTCGCCACCTTCTCTCTGTTAGGGTTGATCATTTTCTCTGATTAGCATAGTACTTGATTTTGATTCGAAAAGTTGAAATAATTTCAGGGGGCCACATAACTGCAATCACATGATTATTTTGTATAATTAGCATGACCTAACGAAATGTGAATTTTTCTTTTGAAACCAGAAGCAACAATTCATCAAAAATTGGTGTTTTGGATGTGTAGGTGACCAGTAAAATGATGTGATCAAATGCATTTCTTCTGATGTTGTTTGTTAAATATAGATTTCTGTAAGTTTTGATTAATTCTAAAGTAAAACAACACGTAAATGAGAACTCTTTCTATATTATTCAATTTCAATGTAATATGATACTAGATTATGTGAAATGAAAAACTAAGCTATTTGAGAAAGCCAAAAGAAAATTTCAACCACTAAAATTTCCATCTGACATGGTAAGCACAATTTGATTTATTCATTCTAGATATTAATTAACTAGGATAGAAAAATGCCAAACTCCTTAATGTTTGGATATATACATAATAATACCACAACTTCTTGAGGAAATTTGTTATTATATATTTTATGAAGCTAAGTTTTTGTAGCCATCTCACATATCTACTTAACATTGTTTAACGTAAATTAATTGGGTGGCTCATAAATTATATTGATTTGCAGCATATTTCATCTTTGACGCGATGTTCCAAATGTTTTAGAGGACTTAGGTACTTCAGACTAGGTTGCTAATCTTTTTTGAGCAAAGACTAGGTTGCTAATCTTACGACGACAATGAACCAGAAAGAATAATTATAACCATGGGGCCTTACAACTGTATATGGCCCTACCAAATATGAATTAAAAAATAGCTTCTTTGAAGAACTATACTATCTACATTCAGTTTGGCAGGGCCCTTGGCTATTGGGGGGTGATTTCAATGCTATAAGATTTACTTTTGAGAAAAATAGAGAACAATTTAATATATCAGGGGCACACAAGTTTAATGCTTTCATATCCTCATGTGCATTATTTGAATACACACTAATTGGCAATAGATACACTTGGTCAAATAAGAGAATAACCCCATTCTTAGCACTCTTAGATAGGTTTTTGTATATTGCCAGCTGGGAATCAAAATTTCCTGATACAAAGGTACATAGTCTCACTAGGTTTAAATCTGATCATACACCTTTAATCTTGAAAACACAAAGCCAAGTAGTTAAAAGACATATGTTTAGGTTTGATAAAACATGGACTTCTGTAGAAGGGTTTGATGAATTAATTGCAGAATGGTGGATAAACATACCAAGGGCAAAAGAGGATATGGCAGTTAATTGGGTAAGGATAATGAAAACAATGAGAAGAAAAATGAGAGGATGGGTACAAAATCACTATGGGGAAAAGAGAAAAAAGGAGTTACTGAAAGAATCAATTGACAAATTAAATTTAATTCAAGAAGAGAGAGAATGGGAGGTTTAGAGTATCAGATGTACATAGATAACAACAAACACCTAAATGAAATTTATGATGAGGAAGAAGTGTATTGGAATATAAGATCTAAAATAGATTGGCTCCTCAAGGGTGATAACAATACCAATTATTTCCATAAAATTGCAACACAAAGATATGGGAAAAAGCAGATTACTCATCTAAAAGATTAAAGATGAGGAATGTACAGACATGTTGGTGATTGAGAAACATATATTAGAATTTTATAAAAACCTTTTTGGAATTTCAAGCACACAGCTAGCTGAACTGGATTCAGATTTTTGGAGGGATCAAGATAAAGTCCCTCCTGGTTTGAATGATTCATTGATAATACCTTTCACTGAGCAAGAGATAAAAGAAGCTTTGTTCACTTCTGCTGGGGACACCTGATGGTATAAACTTTCACTTTTATCAAACTTATTGGCAAGTGGTTAGAACAGATATTATTTCATTGTTTGATCAATTGTATCATGACAAACTAGATGTATCTAGATTAAATAGGGCAATGATATGCTTAATTCCTAAGACCCCAAATGCTGACAACATCAAACAATTTAGGCCTATATCTTTAGTGAATTGTATTTACAAATTGATAACAAAGGTCATAACTAACAGATTAGAACCAGTAATCAACCAAATGCTAGACCAGACTCAATCAGCCTTTTTGAAAAATAGACATATCATGGATAATGTGGTCTGTGCTTCTGAAATCATCCATTCCACAAAAATTGATAAAGTGAAAGGGGTAGTACTGAAAATAGATCTTGAGAAGGCATATGATAGGGTAGATTGGAATTTTTTATGTGATATGATGTTAAAAAGAGGCTTTCCTCAACTCTTACTGAAATGGTTGAAAAGATTATTCAGAGGAGGTTTCACTTGCATAAAAGTGAATGACAAATTAACCAACTACTTTGAAATCAAACGAGGGTTGAAGCAAGGGGATCCCTTGTCACCCTTGCTTTTCAACCTTGTTGCAGATACCTTGAATCAAATGCTGAAAAGGGGACAAGAAAATCATTTAATCAGGGGATTAGGTCCAGAAATCAATAGAGGCTTTGCTATAACAAATCTCCATTATGCAGATGACACAGTGGTATTCCTACAGGCTAACCAGCAAATGGTACAAGTGATTAGATGGGCCTTCATAGCCTTTGAGGCAGTTGCAGGTATGAAAGTGAACTACAATAAGTGTGAGCTCTTCCCTATTAATATTGAGAATAACCAGGCTTGTGAGTTAGCTAATCTGTTTGGATGTAAAGTAGTAGATTGGCCAATGAGATATTTGGGAGTTCCAATTCATTGGAAAAAAACAACTTACAAAGATTGGGTACATATTATAGAGAAGTTTCAACAAAGACTAAATGGGTGGAAAAGTAATTACTTATCTTTGGGGGGTAAAATAGTCCTGATTAATAGTGTGTTATCTTCACTGCCTATATATATGCTCTCATACCATGAAATGCCTGTGAAGGTAAGGAAAAAGTTAGATAATATTAGATGCAACTTCATGTGGCATCTAGGTGAAAAAAAGAAATACCATCTTTGTAGATGGGATGACTTGTGCAAACCCAAAGAAATGGGGGGGGGGGGCGGTTAGGGATTACAAACCTAAGAGAGATGAATATTGCTTTGCTTTGTAAATGGCAATGGAGATTAAAGGACCCTTCATGTGAAGGGTGGTGGAAGGACATACTTAAAACAAAAATATACTAGATGCAATAATGTTCAAAAACTATCCCCTTTCTACAAAGCAATCCAAAAATGTGAGCCCATTGTTGATATTAACAAAACAGTTAGGGTTGGAAATGGTAAAGAGACTGACTTTTGGAAAGATAAGTGGTGTGATGAATCACCTTTACATATTTCATATAATTCTTTATTTCAAGTTGCCTGTGGTCAAAATGCATCAGTTCATACTGTATTGCTAACAGGTATAGAGACCATGTCCTTTAGAAGAAACCTATCCCTAGTGCAAAGGAATAATTTTGCTCATTTGGTGTCAAAGGTAAACAATTTCTTACCCTTGAGGGATGAGCCAGACAAAATATGCTGGCAAGGGCAGGAAACAGCTCAATTCAAAAGCAAGAAAGTATATCTATGGCTTTGTGATAGAATAATACCAGATAATAGATTTACATTACTGTGGACTTTGAAAATCCCCCTAAAAATCAAGATTTTTATTTGGCTGTTAATCAAAAAAAAGATTTTGGTAAAAAAAACTATGATTCAGAAAGGATGGCAGGGAGATCCATCTTGCCAATATTGTATGCAGTATGAGACAATTGACCATCTGTTTTTCAAATGCCACAATGCACATGTTAAATGGCTATGGGTCTTTAGCTATTTTCATATTGACACTACTCCCCAGAATTTGTCTGATCTATATACACAATTACAAACGGTCAGAGGGCATACTGGTAAATTAGCCACATATATATGCATTGCCACTATATGGGTTATCTGGTTGAAGAGAAATAAAAAATGTTTTGAAGGAAAAGATTGCTCAACGCTAGGATTTCAATCTAAACTGATCTCTTTGATTCAACACTGGTCAGGAGCATGGAATATGGAGCTGCAACAAGAATGTCAAAAGTCGTGCAACAACAAGCCGAGAGATGAAGATACAAGGTTGAGATTTTTGGTTGCAGCTGATGGGGTGAACAGGGCGCTAGAAAATCTATGTTGAATAAAACTATGCTTCTTATGCTTGTGATTTTTTCTTTTTTCACAGATAGTTATTTTGTTAAGCTGTTTTGGCATGCATATTGTTATAGAGGGTTTGGTATAGGGTTGATAGTGAAGGGTGTTAAAGGTTTTGATAGACACGTGAATAGATAATAATGGGGGGCACCGATGTCATGTGATCTTGATAAAGGTGCCCCAAAACATGATTTATAGGGAGACCTCCCTCTACTAGATGTTGATGTAGGGGAGGTTTGTGAGTTTGAGTTTGTTTTTGTAACTTCTCTTTCGTTTGAAATAGAAGTGGTGGGGAGAACCCACTGATTTAAAAAAATAATAATTATAACCTCCATTGCAACCAAGACTTAGTTCAGATAGGAAATTTTAAACCACCGGTACGAGTCCAACGTACCAAAAAATAATCCTAGAACTATAATCCGTGAAGAGCAAAGAAAGATATGTCATTTTGTTTAGTTTGTTTTGAAATTAATTTAGGTTTTGCACCTAGATATAGTAGTGGTCGGTCTCAAGTTGAGCATCTAACATCATTATATCTCATTAATATTTTTTTTTGTTAATAAAATTTCTGTTTGCAAATCCTACTCATGAAGATATCAGTATGTCGATATACATATACCTAAGTTATCAGAAACCAATTAAGTGATGAAAGGTAGATCTATGTAGAAGTTAGCAACAAAATTGAAGTACAAGGCATGTGAGAGTTTAGATTATTGTTTAGGACAGACTTTTATTTGTACTTTGATGTTTCAGTGATTCCGTTTTTTAGACAAAATTTAATTTACATTTTTTATCTGAACAAGAAAGATTTTGTTTGTACTTTTGATAATGAAAACTTTAGTTTATGTCAAAGTTCAAAATAAGTTGGTTCTAATTGTCTGCCATCTATACTTAATTTATATTTTAGATATTGATATTTTACGTTCAAAGACATTGCATATAAAGATAAGTTAACTCGTGATAAATCAACAACATTATGGTCCGAGATATTTTTTTAATTATTTGGAGCATTAACAGTAGAAAGTTTAATTGTAGAATTTTTTTTTTAATTGGTCTCTCTAGATAGGGGTTAAAACTGTTCGCAAAATTTGGACTTGGCGTAGGTCTAAACGATTTTAAATCAAGGTCTTTCAAAACAAACTTTTTGTCCTCTTTGTCCTCTTTACAATTTCATTTTTCTAAAATTAAAGAGAATGCCTCAGATACGATTTTACCAAGCCTATTTGGAAATAAAGAGGGAGGAAACACTGAACATTTACAATTGAGCTTAGAGGTGAGGTATTGCTTGAGTCAATCAAATTTTGGAAGTAGTTTTTTCGAGTTGATCAAGTATCTATGACTACGTCAGTTGTCTCTTCTCGTTCTTCACCTTTCGAGAATATCCTTTTTCACTTTCCACAGCGCCTTCATCTCTTTCTCGTTCTCTCCTCCTTTTTGTGATGGCTTGAGATGAGGATAGAGTCCAAAAGCGAACCCTTGTGTGACCTTGCCTTTTGCAGTAATCACATCGAGTGGGCGCCCGACCTCCTCACATTGAGGCTTGATTAAGATGGGATTCGAATTTTGGCTTAATTTGAGATTCATTCTCTTGGTCTAACATTCTTTGCGCTGAGCAACTTTTTATCGCAAGTTGAGTTGATTTTTCCTTTGCACAAGCCAAGTTTTCATGATTGACTTATTTGCAGGGCAGAGCCATTACTTGTGCCCAAGTGAGTTTGTTTTCTCTTTGACTTGGACAACAGTTATTTTGGAAGAGGCATCAGTCATTGATTCTGCGAAAGTTTTTCTGTATCGAGCAACAACTTGCTCTAATATATATCATGTTAATTTTCAGTCTGAGTTAATAGTAATAGAAATTTATATAATTTGTTGTAACTTTACAATAGATGATAGAACTGCCTTATATACACTTTATATCTAACGGTTAAAAAAATATATAAAATAGATGGCAGTCGTATTGCAATTTAATAGACTCTCCCAGATCTTATTAATTTGTTATTATATTCTTTCTCTGAGAATTATTTATCTTCTTAATCTTTTATTTTTCAACACGTGCATAACTTTCAATGATTAGTCTTTCAATTAAAGTGACTTAGATGTTTAATTTGGCGAAATATTTACTCAATTTTCAAGAAGTCACACATCAAACTATCAAAGAATGAACGCGCAGTGACTTATGAATGAAAATATCTTTCCCTGACTAATTGTTGCTTCAGTTGGATTAATAATAATTCCTACTATCAAATAAATGTGTGATAAGTTTATATCATTCAATTGAGTACTATAACTGATGGTGGATTAGTGGATTAAAATAAGACTAATGGATCAGTAAGAAAAATTTAGTTGAGGGAGTTTACCCGTTTGGGTCCAAATGGAAAATAAACTTGGTGCGAATATGAAGTGACGTTTCATCTTTGATTCATAATTCCCTGTTAATAAAAGAAAGTGACATCTCTAGTGAAGGGCATAATAGTCATTTAAATTTGAGATCAATTCAAAAATCAGGTTATATGATTTAATGGGGGTAAAAAAAAAAGGATCAAATTTTGATGGGATATTGGATATTGTAATGGTTTGATGGTAATATTGACAATTTAAGATTTTTTTAGAGTACACCGGAAATTAACTCTATATAAAAAATATAAATTAAAAAGAGTAAATATTCGATTTAAATGGAGTGTGTATCAAATCTACATTTGTTTTGAAAAATGTTTAGCCTTTCACAGCCAATAAAGAAGTTTGCCATAGCGAAATTTAACGGCTTTACGATGAATAATCGGTCAAAGCATAAATTAACTCAAATTTCATACACACCCTACTAAATAAATTATAAATGTATACTTATTTTGTACACGAATAATAATTTTCCAAATATATGCATCATAAGGATTCGATGTACCATAAGTTGGATATATGTTAGAAATACCCAATTCAAAAGGATCAGTTTTTCTACATTAGGATCTTTTTGGCTTTCTAAAATTGAATTATGCTGGTTGTGAACAACAGAACAAACTTTATGTCCACAAGTAATCTAGATTAATATCTTCCCTCATTTGTGTACTCAATCAAACACATTTCATGTGTTTCTGGTATTGTATCGATAATCTCTATAAAGAATTATATTTGATCTTGTGTAAAGTTATGGTATATTTCACAAAGTATCACTCATGTGGTACTTCACATATCACAATGATAGATTCAGAGACTCAATCAAGTTCAGTCACAACAAAGCTCAAGTATTGATATTGAGATCAGACACATTCATAAATTCACTAAAACTATATTTAGTTTAATTTTAACTAAAAATACAAAAATCTATTATATTTTGTATTTTCTGAAAATCAAATTCATGCACTTGCTTGCTTTGAGTTGTCCTAACATGTATCCACTACTGTGCATATGTATCTCTAATTTTAAAGTCGAAACTACTGATTCAAATTGTTTGACTTGATTTTATATTAATATCTTAGTTTGATGATATGATATAATCAATTATTCAATTCTTAGTTTTTTATTAATTCCATTTAACTTATGTATTCACTTGGTAAAATACATACCAGCCATTGTTCTCTCTTATTATGTGTGGACAGTCCTTGTTGTATTCTTTGAAGGCCCAAGGCCCGGTACAACTGTCATGGCCCAAAATGGCATTAACTTAATTAGTCCGTTAAAAGTTAAAATCACTATAGACGTCAAATTACAAATCTATTTGAAATAGGAAGTTGATATATTGATATCTTCATCGATATATATGTGTGTTATGTATTATAAATTAAATAAATAAAATTGATATCTTCATTGATATTTTGTCGTTATGCATGTTTAAAATGCATAATTATTTTCAGTACAAAAACAACATGAAAAATTACATACGATTCGTCTAACATGCATAATAATCGTCTAATATGCATAATGGTTAGATATTAATCCAGGTATTGGTTGCTGAAACATTTTTCTTTGAAATAAAAGAGGATTTGGGATACATAGTATGTAGGACGGGGGCATTATATCAAAAGCACTCTATATTTCAATGTATTATTTGTAATTTGCCTGCGGAAGAAGCATAGAAAATTAGAAATAGAACTAAAATCTTTGAAATTGTCAAACAGAGACCACGCTACGTAGTTTCAAGTATATTTGGATGATTCAACATTCGTGCGTTGTATTTCCGCGGCTATCTGATTAGAATGGACATCATGCGAATCCTTTTTTTTTTCTTTCCAAAATTTAAATTTCACCAATTATTTGATTATGTCCAAATGCTATACAGCAGGGAATTTGCAGTAGCAGAGTCACATGCACTAAGGGTATATCTGAATCTCTTGAAATTTTTTTTTTCAAAATGATCATATATTATGCTTTTTTAAAAAATAATTATGTATTTGAAAATTTTTTTATACAAATGACATATAAGATAATTTTTTTTTAAGAATAACCATCATTTCGTATATCTTAAACAACTGACGAGAATTCTGAATCCGTCACAAAATGCAGCTTCCAAGTTTGGACTGGTATACCAGTCTGACTTAACTATTTTCTTCTCTTTCATTTTCATTTTCTAATAAAATATTTTCTTCCGAACTATTTTCTCTCTCTCTCTATACTCTTTGTCTTTTCTTCTCTTTCATTTTCATGCAAACCTGATCCAACCTGATTTTTTTTTCCGAACTTTTTTGTATACCCTACTTTTTTTCTTTAAAAAAGCAACAACATTCTTGTTTGAATTTTGACCAAGATTTTCCTTTCTTTCAAAACACATACACTTTGCTTGATGCATGCGTTCAAATAGCTAAAACACGCAAGTACTTAAGCAAACATATTGCACGCGTGACGCATGGGCTTGATTGCATGTGTTTTATTAGATTTTGGTATCAAATTTATTTTGTCACTAACTAGAAATTATTCATTTTTCACTGAACTTTAATGTATCTTCAAATCCAACCACATGCAACTAAATAAATTCTAAATTAGCAAATTTTTAGATCGTGTAGGTTTGTCAGGGGCGGATGCACATGGGACCGGATAGGAGGGCAAGTGCTTTATGGAAAAATAATTTGTAAAATAATTACGTGTATTTGTATGTTTTGTTAAAAAAAAAATTTCAAAATAATCATGTATATTAAAAATCTGCGTCATTTTGACTTCTATGAAAAAATTATAAATCTTGTCCTCCTGACGGAAATTCTGAATTCGCCCTGAATTAGGCTGATAGATTTTTATCAAATTAGACTTACATTCATACTGCAGACATGTGCCTCTAGAAAATAAAAACAGTACTGTTAAGCATTTTAAATTTAATATAATTGTTATAGATCTTATTAAAAAGCGGGATATATAGGAAACAGAAATTCATTCATGACAAAATCAACTCCAAATAAAATATTCTTTTCTTCATGTTAGCTTGACGTATTGAATGGATGTCATATTGTCATATGTTCTGTCTGTGTATAGTTATAGTATGGTCCATTAAATATTTAAATATCATATACATGTACGCGGTTTCTCAGTGGATTTAGTGGAAGCTTTTCACGATTCATCCAATGAAAGAATTATTATCATATATATTATCGGGTTCGTATTTATGAAGCATTTTTTATTAATAAAAAATTAATTATAATAACAAAGAATAATAATGGATATATAATTAATGCAAATTAATTCTACAACATCATAAGTCTTGTTGACATTAAAATATTTTTCTTATAATTGAACATGGGATATGATTATCTATTTATCTGTGACAAGATTAAAACACTCGAATATGTCAAAAAGTGAAATAAGTAAGATTAAATTTTGACCGTTCGATCATGACAGAATAATCTATAATTAATTTTTATTTCGAAATTTGATTAAATTAATCCTGATCATCACCCGATGTGAATATTCAAGATACTTGATATATAACAAAGATATATAATAAACAAAGAAAGGAAGCAAAAGACCTGGTCCAAATTTCACAGATTGAGATCTCT
Organism: Eleocharis quinqueflora; assembly: GCA_964058865.1. Classification (NCBI taxonomy): domain Eukaryota; kingdom Viridiplantae; phylum Streptophyta; class Magnoliopsida; order Poales; family Cyperaceae; genus Eleocharis; species Eleocharis quinqueflora. The sequence goes on from CAXKVX010000549.1 coordinate 312,636, forward strand.
ACTTTTTTCTTCTATTAATCTGAATCGTTATTTTATAATGAATGAATTAGATCAATATATAAAAAATTTGAATTTTACATGTGCTGATTCGTTCGTTCATTTTTAATCTCATGGCCAATAAATAAATAATAGTATCCTTCTTTTTCCCAAAATAATAGCAGATTCTCGGATCCAAATTTCACAAGTTGCTTTGCATAAAATGTGGATATCTTTGGTTTGATTGCACGTGACTGATTTACTAACATTAATAGCTGCATGACTCTTGTGATGATCCAATCCAATTTACAAAAGCGACATATCAAATTTGGTTAATCCTATCCTGTGACATGTTATGTGATGGAGACAGTTCAAAATTTTAAATCAGATCAAATTAACATATTCAAGCTTCGACAATTTGTCGCCTGTAACGAATCTCTATAAATTGGTATAATTGGTAGGAGAACAAAATATTTTGAAACTGCGAGCAATCTATTTAACTAGGTAATATTCAAATTAGAGTGAGTCTCTTATATATGGAAAAAAATTCTAAGCACAAACTAATTACGATTACTGAATTTCATCAATAGTATAATGAAGTTAATTTTACGTCGATAATAATATAATTAAATTAATTTAATTCATAAACAGAATTAGCCATTCAATTATACACAAAATATTTTATATACCTACTTTATATGCAGGCAATACAAATTGTTGTGAGACCTACTATGCGAGCGTCGAGCAAGAATCAATAGTCACGAAACAAACCGTCAATTAAAAAAAAAAAAGGCATGAAACCATCCTTTTTATATTTGTCCGAGGTTGGGTTAGATTGTCAGTATCAATATATAGAATTTCTAACGAAAAAATTTCCAACCAGTAGTTTTTTTTTGTCATGATGCATTGATGCTTATCTATTACTTTTCAATATTCCGTTTGAAAAGTAAAAAAAACATACAATACAAAGCGTCGTTATTCATTTTAGCACGATTCACATGCTTTGATGGGAGTTTCTGAACCAATTATCTTATATTATAACAATACAAAATAATTTTCTATATTCTTATCTATAAATTTAAAATAATATATATGTAATATTACTTCATTATTAATAAGTTCTTATTCGTATCGGTTTTATTCATACATATGAACAGTAAGCCAATTTGTAGAGTTCTTTTTTTTACTTCTAAAATATATGATAGGAAAAGGAAAAAGGTAAAAACTAAGGAAAATGTTCTGGGGATACCGAATTTGATACGCAATTGATACGGAATGGATTTTTCCAGTCAATGGACATCTCCAGTAATTATTTTCACCTTGACAACTGGACAGTTCCATTTTCTTTCCTATTTGAAACTGTTTTATCGCGTCATTGTTCCGATTGATTTCTGGTTCCGATCTCTTCTTCTCTGGAAAGCATATTATATTTGTTATGCATGTTATTTCTGCTGTTATGCATGTTAATTGAAAACGCCAGCATACAAAATATGATTTTCAGGCATGTTATTCTAGTTGTCATGCATGTTAGTTGATTTACTATGCATACTTGTTTGGTTATGCATGTTAATTGAAAATGCTAGCATACAAAATATGGTTGTCAGGCATGTTATTCTAATTGTCATGCATGTTGATTGATTTTACTATGCATACTTAATTTGATTATGCATGTTAATTGAAAATGCCAGCATACAAAATATGGTTTTCAGGCATGTTATTCTAGTTGTCATGCATGTTAGTTGATTTATTATGCATACTTATTTGGTTATGCATGTTAATTGAAAACGTCAGCATACAAAATATGGTTTCCAGACATGTTATTCTAGTTGTCATGCATGTTGATTGATTTTACTATGCATACTTAATTTGGTTATGCATATTAATTGAAAATGCCATCATACAAAATATGAGTCGGGCATGTTATTCTAGTTGTCATGCATGTTGATTGATTTTACTATGCATACTTAATTTGGTTATGCATGTTAATTGAAAACGTCAGCATACAAAATATGGTTGTCAGGCATGTTATTCTAGTTGTCATGCATGTTGATTGATTTTACTATACATACTTATTTTTTGTTATAACTTGTTATGCATGTTATTCTAGTTGTTATGCATGTTAAACTTTATTTTTCTGTTGTTATGCTTGTTAGTTAATTTATTATGCATACTTATTTGGTTGTTATGAATGTTATTATAGTTGTTATAGTAGTTTTTCTGATATAATGTAGCTTAAACTTAATTTTCTGTTGTTATTCATGTTAATTGAAAAACACATGCATACTTATTTAGTTGTTGTTATGCATGCTATTTCTGTTGTTATGCATGTTATATTTGTTATTATGCAAGTTATTTCTGGTGTTATGGATGTTATTCTAGTTTTTGTGCAGCTTAAATTTAATTTTGTTCTTTTATGCATGTTAGTCAATTTAATATGCATGCTTGCTGTAATAACATGCATAACAGCTGAGAAAAAATTAATATGCATAACAACTGAGAAAATATGAATATGCACCAAAAAATTAATATGCATTATAAATAAATTAATATGCATTACAAATTTGCATATGTACGAAATTAAAATCTATCATATATTAACATGCATTACAAATCGTAACTCAAAACAATTAACATGCATTACAAATTATAAATAAATTAATATGCATTACAAATTCGCATATATACGAAATGAAAATCTATCATATATTAACATGCATTACAAATCGTAACTCAAAACAATTAACATGCATTACAAATAAATTAATATGCATTACAAATTCACATATATACGAAATAAAAATCTATCATATATTAACATGCATTACAAATCGTAACTCAAAATAATTAACATGCATTACAAATTATAAATAAATTAATATGCATTACAAATTAACTGGAGAGAACAGTTGTAAAAAATAGAGAGGATTTTAGAACGAAATGAACGAGCGTATCAATTGCATATCAAATTGTGTATCACTGTATCAGCTCCAAAAACTAATGCAATAACAGTTACTTTTTAAAACAAGTTGCTACCTACCACAGCGGTGGTTTTCGTTTGAAATTTGGAACTGTAACAGTATAACACCGACAGCATGATTCACGAGATTTGCGCTCTCGTGGTCTCGCCTTACCTGGAAAGAGCGGTTCACGTGGACCGGGTGCATGTAAGAAAAGGAGTCGGTCCCGCCAACGGCAGCCGCCCATCTCTGAATTTTGACCAAGCTACTGAATCATTGACTGAAGTGGTCCCACAAGGAAGCGACTGCTTAGAATTTTCCCGATGGAAGGGACTGATATGATAAGGCACTCCAACAAAGAGCACCAGAGCAATTTAAAAGTGCGTCTCATAACATGATCCATTCACTGTGCTTAACATATTATCCAGGGGAACTGGAGGGATATACATTTTGATGTGAAATTTTTTTCTAGTAGGAAGTATAGCAATTAGCTGAGTATGTTAAAATAACTTCAAAATTTTAAATACTGGAACCATCAACACATAAAATCAAACTCTTTACTTTTTGGAATCACAAAATTGCTTATTAAAGAAGTCATCTCAAATATTATGCTGCACATAATTCAATCTCGATATTTTTAATAAGAAATTATTCTCAATGTACTAATCAATGTTTTTTCCTCCTTTATAGCATGTTTTCTCTTTTATAATTTCAATATACCAGCCAATAATTTGATCCAACCAATCAATCCATTTAATTTTATAAAAAACAAGTACCTAATATTGTCAGATTCAAGTTTAAGACTTCTACCATAAATCAAACATCTGAAATAGATAACAATACAACCAAAATATTTGATTAGTGATGGTACCATTACAAAGCTTACCTTTGGACACAGTAATTGTCCAACAATAATTATTGGGATACAGTTTAGGAGTGACGAAGCAGTATTTTCTCACTACTCTCGACTCTCACCAATAGGCGTACAGCGGGGTCCCCGCTGCAACTACTCATATTCCATGCGGTCGCATTTAATCTGTGGGCCCCCTGACGCCAATAAAGTAGTGTAAATTCGGTGGACAAGGAGCAACAGAAAGCAACTGGAAAGTCCTATATGTTCAAGCTTAATTTATGGTGGAGCCCGTCTCAGCAATGAGCTGCATTATCACATGGGATGCTCCATGTGTAACTTGTGTAGTGCAGAAATGTATTGAATAGACCGGATAAAGAAAATAATAGGACATTCAAAAATGAGCTACGACTTTCTACTATCTACACGGTGCCATATCCAAGAAGCTGATATATTAGTTGCGCTACCGTATTGCGTAATCCTGCGTAGAATTTATTGGTGCCAGGACTTGTCGGAAGGAAAGTTACCAAAAGGAAAAATACGAAACGAGAAAAATGAAGAACGCATTAAAAAGAAGTATCAGTAGACTAGTACCAGACGGCGACGCAGAGGAGAAACTAAATTAAACAAAGAAAGGCAAATAATAAACAAATCTCAGATTACAGAGGAGGGGAGGGGAGAGCTCATTGTTTCTCCTACAATCCTTCACTATTCGCAAAATCTACTACTACTCTCAGTCCCTGTTCTCTCTCCCATTCAATTTCTCCTACATCTCCATTGAAGAATGTGAAAGATGCTCGAATTCTAGGGTTTTTCTTCATGACTTGTTCAACTATCTTCTGGGCACTATCAGCACTCCAATTTTGGCCGAAAGAGCTTCGCTTGAACTGTGAGCCGTCGTCCATGGCGGCACATCAGAGATGCTTCACCACTAACGCACTCGCTGTACTCTCTGTTGCTTTCTTCCTCCTAATCTCATCTTCCCCATCAACTGCTGATCCATGGGGCATCGAGAGAACAGCACTTCTCAAATTCAAGAGCTCTGTCTCTGACCCTGCTGGCATCCTCCAGTCGTGGTCCCCAACTGCCGGAGATCACTGCTCTTGGCCCTTCGTGTCGTGCGACTCAAGATCTAGGGTTACATCGCTTAACATATCTTTCTCCCGCTCGAAATTGGGACCTTCCGATGGCATTTGCACAGATCCAAGACATAGGCTCATTGGAACTCTAAATTCGGTGATTGGCGATCTCTCGGAGCTGACAACCTTCTCATTGCCATGTCATGGATTTTACGGTGAGATTCCTGTTGAGATCTGGAAACTTGGGAAATTGATATCGATCATTCTCAGTGAGAACTTATTTAACGGGACTTTGCCTAGTGTTTTTCCACCAAATTTACAAGTGCTTAATCTGGCCGGAAATTCAATTGGTGGGGAGATACCGGCTTTAATCTCCGCCTGTTCTGGCATGCAAACCCTGGATCTCTCTAGGAACAGGTTTACTGGTAGAATTCCTGCAAATCTAGGAAATTGTACGGAGCTCCGTGAATTGTTGTTGTCTTCCAATTCGCTGGATGGATCCATTCCATTCGAATTCGGTAGGTTAACAAATCTTCAGGTTTTGGATGTGTCTAGAAACAGCCTTAGTGGTTCTATACCTGAACAGCTTGGCAATTGCCTGGAACTGTCTGTTCTTGTAATTTCAAACCCTTTCGACCAGGTCGTGAAAACAGATTTGGTTGATGAATTCAATACTTTTGGAGGGGGCATTCCAGAAAGTATCACCATGTTACCAAAATTAAGGGTTTTTTGGGCACCAAGAGCAACACTTCAGGGTAAGATACCAAGAAATTGGGGCAACTGTGATAGATTGGAGATGGTTAATTTGGGTCAAAATTTGTTAACCGGAGATCTCCCTGCTGCAATTGCAATGTGTGATAACCTTCATTTTCTAAATTTGAGCTCAAATAAATTAACCGGTCAAGTTCATTCAGGTCTACCAGTGGGTTGCATGGATGTGTTTGATGTAAGTAAGAACAAATTATCAGGCCCTATACCAAAGTTTGCTAATAGAATTTGTTCAAGTCGAATTGATTTATCTACCAATGATTTTGTGGCATCTTATTATAAGTTCTTTCTGAATGAAGCTCGGAAAAGATTTATTTTTGGTCCCAACCTGGGAAGATTTGTGTACCACAATTTTGGGCATAATAATTTCATGGGTTCTCTTGCAAATTTGCCGATTTCTGTTGAGGATGGTGGAAACAAGATTGTGTATGCACTCATTGCGGATAGGAACAATATTACTGGGTCGTTAGATGAGATTCTGTTGGAGAAGTGTGGTGTTTTCAAAGGGCTACTTTTAAGTTTACAAGAGAATAAGATTTCTGGTGGGTTAACAAATAAAGTTTGCGCAAAATGCCGATCACTTCTGGTTTTGAATTTATCACATAATCAAATTTCTGGTGTCATGCCACAAAATCTTGGTAAATTGGAAAACCTGCTTATTCTCAACTTTAGTTACAATTGGCTCAATGGTCAGATACCAGAAAGTGTAAATCAGCTACAAAACTTGAAACATCTCTCTTTGGCCAGAAACAACCTGACGGGACCTGTCCCTTTTGGACTTGATCAGTTGAAATCCCTTGAGATACTGGATCTGTCCTCAAATTCTCTATCTGGTGCAATCCCTAGTGACCTCTCTAACCTGAAAAGCCTTACCACACTTCTATTAAACAGCAACAATCTCGCTGGAAATATTCCTCGAAATTTTGTTTTTCGCAGACTTAACGTTTCCTTTAACAATTTAACGGGTTCACTTCCTTCAAATTCTTCTGTTATGAGCTGCAATAGTTTTGAAGGGAATCCTTCTCTCCAACCGTGCAAGCCCATCTCCCTCTCTGTTCCATCCTCTGATTTTTCCGCAGCATACGCCAACTCCCCTCCAGTGAGCTCTACTGCTGGAGGCAGTGGTGGTGGTTTCAGTTCTATTGAGATCGCCTCCATCACCTCCGCCTCGGCCATTGTCTCTGTTTTGTTGGCGCTTATTATACTGTACATATACACGCGGAAATGTGCAAGGAGGTCATCGCATGATTCTTTTAGAAGGAGAGAGGTAACCTCTTTTGTTGATATTGGTGCACCAATTACATATGAAAGTGTAGTTCGATCTACTGGCAATTTCAATGCCAGTAATTGCATTGGGAGTGGTGGTTTTGGTGCGACTTATAAGGCTGAAGTTGCTCCAGGGGTTGTAGTTGCAATAAAGCGACTTGCTGTTGGCAGATTTCAGGGAGTGCAGCAATTTCAGGCTGAGGTCAAGACCCTTGGCCGATGCCGGCACCCTAATTTGGTAACACTGATAGGGTATCATCTGGGTGACTCAGAGATGTTTTTGATATATAATTATCTTTCTGGGGGTAATTTAGAAAGGTTCATACAGGAGAGGTGTAAGAGACCGATTGACTGGAGAATGCTTCATAAAATCGCACTTGATGTTGCTCAAGCCCTGGCATATTTGCACGACAGCTGTGTACCTCGTATTCTGCACCGTGATGTAAAACCCAGCAACATTTTATTGGATGATAATTATAATGCACATTTGTCAGATTTTGGTCTGGCAAGGCTCCTTGGTAATTCTGAAACCCATGCCACCACTGGTGTGGCAGGCACATTTGGGTATGTTGCTCCAGAGTATGCCATGACATGTCGAGTATCTGACAAGGCAGATGTATACAGTTATGGGGTCGTATTATTAGAATTAATCTCTAACAAGAAAGCGCTGGACCCTTCCTTTTCACCATATGGCAACGGTTTTAACATAGTTGCATGGGCTTGTATGTTGTTGCAAAAGGGGCGATCTAAAGAGTTCTTCGTGGAAGGGTTGTGGGATGTGGCCCCACATGATGATTTGGTGGAAATATTGCACTTGGGCATCAAATGCACTGTTGATTCATTATCTACGAGGCCAACCATGAAGCATGTTGTCAGAAGATTGAGAGAATTGCGGCCACCATCTTTCTAGGAGCAAAAGAAACACAAGTGACTTGAAGATGAACCCTCCCAAGATCTGAGTGGTATGTCTTGAAGATATATGGAATTTTAAAATTTATTTACATTTCTTTGCGTAGTTCATTTTGTCAGTTTGGCACATTTATGTTCTTTTAATTGATCCTAGTATCTTTTTTTTCTTTTTGCTTCTCTTTTAATATCTATAATTCCAGATACTGGCACACATGGACACTAGCTTGGGATTGAGATGAGAGTGCAGTTCAATGAATGATCAAGCTTGTAATTAACATCTTTGTTGAAAATTCAGTCCGATGAATGATCAAGCTAGTAATTAATATCTTTGTTGAAAATTCTTCGCTCAGGTTCGCTCCAGTGATGATTTTTACCGAATTTACAAAGATGACTATGATAAGTATTTCTTTCCAAAAATAAATTATTTCTCTCAACGTAGGTCTGAGGTTGTCTGCAGAGCCCTACAGATTTTCAAAGTGATGCAAAATTTAACGGGAATTCAACACAAATCAACATCAAGGAAAAACTGAGATACTACAGTTAAAAGATGGTACTGCTATTCAGGAATCTGAGTACAGCTGAAATAACATTTGGGATGTATTTATCAAAAGCATGTGAGTTAAGTGTGTTTCAGCTGAAGGATTTTTGTCATTGTTTAGGCTTCTCCATTTCTTTTTTATGGACCTCTTTTTGTTAATGTGCCTTGCATGAACTTGGTTTACTTCCAGAGCATGAAGGTATCTAAGCGACTGGCTTTTGTGACTGCTGAACTGATATGGGACACAGATCTAAACCGTCTAGTTGCATCGAGATTTGTGCTGCCACTCGCTTTATGATAAATAGATTTGGGGTATTTATTTGATGCTTCTTGTACGTAGACTATCATTAATGATATAAGAAGTGTTTTATTTTGTTAGGTGATTATTTTGTTGTTTCCAGAAAATTGTTCAGATTTCGTCCAGTACATAAATTTATTCTCTTTCCGATTCGAATGAGTGAATGGTGTACATTCAAAGAGTGAATCTAAACGCTGTTTAAAGTTTAAAAAAAACAAAAGAGAAGAAAAGAATGAATTCAAAGAGTGATTAAATTGTGGAACGAGCATCATTAAGGTCTTTGCTTTCATTTTGTAAGCGTTTTGACAAAGATTTTGCAAGTGATTTAAACATGCTATTGATTGACATTGCTTTTGTTCCGTTTGCTTATATCTGTAGTATAAAACAGCACCGATCAAATTATGTCCCCATCATACAAGGCTAAGCTACCCCTAGCTGGATTTCTTATGAGACGGGGTAACGTCTTGACAATCTAGCCAGGTAGATTTCATAACACACAACTTTGAATAACACAACATTTGTGATATTAATCAATGGAGAAGACAGCAACAGCATAGCATTTCGGTTAGGGAGCTAATGTTTAGATATCACAATCGATACCGATACACATGTTATTATAAATTTTATTTGAGTTATTATACATATTATTTTTTGTACTGAAATAGTTATACATGTTATTTTTTGTACTGAAATAATTATGCATATTATTTAAGTAATTATGCATGTTATATTGTTAACGTGTGTAATAACTTTTTCTGTACAAAATTAATATGCATAATAATTCAAACAATATGCATAATAATTCAAACAATACTCATAATTACATGTATATCAATAGTCAGTATCGATGTTGGTACCTACGAAACATTTCCTTTCGATTAATCAGCTTTCGAGCAATGGCAGTAATATTTTAATCATCATACTAGGTTTGAGAAACTTTAATTAGCTTTTAGTGAATCTCTACCCAAATGAGCATTGTATTCATAAATTTAACTAACAAACATTGTTTCAAATAAGTATATTAGTATAAAAGAAGTATGTCGTGATGCAGTATCTTTTGTTATTACTGTTTTTTCAAGAAAATAAAAATTTAAACAAACATTTTTTAATAAATATAAAAGAGTTAACCTCTTCTTTTCACCAATAAGGTCGTCAAGGAAATTTTCTATCCTACGGTCCTAAATACTGCGTTCAATCCTTAGGAGGACTTCTCTTATATTGTATAGAAGTATATAGATTGTTAAGGTTATATACTTACAACCATTTGTGCTGTTCTACCCTTAACTATTTTTTTTAATCTGTGACGAGGTTAGGCATGTGTTAATCAATTAATAGCCAGCAAGGTTCAACCAGGACTAATACATTACAACGAACATGCATGGTAATTCACAAGTAAAGAAAAGTAGTGAATTGGTTGGTACATAAGAAAAGTTTTGTAAGTAAAGATATAGCAAATAAGAGGCAGAATCATCTTTCCACTAACACGTACATGGTAAATCAGAGACACCAACGGAATTTTAACTTTGTTCTTTGTAAAAGAAGGGGCATCAAAATGACTAAAACATCAATTCAATTGCAACATAAAGAAACACCACAGGCAAATACAGAGATTAATGGTTCAACTACTGCTTGTCTCAGTAATTTCTGAAAGAAGATCCGTGATGCTAATTTCTTATATCGACATAAGTTCACCAAAATTGCGCATGAAGAATATTGATCCGACGAAGAGCCCAGCAGCTCTCAGCAGTTTCTGCAATAATATTGAAAAAAGACATTTGAGAATTTTGATTTTAACAGAGATGAAACCATGAATTTCATGATGTATCTGGAAACAAAAATATATAATTAATGCTATTAAATGCATTATCTTAAAGAATAAAACCAACCACTTAACAAATCCACATAATATTAACTCAAGACTGACAATTTTTTTTTATAGAAGTGGGGGGATAAAATTCATCTGAAATGCTAGTGAAGAATGTAGCAATATGAAATTATGAATAAGTTGTCTAGACCCTGTCGTCATTGGTGCCAGATTTACTTTAACAGGAATACTAAAAATTAATCGGCCATCATCAAATTGGTACAATCAAATAGAATACCAGTTGACATAACCATTGCTAATTAACTTTAATAATTGAACAGAGATAAGATGCACCCACATTTGCTAGTACAGTCATACCCCAAGGTGTTAGGTGTACATAGCTTCAATCTTAACAAAATATTATATGGCAGCTGATGAGTTATTATCATAATGAACAGCAGGCCTCAGAAAACTGAGCACTATACAACAGATGTACTGACTCAAACAATACAATAAATCTTGAGAATTTTACAAAATTTATTTCTAAGCCATGATATCCAAAGAAATAGATGTCAACTGGATGATAGACTGCAAGAACATTTATTTTGCCAACAAAGACAACTTTCTCATCTCCAAATTTGTATTCAAATTTGAGAGAATTACAAGAAACCTCTTATTCTAAATCACCTATTATTTGCTACATAACAAACCTTCAAAAGAAATCCTCAAAATAGAGGATAATTCTCAAGGATTTAATAATAATTATTTCTAAGCCGTGGTCTGTAAAGAAATAGATATGAACTGCACAGACAGCAAGAACATTTATTTTGCTAACAAAGATAACCTCGTCATATCCAAAATCCTATTGACCACCCAATGGTTGAAAGAATTACAAGAAATTGGTTTATTCTAAACCCTCAGAAATTTGATTCGCTACTTCAGAAACTTCCATAAGATTTTCTCAAAATCGAGAAAATGAGAAATACAATTAACTCGATGAAGAAAGAGGAGAGAGGAGAGATGATTACCGAGTTAACAGCCCACTGCTGTTCGTCATTGACCTGGGAGTTCCACAAATCCTTCAGTTTTTCGATCGAGCTCGCTCCTTTCGCCATCTCTTCTCTTAAATCTCTAGGGTTTTGTTAGGGTTTCACACTCTTCTTCCTTGCTCAGTACCAGCACGATCGCGAGACGGCGGAGATGGAATGAATCACGCTACCAAAACAAGAAACGAGATTACTAGTTTATATTAATTGCGAATATGCAGGCCATCAGGCTTTTATTACGATGGGCTCTGCTGTATTGAGCCTTCTAGAGTTTTTATGTAGGCCGGGGTAATAAAAAACAGAGAAAAAATTTTAAAAAATCGACTCCGCTGGGGATCGAACCCAGAATCTCTGGTTCCGTAGACCAGCGCCTTATCCATTGGGCCACGGAGTCATTTTTGTAAACAATAAGAACAATTAATATTTGTTGCTTCTAAAACCTTTTCCTTCGAAATCACAGGTCCCTCAACCCCAAAACGCAAATCCCCTTTCGTCTCTTCGCAGCTTCGCTGATATCCGGCACTTCTCTTCAGGTTCGCCTCTAAACCTTTACCCACCTGACCTTCCTCTCCGTTTTTTCATATATTCCTTTTTCTCCCTCTATTGTCTCTAACAGAAACGATAGTAAGGCTTGTGATGGATTTAACTAAGCCACCATTAACAATTGGTTTTAGTATATACCAATGGGAAGCAACGGGAATGGTTGTACGCGCTGGCGGGCAGAGGAAGCAATTGCAGGAAATAAGAGAGCTCTTGAGGCACTTAGAGAGCTTATCATAAACCCTTTTCTCTATGCTCGTGAGTCGCGCAAGATTGGGCTAAAGGTTGCTGCTTTTTCAGCTTGTTCTATTATTTTATCATTACTACTGTTGTTTTCCTTTCTTGTAATTCGATTGCTTTCATTTTGATTAAGTTTAGTTGATTGTTGGAGTATTATATCTGTATTTTCTTTCAATTTGGTTTGATTTCAGTGGCCCAGAGGGTTGCTTCTCTATGGTCCACCAGGCACAGGAAAGGTATATTTTTAAAGGATTTAAATTAAAAATTTCTTTGGGGACCCTCATAAGGATTTGTTAAATTAACAGTAGGATATACATTCTCTTGCACAATCTAACTATTTATAGTTTCTGTTGTTTTGTTAGACAAGACTGGTACAAGCTGTCGTTAGAGAAAGCAATGCTTATCTGACAATGATCAAGTAAGACCGAATGAATTAGATTATGTAAACCCGTCAAGTGTACTTTGGAATTATACATATATATTCATTTCTGTCTTAAACAGCCCATACTCTGTGCATAGAGCACATGCTGGTGAAAGTGAAAAGTTTTTACGGGAAGCTTTTTCTGAAGCATATTCTCATGCTGCCTCTGGAAAACCCTCTGTTATTTTTATTGATGAAATTGATTCCGTCTGTCCCCGTCGCAACGATAAGTATGTTTCTAAAAGCCATGGCAGATTACTTTATTTATATGTTTCTCAGAAAAGATATCACCCACCATTTAATCTGTTTGCAAAGATTCATGTGGTTCATGCTACCTGGAAAAAATAAAACTATAAATATTATCAATAAGACCTTAAGCTAGCTTTAGCACTTGGACAATATTAGAGTCGTAATAATTGGAGGTTGGGAACAAAATGGAAAATAACCACTGCATATTGATTTCACATTTACCAATAAAAAGTTACTTAATTTTCATCCCTTTAATTACTAACTTCAAGTTTAAAACTTTGATCTTTTTAACTTCCTTCTGGCCTTCTTATTCTTTATCTCATGTATAAATAGAGGGTATTGCATTTAGCAACTATAGGGGTTGTACACTTGTACTTGACATCTGATTTGAAACTTCTAGATCTCATTTTTTTTAAAACTTTGTTTTTTGCAATTACAGGGGCTTGTATTCACGAAATTAGACCTCCATATAATTTATTACATTTAACTGCAGAAAGGAACAAGAGTTGCGCATAGTGGGTCAACTTTTGACTCTGATGGATGGCAATAAGAGTTCATCGCAACCTCACATCATTGTTGTTGCCTCAACCAACAGGTTGGCAACAGTATTATGTAATTAAGTTTTGTGTCATTGTCATTATATTACTTCTTTGTTTGCTAATTGCTTCGCTTCTCAGAGTGGATGCAATTGATCCTGCCCTAAGAAGGCCAGGTCGGTTCGATTCAGAAGTTGAAGTCTCTGTCCCTACTTCTAATGAAAGATTTCAAATCCTCAAGGTCTGATTTGCTAACTCCCAGTTTTCATAATTTTAGTCTTTTGGATTATCAAGATAAAATTTTTGGTTAGTATCTGTCGACTCCTGTGATCACTCAGTTACATTCCTCCTTTTTCGTTCCTCTTATTCTGTGTATTACTAATGTGATGCTTTCAGAACTTTGTGAGGGCTAAATCATCAATGCACCCATTCTTTTAGTCAGACAAACTAGTGTCAGAAATACTAAAAAATGTTCTGATTTTGATGTAGCTTTATTCCAAAAGCCTAAAAGTGGATGATGATGTGGATCTAGAAGTCATCACCTCATCATGCAATGGTTATGTGGGTGCAGATCTTGAGGCTCTTTGTAGAGAAGCTGCTAGGCTAGCATACCGGAGGTCATGTAACTCTAATAACGATGGAACCATGCTCAAGATAAGAATGGAAGATTGGGTATCAGCAAAGTCATTGGTGGGGCCCAGTATGACTAGGGGGGTTGCTAAAGAGGTTTTGAAGGTTACTTGGGATGATATTGGGGGTCTTAAAGATTTGAAGGTGCATTATTCTCCTTTTAATAGATTAATAATTCACATTCATGTATTATTCTCCTTTGAGTCCTTTCTATTTCTTATTTCATATGTTTTTTCCTTGAGTACCAGGCAGGCAAAATTTATAGAAAACAATATGGCAATTTATTTGCTCCTCTGCTGTCTCTCTGACACAAAATTCTCTCCCTTTTTGCAATAGAAAAAGTTACAACAAGCAGTGGAGTGGCCAATAAATCATAGAAAGGCATTTGAAAGATTGGGAATCTCGCCAGTACGTGGGGTCCTCTTGCACGGTCCACCTGGTTGCTCTAAGACTACCCTTGCCAAAGCAGCTGCTCATGCAGCCAATGCTTCTTTCTTTTCATTTAGGTTCATTTCTGTCCTTATTTCCATCAATGTCTCGATAAACCGAAGCTTTATTATGAATAAATTTCACTCTGTTAAACTATCGGGATGCAGCGGTGCAGAGTTGTATTCCAAGTACGTGGGAGAAGGAGAAGCCTTGCTAAGAAGAACATTCCAGAAGGCACGTCTTGCTGCTCCCAGTATTGTATTCTTTGATGAGGCCGATGCTATTGCTCCTAAACGGTAGCTTCCTTTTATTTGTACAAAATGTTTGAAGTTTGAACCTGATCTGTAAACTAATTTATTCAACAAGTGTTCTTTTTGTCTCTTTTCTTATTTCTAAAGTGAGGGTCGTGCTGGGAATTCAGGTGGCAGTGTAACAGTTGGTGAGAGGCTTCTATCGACGTTACTGACAGAAATGGATGGCCTTGAGCTATGCACAGTATGGTTTTGAAATTTCTATTTGTTTTGATAATTTATTTAGGTTTACAAATGATGTTATTCTATTTATATGTAAACTTGTAATATTTGATAATTGCATGATTTAATTTATTGTACAATCAACAGGGAATTATTGTGCTGGCTGCAACAAATCGACCTCATGCTATCGATGCTGCTCTCCTACGACCAGGACGATTTGACTTGGTAATTGCTTTTGAGTTCATCAGTTGAGCTGTTGAGATATATTTAAGAGAAATGAATATGTTGAGGTTTTATTATGTCTTACAATTACATTTCAGGTACTGTATGTACCACCACCAGACTTAGAAGGCCGGCATGAGATTCTGAAAATACACACAAGAAAAATGATGTTAAATGAAGACGTTGATCTTTTGGAAATTGCTCAACAAACAGAGTTATTCACTGGTGCCGACCTAGAATGTCTGTGCAGAGAGGCCGGCATGCTTGCTTTGAGAGAGGATTTAATGGCCACATGCATAAGATCATATCATTTCCAAGTAGCTAGGAGTTCATTAAGACCAACACTCACAAAATCAGTGGTTGATGAGTATGCTTCAGCAGTTAAACGTGAGTGAAGCTATAATTATGGGCTATTTAAATTGAGTCTTTACAATTTTTTTCACATACTATCCAGTTAATGAGTGTACATTTCGGCTGTCTTTTTGAATTTTTTTTGTTAGGATAATTGCATCTTATCTCTAGTATCAGTGTGTTTGGTAATCAATGCACAGGTTTAGGAACTCTTGTGTGACCAAGGGAGCTTGTTTTCTAGTGTTATTGCGGCAGCTATATAGCTGCCGTCTTGTCTGTTTGTTCAGTTTTGTGGCCCAGTAAACTTTCCTTTCCAACAAAACTAGCAAGGTTATGACTTATGTGGAGAAATAGTGCTAATTCAGGTTAATGATTATTCTGAATCACTATTCTATGTTTAGGTGTGAAGATAGCTATTCGGAATTTCTGAATTAGCCCGATAACCCTTGTTATTTCCTAGCCCAATATTTTTTTATTAGATTAGCAGCTATTCTGAATTTGTGAGTTAACATCCAGTCCCATGAACCCGTTTTATTTTTATCCAAATGCATCCTAAGTGGTTACTCTGCGAAAGGGCAAAGAACTATGGTTAACACTCTTCGAACACGCTCCAAATTTCTAAATAACAAAAATACCTTATCTAAAACAACCCAGTAAAATCATTCAATGAATATTGCGTTCTTCGAACACTTTCTTTTCCAAAAGACTCTTCGAACACTTGCAATTCTATACACAAGTAATTAACAAAGTGCTTAAATTGATCAGTTCTAGCGCTAATGCATACCATTATACCAACATTTTTTTTGTAATTTAGGCTCCGCTGAAGTTTTCATTTTATGTGAGGCAAAGAGAGCTGAATGAGACTGTGAATTTGATAATCTAGTACAAACTTTCGCGCACCTCAAATTCTTCTATAAACTAGCAGTGTCAACTATAGTATCTGAAGTTTTCATGGTACAAATTAATTTAGAATAAAAGGTAAATATTGATTTTATATCTGAACAAATTTGATCATTAAGGTGCATGTACCAGTATCTTCACACTTGTACTGATACACTGCAATTCCAGTATGAATTCACTTGTACCATTAACAAACTTCATTCCAGTAATCAATATGTCTAGCACTATTTGCTTACAAATAGTTCTACATTAGTTATGTTTATTTAGGTCGTATCTATGAAGATCATACCCAACAAACTGACGGAGGCTCTAGAAAACTATGGTTTCATAGAATTCATCTCTTATGGTGTTAGATCTTGTCCGGTATGGTACATCTTTTTCATGTACCAACAAACTTCTCTCTTCATTTGTCACTTGCCAGAATAAATTGAAGCAGAGGGCCCTTCTAAAAGCTTCAATTGCTAATTGGCGCATGAAACAAATACTTTGGGAGATTTTATCGTCTAACCAGTGTCCAAATCATTTTTGAATAATTTTATCTATTGATCACTATGAGCAATCCAAATCATTTAAAAAATCTTATTTACTGTACAGTACTGAACTTACATGGAGATGTACGAGTCCGACGTATATCTGAATTGGTATATCGTCAATATCTTTTATTATTTTATGTTTAATAAAATGATAATATATATAGCAGTAAAAAGAACTGAAGTTCAAAACGGCTAAAACAATTGATAATTAGAAAACAAAAATTTATACACAAATCAATGACGCCGATATAAACAAGTCTTTGATAAAATATAGTGACTGAATAGTCAGAACTTAAAAAATGATTGAAATGATGTTTTTCTTCAACGCGTTGCTTCATGAATTGTTTTTTCTTTTGTTGTTTCTAATCTCAGTTTTGCAAGCCAATATTTTTAGTCTGTTTAGTGTTGGAATGTCCAGAGAGAGTAAGAAATGAATAATGTTATGTAGATATCACATTTGATATCAACTATCGATATCGATTTTATTATGCACTTTTGATTGAGTTATCGTGCACATTATTTGAGTTATAATGCATGTTATACCATAACTATTTCAGTATAAAAAATAACATGTATAACTATTTCATTACAAAAAATAACATGCATAATAACTCAAATAATGTGAATGAAAACTCAACTAAAGATGCATAATAAAATCGATAACATGTATAACTATTTCATTAAAAAAATAACATGCATGATAATTAAAATAATGTGCACGATAACTCAACTAAAGATGCATAATAAAATCGGTATCAATAGTTAGTATCAAATATGATATCTACGTATCAGCTCCCATAAGAAATATATTTTAGTTAATCTAATGCTTGGACAGTGCAAGGGGCAATTTTGTCCAAAAGAGATCATAAGAGTGTTCCGAGAGTATTAAACGCTGCCCGAAACAGTACCCAGGTAGACCTTATAAATGATTGTTTTGAGTGTTTTTTATTGGTTATCTCAAAGTTTTAGTCTCATTATATCGGAACCTCAATCAAATATCTTCATTTTTACGTCCGATAAACAGGCTAAACGAACATCTCATCTCTCCAATGCAGTGGCGGAGTCATTTATAGTCAAAGAATGAGTTGCGCCTCTAAAAAAGTTTCATAATTGATTATCCAATTGATTTTTTTTTAAATATACTTATAATGAATTTTTTTAAATATGAACTTTTTAAAGAAAAAAATATAAATCTTGAACTCTCTTATTAAAATTTTGAATCCGCCGCCAACTACTTATTTGTCACCAGCTCTACATGAAAAGGAACGGAAAGTCCGAAAAGGAGCTTTTTTTAGGAAGGAGAGACAGTGATGCGCAGGGGCGGAATCAGAATTTTTGTCAGGAGGCAAAATAACGCAGATTTTTAAATATACATGATTATTTTACAAAAAAATTTGACAAATCGTAGAAATACACAGAATTATTTTGTAAAAAAAATTCTGGGTTGCCCCCCCCCGGCTTAAGGTGCATCCGCCCCTGGTGATGTGGTGCGAATGATCAGATATTTGCACTGTATTGAATCTGTATTCGTGTGTATACGAGTACAAATATAATTTTAAATTATAATTATAGGTATTCATATTTCTCAAAATGAAAACGTGATGTATGTTCTTTATAATTTAATACTTAGTACGAAGAAAAAATTATGTTTTTCAAAATTATAAATGGGTTCATAATATTATTATATTATTTTATGTAATTATCCCATTTACTTTCAAATACAACTCCATATAACAAATTCCATACATTTTTTATTTCATTATCCAATTCATAATTTCATATCCGCATTAGTTTTTGTCTAACATTTAATCAATATCCGCAACAAAAAGAAGCAGATATATACGTGCTATGAGCCTATGACTGCTATCTAATCAGTAATCAATCGCCATTTGATAAGTTGACAGTTTCTCCCGCCTTTAAATCAACAATTGAACTTCAGAAGTTCCATTTTCTTTACTCATCAAGGTAAAAAAAACAAAACTCTCTCTCCTTAATCTTTTTATTAAGAAACTTGAATTACAAAATACTCAAGAATACTTAATCTATTCCAATTACTTTAATGATTTTTTGGACGAACAGTGTAACAGTCATCTGATCAAATTTCATCTGCAGCGCTTCTCAAGCAAATTTGAAACTTCAACACATTCGTTCTCAGAGATTTCGATTTCCCACAGAAGATCCAATAAAACTTGTGATTAAAGTAAAAATTTATTCGAAATAATGTAAACAATAAATTTTAAACTTGAATCAAACCTAACACCTCCCAAACAAGTCACTCATATAATACAGCACCTTATATATTATATATATGCTTATAATATATACTTTTTATTATAAAACGGTGATTTATTAATAATTTAATATATATTAATATGGAGCTATTTTTCGTCTATATTATTTTCACTTTTCTCCCGTTGTTGTGTTGTGTAGAGTATTAAAAAAACCCAAACGGGTCGACCCGCCCGTAGTCCGACCTGTGCCTTACTCGTGACAGACCCGCCCCGACCCGTGGAAAAAAATCCGTGGATCTACAGCGAGTCGAGAAGCCCCATTTTCCTCGAAACCTGTCCTAACCCGTGACCCAACCCGACCCAACCCGTGGCAAACCCGTCGGGAATTCGTCCGACTCGTGAAAACTCGTGGTAACCCGTGCCATACCTGTGAGACTCGTGCAAACCCGTGTTAAACCCGTGCAACCCGTGATAAACCTGTGTTAAACTCGTGACAAATCCATGAAACCCGCGAAAACTCGTGGAACCCGAGAATAACATGTCACTTCATGTCATTCCAAACTCAAAAAAATTAAAAAAAATCGAAAAATAAAATTAAAATTAAAAATAATTATGGCAGAAAAAAAATCGGCAAAACCCAACCTGTCTCGTTCCGACCCATGACCCGTTTGACCTGTCCAGATTTACCACGGATCGGATTTACCCTAACCCAATAAGACCCATATAAACCCGCCCTGTTGTGCATGTCCAACCCGTGAACCTGCCCGAGTTGGACCCACGAATATCCAATTCACCCCGTTTAATACACTAGTGCACCCAATAAGACCCGTATAAACCCACTCCGTTGTACCCGTCCAACTCATAAACCCGCCCGAGTTGGACCCACGAATATCCAACCCACCCCGTTTAATACACTAGTGTTGTGCACGGATACGATTAGTTAATAATTATGGGCCTGCTCGTCATAAAAAATTATAATACCGATGACGACCCTTTCCGACGAAAAATGTCATAGCGATATTGATTATTGACCAAAGCCACGATTTTTCAACAAAAGAGTTGTGCGCAAAAAGCATGTGAAGAAGTGACCATTATCCAAGAAACTGAGAAATAAATTTAAATATAACTCAAACAACTAGAAATGTATAGCCATCCAATCCAATCAGGAGCACAGATACTATATCACCTAACATTACAGACAAAAAAGACAAGCACATAACAACTAGAGATATAATAAATCTTCAAAAATGATTTTAACCAAAATCTGAGCAAAACAAGCCTTTTAGTACTTCAGAGGAGTGAGAATATCCAACTGAGAACCAAGCTTCTCATCAGCAACCTTCTCAGCTTTCACACGAAGCTTTGTCAGCTGCGTTCTCCTCTCATATGCAACGTTCGATCTCTCCTTCCTCTTTTCCTCGAGTTCCTATTCACCAATTACAGTTGTTAGTTTCACCCTTGTAAACCCAAATAAAAAGGAAGTCTTATGACAACTTAGAAACCATCAACATGTTTTGTAACCTCCTAAATTGCTATAAGCATATAACCACACAAAATAGAACAACATTTTTTACTCTCAGTGACAGGATATATTAATACTTTCTAGAACAAATAATAAATACAATACAATCCTAAATAATTAATTTATGCATAATTTCAACAAACTAAAAACATCCTATAACCATTATCATAAGTACATATATAATAAATAATCGTTTTTACAATTGAAAGTACCTGAATGGTGTCGTAGTGGTTCCATCCGACCTCCTTAGAGAGCCTACCCAAAAGACAATACCTGTGACCTGGTTGCAACCTCAAAACCCTACATGCAAATATACACATCAATGCCAATTATATGCCACATTACATGAGTATTTGTGAGTTGGTTTGTGACAGAGAAAGAGAGAGAAAGAGGGAGACATACTTGAGTGCATCAGGGATAACCATGCGCTTCACCCTATCATAAGGAGGAGGCACTCCTTCGTAAGTCTTTAACCTCGCCAGAGCAGCTGCTCCCCTCTTTGTCTTGTGTGGGATCATTCTACATGTAAACACTTAAGACTTTCAATGACATCTTCAACTGAAACAGTAAATTTTCCAAGTACAGAAGGCATCACTCAAAAGAACTTTCATAACCATGTCTGCTCTAAGAGTATTAGATGTGATGTTTACCAGCATCAATTGCTTAATAACTAATAACCCTGCGTCTATCTGGATCCCTGCATTGGTTGCTAGATAGCCCAAATCATTACACATACAACAGAATCATCATATAATCTAAAATACAAGACAAAAAATATCCAGTGTTCTGCAAGAAAACAAAAAATTACCTTAATTCGAGCCCATAACTTATGTTCTTTCCAGTCAATTTTCGATGTGTACATATATCCTAAATTCCTAAGTATCACATTAGCTTAATTGATTTGGTATGACAAAGTTATCACAATCTATAAGGGATTACTGGAACTTCACCAATAAAAAACCATAGGCATCTTTCATTTTACTATACGTTTGTATTCCATTACAACACAGAAACCTAGCTATAAACCAGCAATGCAATGGAACAGATTAAAAATAAGATAATTTCCAGACACATACCCACGAATAGTGCGCCAGAGGATCTTAGATGGGGCTCTGAAATGGATGGGGCCATGAGATGGTTTGGTGTTCATCCTCTTACGGAGAAACCTCAAGTACTTCATCTTTTGACGCACGAGACCACCTGACATGCAGATCTCCTCGCACCTCACCACCACAACGCGCTGTCCGTTCAACAGTTCCTTGGCGATGATGGAGGCAAGGCGTCCGAGCATGTGTTGCCTCGCATCCACCACGATCCGCCGTGCGCAGATCCCCGATCCGGACACCATTTTTGATGGAGCTGGAGCTACTAGGCGCTGAGAGGCGGGATTAGGGTTTGGGCTAGGGGAGGAGAGAAGGTAATCGTTTGAGAGGACTTTTATATTAGAAGTGTGGTATTGGGTTGGATCGAACCATGACTTGAAGTCGGGCTTGTTATGGGCTGGTTTGGGCTCTGATTGGGTTTGTACTTGATTGTGAGAAAGTGGGTGAGGTCTGAGGACTGAGGTGAATGGAGAACGGGACATATACCTGGCAACGCAAGCGGCTTCGATCGTTTCGTTTCGTCCGAAATGGAACGATCACAAAAGGGAAAATTTGTTTCGTCAATAAACATAACGGTCGACGCAACTCTGTATTTGTTTCGTCCATTTAGCAAAACGAAACACGAAACTGACTCGTTTCGTTTCGTCCATTTTCGTATTTTCGTTTATATTCTACAGGTTTGAAATTCCTTTGATTACAGTGGTTCATTGGGACGGAAAAATAGAGGCACGGGATAAAAACCCTAGTCTGTTCGATGCCGCTCATTTCTTCTCTCTCTCGTCTATCTCCCTTCTCTCTACCCTCTCTTACGAACGAGAGAGACTCTTCTCCGTGCCCTCTCTCATCTATCTGCCTTCTCTCTGCCTTCTACATGTATGGAATTCCCTTCGCTCTCAACCCATGCCCCGACATCTCGTAGGGAGAAATAAACGAAAGAGAAGGAGAAAAAGAAAGAGGAAGGAGGGAAACAACGGCCGTAGAAGCGGTAAAATCCTTGAACAATCCTAGATCATGCTTGCGTTATGTGATATTCCTTTACCCTTTACTGGTAAATCTTAGAATCTGATATTCTTATTTTTTATGTGTACAGACTTGTTTACACATGGAGACGCTAATTAGTTTTCACTTTTAATGAAACTTTTGTGCGCAAGTCACTTGCTTGATGAAATGCTCAAGTGAAAGCAAATCCAGCTTCGTCCCTCATCACCCCTCAATTCATTCTCTCTATAGGTCAGATTTGGAAAATTTTCCTCTATGAGACAAGAGTTCGATTTTCTAGTTATTTGTATTTTTTGCTGGTAATTTTGTTGGTAGATCTCAGAGTTTCTGATAATTTTTTCTAGTAATATTGATCGTTTGAATATGTTGTTATTATTAATGTTATATTTTAAATATGTTAAGTATGTTTTTAAGTACAACATAATGAATTTATGATTTTGTAATTTTTGTGAATGATTTATTTGTTTAGAATCTGCTGGCATTTGTCACATAGAACGATAAAACGATATAATCGTTCAAACCGTTTTAATCGTTTAATTAAACAAAACGATTAACAGAAGAAAATTTTCTTCCGTTTCAACCACGCAACAGTTAACATAATTTTTTTTTATCGTGCAGTTAACACAACAATTAACGAAAGGGGTTAATTTCGTGCTCGTTATGGACGTTTGACAGGCCTAACTGGACCCGCTGAAGTGATGATATAATTTAGGCACTGATTTCTTTTAAATATTTTATATTCCTACTAGAAAGTAGAAACAGAGGCCTGTCCGAAAATACAGAACCAGTTCTCATTTTAGACATAGGCAAATTTACAAGTAAAAATATTGGGTGCTCCACTAACTAGGTATACCTAGGTACTTCTGTTAGTGGTGATTGGTGAAATTGAATTTTGAGAATTGAAAAAGTGAAACTATTATATATTATTATAAGGTGAATTATATGTGATTGATGGAGTTGGATGCATTGAATACTTCGATGGAGTATGCAAGTATTTGTTAATTTACAAATATGCTAAAAGATTGAAAATACAAACTCCTCGTTGAATTACTAAAACTGCAAAATGCCTTTTTAGTCAAGCTCACAGAGTCACAGATTGCAAACACATTATGGGCCCTTCAATGCATCTGCATCAAACCCACAAATATAATTTTTTTTGACACAAATACAAAGGTGACCCCAGATTTTTTTGCCGCAGGACGAGTTCCAAACTAAAAGCTTTGGCACTTCTTGAGCAATTTCGGAAAATCAAGCTCTCCACTTCGATCACAAATAAACCATCTTACAATCAGGTGCTTGGTTTTGGGGTGGATGGGGCATAAACACAAGACAATTTTTAAAATAAGAGAAAATGCTACAAAAAAATAAATTAGAGATGCAAAACATAGCTCTACCAGTTATCTTAAAATTCTGAAGAACGAAAAAAAAGAAACACAATTCACATGAGAGGAAATAAACAAGAAAATGAAGCATACTATAATCCAAAATAGATATTCTCGAGTGTACCACAATACAACATAAGGGAGCATAGTATAACTAAACATTACAATTCAAGTTATTTTCCAGATTCAAACTTTGCATCTTTGCTAACTATATTTATAGAAAATTCCAAGAAAGAAAAGAAACAAAAAATATTCAACTTCAAATGTTCTAAATCAGCCTGTTCTCTATATTACAAATCTACTTAACAAAAAGCTGCTTCCTTCTTCTGTTAGCCCTGGCTTTCGGTCCATGCATCACCTCCCCAGTTACAACCTCATCAATAAGCTCTTTAAATAGAGACCTCTCTATGTCTAATACAATACCAGACACTTCTTTGCCAAAATGCGCCCACCCGTCGGACCTCTTCATCATGTCTTTTCCCGATAGCATATTGCTCTCATTCTCAGAGCTCCCTTTCTCTCTCTTCAACTCCTCAATCTCTGCACAAATCTCTCTCAATAATTTCTGACCACCAAATGAGACCTTCCTATTAATACTCTTCACAACAATGCCTTTGATATCCAATCTTTGTAATAACAATTCATTGACTAGATCGAACAGTAGTCTCCTGTGTGTTTTCTGAGGGTCGGATTTGACCCGGGCTTCAGGTTTCACAACCCAACCTGACTTCCTTTGCTCAAGTACCAAAAACAAATCCGGGTTTATTGGATTGCCAGATGCATGCAACTGGACTTCCATTGAGTCTTTCATTAACAGACCCGATGCAAGGAGTATCTCAGACACATACCGGTGGTCTGGATCAGGTGTTTCACATAAAAGTGCGATGTAGTCTGGGGCAGGTCCTGATGTCTCAGTGTTGGTTTCTTCTGATAAGCTTAATTGCTTGAGTTTCTGTAAAAGGTTTTTGATGTTTTCCATTTTATTTGATTTTTCTGCTTGATTCTTTTCTGGCGATTTGGGTGTATTCCGGCTTTCAACAGCTTGAGACACTTTCTCTGATAAATCATTTATTTATGAAGAAAATTTTAGTAAAAAATACATGGTTTCCTATTCATGCATACCAATTTGATTTCCTAGGGCTCACTGACAATCTTCTGTGATAAAATATCACTTAAATTCATACATTACTTGTTGTTGCCAAAAAAAATGAGAGCCTTACAATGACGCTACATGCTACTCAGGAAGTACTATTGACATCTTTGCAAATGTCATGGTTTGATTCAAGGTCCAAAATACTTTTCACTCGTAAGACTTCTGCTTTTCTTCCCTCTATAGTCCATACTATGTAGTTTGTCAACCTTAATATTTTAAGCAGTTGAATTTGTTCTAATTTTTTGCCAATCATTAATGTTTACATTTTAACCTAATATGTAAACTTAATGCTAATTGTATGTTCTACACTACAAGGCAACTTGGGTAGATTACTACAACAACAACAATAACAAAGCCTCAAGTACCAAACAAGTTTGGGTAGGTTAGAGATGAAACCCTATCGGCTATCGGAGTAAAAAAACAAACATAGATAATAATAATATAACAAATAGTAGCAGAGCACTAATTATGTGTTCAACTTGTGTAGATTATTTCAACCTATTCATATATGTTCAGCCTAATTCTAATTATATGTTAACCTAAAGCAGTTTGAAAAAAGTGAAATTGGAACTGCAGCACAAATTGTTACACAAGAAGTGAAAAAGAAGAAGCCACGTATCAAATCCCTAGTTAGCATGTGTGAGGCACATATCATTACAATAATGGTTACGCAGCTTTTTCCAGTATCTTCTTTTGAACAACTATTTTACATTACATGGGGCCTTTTTGTTGACACTTGACAGTCATCTTTGACTTAAAATTTTTTTTCATTTTCCCAAAAACAGCATTGCACCTTAACAAGCCTAATGCAAATAGACTATTCGCTAATAAGGCACCTGGACTGTGCAATAATGAATTGGTTGGTTCACTACTTCACTTACAGCTAAGGAATCTGGTACCACCTACCAACTAAATTTGGGTCCCATCAAGTGCCAACAAAAAATTCAATGGTTTGTTTTTCAGTCACACTAGACATATCACATGTCCAATGAATCTTAACCATTGTCCATTATCAAAATATAATTATAACAACTATCAATCTCTCTCTCTCTCTCAAAGTTCTGTTTTTCAGTCGCCCTAGACATATCACATGCCCAATGAATCTTAACCATTCTCCATTGTCAAATTATAATTATAATAAACTCTCTCTCTCTCTCTCTCTCTCTCTCTCTCTCTCTCTCTCTATTGATAGAATGTTTCGTTTGTTATAGGATGACAAAACTAGTTTGATAGGTACCTCAGATAAGCTACTTTGTTTTCACAGCCCAGCTTATCCAATGTAGGCAGGTACCTATTTTAGCATTGTCATAATACATTGGTAGTGACCTGACCAGCATGCACGATCAATTGCCGAACATGCTATACTAGCATCGGACCTAAAAGGTATATGACAAAATTAATGGCAGAGGTTATAAGAATTTACCTCTTGATAAAATTGGGGACTTGATCGAAGGAGGTGACACATCTTCATGGTATAAGGAGTCGTCTAAAACTGATACTGGGCTTGGACGCTCTGGAGTAGCAGATGTGAGTTCACAACTGGTTATCTCCACAATTGAATATTCCAGCGGACTCTGAACAAAAAGAGTAGCTTTTCAAGTCGTGCATTTCAAGTAATTTCAGAAAAGATCATGGCCTCATTCCATTATTGGTACCACACACAGGCCACAACAAAACTTTAAGAAAATATGTATTCAAGCTAGTTTGGTAAGAAGAGGACTTTCGGTTAAAAATCCAAATCTAAACTTCTTGGTCAACACTAAAAGGAAAAACCACAAACAAGCATCAATACCTTCGCTTTTGAGTTCTGATATTCTCTTTGAGATGAAGCGATATTCTTCTCATCTCCTGATTTATATCTGCTCGTCACTTCTACATCAACCTTAGATGATGCAATGCTAATGACACTATCTGACCACAGGGAAATCTCATCACAATTATGACCTGTGCTGACATCACTCAACATCGCATCATTTTTCTCTGTTTGAGCTGGTTTTCGCCTTGGTTTATTTTTCGGCGAGGTTGAATCTGTATAGTTTCTACCTGCATGTTGTTTTGAGCTCTTATTGGAATTTGAATTTGGGATCGGCGGTTTTAACCTTTTTTCCAACTCAAGCTTTTTCTGTTGCAATCTTGGGCTTGTCGAGCTTGAATTTGAACCAGTCTTTTGTTTAAAATCTTCAGTTCTCCTATTCTCTAGTCTTTTACTCGACGAAACCCTAGCGCTGACGTTTCTGGGTTGTTCTTTAAATTTATGATTATAAATGGGTAGCTTCTTTTTGTTCCCATCATCACTTGTTCTTAGTTGTGATAAGGCTGGAGCCAGTGGTACATCTTCCACTGTACCCAGAACTGATTTTGTGGGTTTCATGATCACAATAGGCGACCTGCAATCTGTTGTGGCAGCACTCTCCTTGTTTGATTTCAGATGTTTTTCGCTTCGTGAATTGGAGTTCGAAACGGTGACATCTTTTTTGGCCTCTAAGAACCCCTTTGCATGCATAGAGTCTAGAATCTGTTTAAGAGCCCTTAAATCCCGGTTTGATTGTTCAAACTCCAAATCCTTCAGTCTCTTCTCTATTTCACTATACACGGATACTTGCTGCTCAGGCACTTGATTTTCCCGTTTCCAGTAACTCGTCTTCTGGGGAACACAAATCTTTTCTTGCTGTTTCCATGGGGCTGGTTCTATAGGAATTCTAGAACTTGACTTGGGCTTCATATTTAAATCAGAACCTTTGGTTCTTCCTTTCTCTTGCATTTTGGGTATCTTTGGCATTTTTTCATCAAAACAATAATTTTTTGGAGTTGGCATTTTACCATCTTTAAGAGGTTCAACAACCTCTTGATCTCCAAAGCCTGATTTGGGCATGGCTTCCAAGCCCATGAGCTTGGCAACAATACCAATTTTCTCTCCTTTTGTAATTGAGTTTGAATTTGAATCTGAGTTGTCCAAAAAGGAAGCATCCTTGCTATCCAAAGAAAGCCTTGGATTATTATCATTACTCTCTTGTGACCAAACCACAGGTGCTTCTCTGCCATCATAGGAAAGTCGAGGCGCATCTCTTGTTAAGGACCGAGAAAACACATCTCTTTCTTCAAATGATAATCTAGGCAGTTGGTCAAGGTCTAGTGTAGGTCCACTAGAAGCTTCCTTTAACTTGACAGAAATGCCAAGTGGTTTGTCAAGCTCACTCCCTCTGCCGTTTTTCAGCAAGTGCATAGGCCTTGGCGAGTCTCTGTAGTAATTTTTATGCTTTGTTCCTTCTTTACTCGAGCATTTAGCAGATAAACCACCACGGATTTCTCTATTGATAGAATCCTTCACAAAATCTCTGATATCAATTGATGTTTCATAATCAGGGACTTTAAGCTTTCGTGAGTTTTTCAAGGGCATTTCAGGAAATAAGATTCGATCGAGCGGGGGAAGATCATGGTTTGTTGAATGATTGCAATCCAAAGATGAGAAGGAAGAAGAGGAAGATGACATAGAGTTAGATGATTCTACAGAGGCTCTTTGGGTCTCTTTCCAACTCTTGCTCAAGTTTTTCTCCTACAAAAATTAGGTAATGAAAATGTTATTATAAAACCGACATAAAATCTTTTACAAAAATATTGAAAATGTTAAAACTTTAAGGCAGAAATGTCATTAAGTTCAGATTCTATCTCATTTCTTTAAAGGCAATCAAATTTGACAAGAATGAATAGACGACTTACAAGTAAAATCTGTGGGGAGCACATGACGCGCTCTGCACGTACACTTGAAGTGTTTGAAAAAGCAGGACCTAATTAATAGCAAGAGCAATACAGAGATATTAGTTCCGTTCTCAGTTACTCAAACAATACTTGAACAATTTTGTCGACACCAGACAATGTAGATAATAGGAGTTGAGAAATATTAGCTTATTATGCTACAAAAATACAAAATACATCAACAAAATGGAATCATGTGAAATTAATTTTTCTGATGAAGCAAAAAAGGAATGAAATGAACCAGCATCTCAGGTTGATTGCAATGTCATGTCCACATAAATTTCAAAGATGCGTCATGAAATAATGTAAAATAAACGCAATAAACAATTGAAGGCGAAATTAAGCAACGCATTTCCCCATCCCTTGTACAAACACTAAAAATAATAACATGGTACAGATAAATGAAATGTACCCAAAAATAAAAATTAAAAGTACCAACCAAGACATAATCGAAATGCAGAAAGATTTGAGGAGCTATTTCATGATATTGGGAACCAAATCTTCCCAAATTAGAGATCTGGGAAACCACAAAAAAGACAAAAGCACCCCATGAATTTGGTCAGAAAGCTACATTGCCCCCAAATCCTTCTAACATATACTTCAGCCAGTACTTAGAAAGTTCAAAATTGCAAGGAGGTGTACCTGATGGGAACTGCTTCGGGGCAGGGAGCCGCCGGCCGTTTGTGAGGAGATACTGCCGATCAAACATTTGAAAAATGCCGGTCATGCAGCCGATTTGCCGGCTCAAATCAGGGTTCTCCTCTGCAAATGCCTGTACAAACTTGGCTGACATCTTCTCGGAATCAAAATCTAAAAAAACAAAGAAAAAATAAGGACGAATTGGATCTCGCAAAAGCACCACCCCTGCACCAGGTCTCTACCTCTGATAAAGTTTGTTTGTTGAAGAGAAAAACCAAAATCGTCAGATACAAAACAACATTTCTCTCTTCTCTTCTCTCTCTCTCTCTCTCTCTCTCTCAAAGAAGTTCAACCGGACATGAAAGTTTACACATACTGAAATTTTGGGAGATAAAACTCGAGAAAGATATTCGATCCTTAAGTGGTATAAAGTCGTTAGATTTCCTCGTAATAAAGGTTTGAAACCGAGTTACATGCCCCGCAAAATACACACTACCATCAGAGCTTTCTTGTGAGATAGACTTGCGTCTCTCTCGGTCTTTCTTACAGCATTAATGCGCGCTTTCTCTCTCTCCATCTTTCTCTCTCCCTCCCTCGTTCTAAAAGGAAGCTCATTCATGCATCCGTATCTGCTATTATTTACCGTAGGATTAGATTTGGACGGATCGATCGTCACTGTTGAAATTCAGGAGCTGCAGATCTTATCCGTTCATTTAAATCTAACGATCCAAAAATAAAAAGCAAACCCTATACTTTTTTTGAAAAGTAGGTGATACGAATCCCTCATTCATAGGCATGCAGCATTCTAGCAACACCACAAAAGGTTCCCTCCAACCCAATTGATCCGAAAACAGCGTCGATCACCACCAAGGACAAAGCACAAATGGACCTTTTTAGTCTTATAACCCTCTTTAGTTTTCACTAACAACACAAAGTACAGAGGAAGTCAATGCGAATCGACATTTTATCCTCTGTGAAATGTTAATTAGGAGAGGGTAACGGTAAATTTTTACGGGGAATAAACTATACTGGTGAGCAGTTGAGCACACACCGAGGAGAAACAGTAAAGCACTAAAGCTGTATAATGGGATCTTGATCACATGTGCTTTCGTTCAAGTAGGCTCGGTGTAGTATGTATCTGCAAACAGCCAAACAACAAGTCCCTGTTTTAATTATTAGTTCAACGTGGGTACGTGGCATATTTTAGAAAAACAATTATCAAAATTTTAAAAGTTCTTAATGAAAAATAAAGCTAAACTGGAGGTGCGCTGCCCCGTAAAAGAAGTTGCCAGGTATTAGGCCAGAGAAACAGGAATTTAGAGAGTGGCGCACTGCTTTCCAGGGCATGTTTACGGAAAATTTTCGTAGAGAGTCGCAGAACAAATATATTTAACATATAAAATTCAAGGAACTCTAAAATTTTTACAAAGGGTCAAAAGTGCAAATAGTACTTGCGTTTCTATTTTTTTCAATTTTTTTCAACTCCCGTTCATTTCTCTTAAAATTGCAGTACAAATTTTACACTTGAGGGACGCAACTAATACTTGCGTCTCTAAGCTAGAGACGCAAGTATTAGTTGCGTTATTAGTCCTCTGTGATATTTTTACGAAGTAGTTGACCCTATTAGTTAAAAGATTTGAGTTAACACTGGGTAGCGAATTAGCGGGTGATGAAATACAAAATTCTTCCCTGGTACCAGTGAAAGTAGAATTTTACCAGGCTTCAGCACAGAAGGCGATTCCAGCGATGGCAGCGCCAGCGAGGTGAGGCGATTGCAGCGCCAGCGAGGTGAGCTCAGGCGACTTCCTCGACACTTCCTCTCTCTCAGTCCACTTCGTCAACTTCATCTCTCTCAATGCTCTTTCCTCTCTTAGTGCTGCTAGGGTTTTTCCCTTATTCGGTTCGATACTGTGTGTAATGGGCTAAATTGACAGGGCTAAAATGGGTATAAACAAGAGTCAGAAATTGTAAATTTAATTAAAAATGAGATAATGACATAATTAAAATAGGTAATGCATTTTAATAACATTTTGACAAATAGGGTATTCATAGTGGCATTTTGACAATTGCCAAGTTTTGTAGTGGCATTTTGAAAAAAATTCCCTTAATAAAAATTTCATAATTTATAATGCATTAAATATAATAATAAAGATATACAATTAATACGAATAAAATAATATATAATAATTATGTTGTTAATTGCCAAAACCTCGTAAAATCACTCTCTACACAAAATACACAAAATACACAAAATAATTCGCCACACGTAATTTCTACAGAAAAAAATCAATGATCAAGATTAATAGTATAGTCTAATCTGTTATACTTAGCAATGTCTCGTATTTGTCGATTTGCAAAACCACTTGAATTTAACAATTATCTTGTGAGATGTGTTTGTTTAGGTGCTTCTTTAAACTCAAGGAAATGAATATACAAGAAGCAAAGGAGTTCAAGGAAATCCTAAGATTCAAGACATCAAGATTACTTGAATAGTAGGGTATCACAATAAGTGCTTATGTTTATTTTAAATCATGAGATTGAGTCAAAAATATGCAAAATAACAAGGAAAAGATCTGAAACGTTATATAACGTTCAGTAATGTTATATAACGCTCTGGACATATGCCTGTAATTTGAAAAATCGATCAGAACGTTATATAACGATGAGTAAAGTTGTACAACGTTGTCAATCGTTATATAACGTTGCTCAACGTTGTATAACGTTGTACTTCTCCAATACAAATTAAAACGGTCATATTTATTACAGCTGGATGTGAGATATTTTTGCCAAAACGTTGTACAACGGTACAGAACGTTGTATAACGTTTTAACCCAGAAAATTGAATAGAATATTGTGAGGAGGTATAAATAGAGACTCCTTCCCTTTCCCAAGTTAACATATTCCATTCAATATCAAAACCTAACCTTTGAGCCCCCATTGAAAGAACTCTCACACTCCTTGCTAAATCAATCATTTTTATTTGACTCAATCTCTTGATCTAAAGTTAGTATAACCATTGTGAGAGATTGAAAGCTCTATTCTCATCATTAAGTCATCTATTAGGTTATTCTTACTTTGGCCTTGTGTCTCAACCTTTGTGTGTAAGAGTGCAAGGTTCAAGATTGTAAAAGACTTTCGTGTGATAGTAAATCGGCTCAACCCTATTACCAAGTCTTGGGAGTCCCGGAGAGTAGGATCGTCAATATCCGAACTCCGTTAAAAATCTTGGTGTCACCCGTGCCGAATCTTTGTTTGCAACCTCTAAACTCTTTCTTGCTATTTAAGTTTTCAATTTTTGTGTTTAGAAATTGTTAGTTCATATTTTGTAATAGATTTGGTAAAATTGCAAGTTGGTCCCTATAAGTATATTGAATTGCTTAAATTATTTTTTTTAAGGGTAACAACGGTCTACATAATCAATGGCTGAAATTAATTTCAGCCATGTCCACTTCATTAACAGAGGGAACAGTGATGCAAGTTAATTTTATTTTAGATTATATGGGAAATTTTCTATCAGTAACACTTCTCAATTAACAATAAGACAAGTCAAATTCTTTTTCTTACAGTTAGGCTGTCAATGAAACTCTTTTGGCCTTTTACCTAACTCGTATCGTACTCGCTAAAGCGAATATGTGTAAGAATTATTTTCGTTTGCTTATCGAACATGGGTATGGGTAAGAAAAAAATTTCGTTAACTTATCGGATAAGACTACGGGTAAGAGCTATATCGTACCCGTTATCCATTGGGTAAATTATATAAATATATATTTTAATTTATTTCATAACTTGAAAACAATTAACTAAAATAAAATTAGAAAAAACTGCATTTCTAAAAAATATCTATACATCATTGAACTATGCATGTCTTGTTTTAGTATTAAATAATGTGTCATGTATATTGATAAAGAAATTGATGTGCATTATATTTATTTGATAATGTTTCATTAGTAAGTACTAAGTAGTATATTTTTTTAGTGACAAGTGACATGAGAAGAATTTTTGTGATTTTTGTAATATCTAGAACGTTATTTATTATTGTATTTTAGTAGTATATTATTAATTTGTCAAAATCATATAATTTTTCATTAAATTTTTTATCCATTATCTACTGTTACACGTTTCGTTATCCGAAAATTTTTACGAGTATGAGTAGAGTATGGATAAAGAAAAAAATTTAATGAGTATGGATAGAATACGAGTAAAGAAAATTTTAATGAGTATGAGTACGAAAATATCTCCACCCATATCCTCTCATATCCATTCACAACCCTACTTACAGTTAAATCATGGAGAAATACAACATATCTATATGGACACTAAATTTCTGACAATCTTGACAAAAAAATCAAAAAATAAAAAATAGAAAAAATATAAACATATTCTTAGATTTACACTTATTATATTTTAATGTTGACATAATTTAAGCGATATTTTATATTAAACAATTAAATATCAACTGATACCAAAGTGAACGAACAAAATGATGGTTTTTGCCGAAGAATCAAATAATTTTGAAATTGAAAACAATTAAAAACACAACCAATCTTCAAGCTCAACAATCTATCTATTAATTGTTTTCATAATTTTATCTAAAATCTTATTATCAAATTTGTGAAAATAACAGTTATGGCCAATTGAACACTTCTTAATAAAGAAGAATAAGGTGGGTTGTGGAAGGATTAGTAATGATTAACAACCTAACGGATTACCGGTCGTACAAGAATGTCAATCATTTAGGTGCTCTAGTTGTGGGGTCCTATTCTTCTAACGCGCAGCACAAATGCAGCGTATCGTTGGATCGTCAAGATGGATTGCATGAAGAATTTTAAAATTTGAGACACAAATCTCAAATCAATCGGACGGTTCAAGACGCGTGCAGCGCTGTGTCGCGCGATAGTTGATCTGATTCCCTTAGTTGTGATGTAGAATTGCCATCTAGTAGTAGTTTTCAAGGTCCAGTTATAGAGACTATAGTTAATTAATTAATTAATTAGAGTAGAAATGAATGTGGGACTGAAGCGTCTTGGTCACTTCTCCTCACAAGTCACAACACCCCATGTGCCTGTCAACCTGTGGGTTCCCATTTCAATTTCGAATCGAGATCTTCTACCGCGTAGCACCATCATCACTGTGCGTGCTGCGCAGAAAATTTGGGTCTTTGATTTGCATCGAAGTTCGTGCAAGCTAAATTTTATAATATCAGACTTTTTCTGAATCAAATCTGAACCGTCCGTAGCTTACAGCGCAGAAAATCTGAACCGTCTGTCGATGCTGCGCGGTAGAAGATTAGCTTTCATTTCATTTCCAATTATTAAGCACCTACATAAACATTCCATCTCCTCTAGCCTGTCCATTTAGATTTAGTGCCTCTCCTCTCTCTCTCCATCTTTTTTAATTGCGATTAATTAGCATTAACTGCGCTGCATTTTGCGTTACACGATTAGTCCTGTAAGGCTGTAAATTACTTTCATTAAATTGAGTGCGTCCAACTATGTATATTGTAAATTTCACATAATTAATGCGCGTTTCAATTAAATGGTAAATTAATGAAGTTAATAGTTAAATCATTGATTTGGAACAGTTACTAATTTTTTTATTGAATTAATGTAAAAATAAAATTAGCTCACTAACTTGATAATTCCGAAAAACTTCATTTAAATAAAAAATATAGATTACAGTAGTTACTAATTTGAATCAATACTATTCTCAACCTATCCAAACACATCCTCAGTTTTGTAAATAATTTGCATCTTGCATGCAATCCCTAGAAATTAGAAAATTAATACCGGAAGAACAACAATCAAGAATATATGTGTCAATAAAATTAGGCGAGAGAAGACCTTCTGCATTAACTCTTTATTCAATATTAATGTTCTGAATAATTAGTTGGTTTGGTTGGTAAAAAATTTCCCAACTTGTCAATCTCATGAGCAAGATCAACTTAATATATACTTCAATGGCAAATTCCGTATCTCGGTATCTGTAAAGTTCTTTATACGTAGAAGAGGCATAGGAATATTTTTTTTTTTTGAGATAGAGGAAGATGGGAATATTGAAACCGTCGTTGTGTCGGACGCACGGGCGTGAAAGCAGTGTGAGTCAGCTTATTCATTCTGAAAATAAAACTTTCAAAATTAATCATGTATTTGAAAATAAAGGCTTTGTTGTTGTTGTATTCGAATTTTTTCAGAAAATATGCTTTTTGTTTAGAATTTTTTAAAAATATGCACTATTTTGAATCACTATGAAAAAATCGTAAATTTTGAACCACTCTCACAAAAATCCTAAATCCGCCGTGATCCCACGGTGTATTTGTAGGCACAATTGATTTTGAAATTTGTACCTAATGCCGCCGAAACCAGAAGAGTAATCTAAAGAATGTCAGGTCTCAAAAGTACTTGGATTTTTTACAAGTCTATCTATATACTTCATTAATACAATTTGTATTTTGGTAATGTTAAATTTAGCTAATTATATGACTCCGACGTAACTTAATTTGATCAAGAAAAATGTGTTTGTCTAAGTCTAACTAGTTTAATTTACTGTTCAATTCCGTTCAATGACTCATTATACAATATTGGATTAATCATTGGAGCATGGCTAAAATAATATGCATAGTACACTTCATTTTGTATTATGCATATAGATATAGGTCATTAAATTGAGATTTAAGTTGCTCAATAAATTCTTCATATGAAAATATTGTAGACAATTAAATTTCGTGATTTTTTGAGCTTTCTAGCTATTTTTTAAATATTTTTTAAAAACAGTCCAAATTTAATACTACAAAAGTGTCATTTCTGAGCTGTTTTTAAAAAATATTTAAAAAATAGCTAGAAAGCTCTAAAAATCACGAAATTTTATTTCCTACAAGATTTTTATATGAAGAATTTATTGAGCAACTTAAATATTAATTTAATGATCAAATGAAATATAAATAGGCGCATAGTACGTTATGTGGTGTACTATGCATATTATTTTAGCCATGCTCTAATCATTGTGTTATATGTTTAACCACTAACGTATAATACATGTTCAACTATTGCATCATCTATAAACTAACTATTACATTGCATTAACTGCCATGGAATACATGACATTGAAATTAAATATTTTTCTATAAATTAATCAATGTGTGAAATTTGTTTCACATTTAATGTAATAATAGACGCATACTGATTGAACAATTTTTTTGGAGCTCTAATTGAACAAAAAGTTAATTGGACTGCGCATGACTCTTTAATTAATCCTTATCTCAGTCACGAGTAAGGTGTCTAAAAATATCTCACTTGTTACTCTAATTGAGTCATTTCTTTAACAATTTCTTTCAATAATTATGACAAAAAAATATTTTCAGTGATGTTTCTCGTGTAAAAAATAATTTCTAGTAAAATATTTCTTTCGATATTCATTGTGATTTCTCCGCAAATAAGCGGCTTTTACAAATGACTAAAATTGTAAAACAAAAAAAAATATAGCGTCTTCAAATCAACGCTTCTATCATGTCTCAACTATCATTGATAAAAAAAAAA
This sequence comes from Eleocharis quinqueflora, assembly GCA_964058865.1. Taxonomy (NCBI): domain Eukaryota; kingdom Viridiplantae; phylum Streptophyta; class Magnoliopsida; order Poales; family Cyperaceae; genus Eleocharis; species Eleocharis quinqueflora. Next base: position 349,965 of record CAXKVX010000549.1, read on the forward strand.
GACTCCCTAAACAGCTAAAAGTCAAATTATGTAAAATCTTCCTTGTACAATGATTTGGAACAAATTCAGAATTTTCGTCAAAGAAAACAAAATCTATAATTTTTTTCTAAGAGGAGCAAAATGATGCAAATTTTTAAATATACATAATTATTTTACAAAGAAAGTTAATAAATCGTATAAATACACAAGATTATTTTGCAAATATTTCTTCCAAGAGGAATGCTTGCCCTTGATGTACGTTGGATCCGCTGACAATGAGAGTGAATGAAATTAGAGGTCGAAGAATGTTGGTGACATTATCAATTTCTTTTAACAATTTCATTCCATAGTTATCCTTAATATTCCAAAAATAACAAGTGGGTAACTAATTCAACATTTAAGAAAAAGAAAATATAAATTCAAAAGAGGATTTACTTTTTTAAGGGACACAGATGAAATCTCCGTCCCTAGCTGATGACATTCTATCGACTATTCTCAATTTCAATTTCTCACACAAGTACATTAATATTCAATTTCAATCACGTTAGCAGCTAATTTATCGTAATTTCTTCTAGTGCAAAAGGCAAATCTACGCTCACGGCTCACCAACCGAATAGTAGACTAATCACGTAAATGGCCACACGTGATTAGTATTCTAATATTTTTAATAAATGTTAAATGTGACTCTGTGCCAGCATGGCAGCATGTAGCTCATGGCACAGTATGTTAGGTGATTATAAATTTATACCAGACAAGATGTAATCATTGAAAAATGGAATACTGTGCACAAATTTCAAGGCCTATTCGTTTGTAATCCGCGAGGTTTGAAAAATAAAATTTACATCGAATAAACTTTTTTTTTTTCATCCGCGCAGTTAGGGATAAATTTAGGATTTTAGTGAGAGATAAGATTTATAATTTTTTGCGCTTTTTATTAATTTTTTTATTTATAAATTTTTTATTATATTTCTAATATTAGAAAAATCGGTGATATTTCCATCACCCCTCCAAAATGCAAATAAATAAATAAATAATACAAAAGGCCTAAGACGTGAGTGACGTTTTTGTCCTTCCCAACTTGATTTAAGACGAAATGGATGAAGGGATTTTTATTTTTCTATCTCAATTTTATAAAAAAGATATTAATATATGATTTATTATTTTGGTCTAAAAATTTAGCCCGATACAAAATTAATCTTTTTGCTTTGTTCGGAAAATATAAATCATGTACATCTTAAAAAGTGAATCTTCCGTAATTAAAAAACTGACTATATCTGATCCTCTAAATTTGGGAAAAAATTTCTTTAGTCACTGATCCTCTAAATATATCTGATTGTGTAATCTAACAATTTTATATTTGAATTTTGAACACGTATTCAGAATTTATGAATGAACACATTCATTTGAGTATAGTACAAGTTTGCAATTACGACAGTACATATCTAAGCATTTGTGTTCGGTCAAAACTTCTGAACGCATAATATGAAATATCTTACAAGTAAATTCACGAATGCGTTAAGTTCAGATCATTCATCTTGACTCACGAAATAAAAAAATCATCGCATTGAATAAAATGTATTCACTGACAAATGTTCAACACATGCATTCAGTTTTAAAACGCAGTGTTATAAAATTTTTCAGAACACGATATTGTTGGTATACTTATTTTTAAAATGGGTTGGTAGTTGGTACCCTCGTAGAATTCACTCTCAGCAGGTCAATTGCAGGAATTAACAGTGGAACATAATTGAAATTTAAGGTACAAAAATGAAAAATCCAACCTCTCACGCTTCTTCTTCTCTTCTGACACCATCCACATGCTGTCTTTACACATTCAGACACCGACTTTTTCTCCCTTACTCAATGAGAAAAGGCTACCAAGCTGTGTAATAAAAGCCCTAGCTACTACTTAATTATATCGGTAATAAATCTTAGTTAAGTTGTCTATGGGCTTTTCACTAGAGATTTGCAAAATTGCGATCGGGTCCGATTCGACCGGAGAAATCCGATGCCGTAATTCGGTTAGGCCCGATCTGATACTGAATCCGTGCAGAAAGAAAATCGGAGGCCAAAGACGGGTGCAGCCAATTTTTTTTGGACCGGCCCGACCCATCAACCCATCCAAACCCGTTCAAACCCGTCCAAACTCGCTCAAACCCGTGCAATATCTATCCCAACTCGGAAATAACCTTGATATAACTCGGGAAATAACCCGGGTATAACCCATTAAATTAAAAAAATAAAAAAAATAAAAAATCCGTCCAATTCGTTAACCCAACCCGAACCCGCCTCAAATCCACCGGTCCACCGACCCATGAGCATAAAACGAATTGCGACCGGCCTACAAAATTTGAACTAATGAAAATCCGGTCCGGCCAACCTGCAACGATCAGTTGGTTGCCTGAACCTTACCGTTGGGGAGAAGCATTCAAAGGAAGAAGAAAAGGGAGCGGGCAGATCATTGGGGCAGGCAGGTCAGTTAATTGCTAAGACTGACAGATGGGGGCCACGAGGTATTATTAAAAAAACGGGCTGGAACTCTGCAGCTGGGACCGAGTCGTCAGAACTGGAGGCGAAAGAAGGTGCAACTAATGGAGAGGAAGAAACTCAGGGATGTTGAGTTAGTTACAGGTTAGGCAGAAGTCGTTGGACATTTTGCAATTATACCCTTATCTTTTTGTAATTTTCTTTTGGCTTAATGTGTAAGAAATAAAGGCCTATATAAGGCTAAGAGAGGATAATCTCAGGAGGAACATTTTTTTTATCAATAGAACTTTTGTTTCAGCTGAGCTGAACTATTCTTTATCGTTTCTTGCATTTCTTTAATTCTTCTTCTTCAATTCTCCTTTCTTCCGATTCGAATTGATTGAGATCGTTGCAAGTGGTATCAGAGCCCAAAGATTTCATCTGGGCTAATATTCTCTCGTGATGCCTCCGAAAAATAGATCTGAGACAGTTCAATCGAGCGATCCTCCATTGGATCTTCACCAGCTCAATGAGAGAGTGGAATTCCTGGCAAGGGAATTACAAGCCATAGATGAAGCTCACTTGGCATCAAATCGTCTCCAGGAGGAAAGATTTGCTCAAATCTTGGAGATGCTTCAGATCGATCCTTCTAGACATGGGAAGCTGCCAGAGAGAGGTAACTCGAGTGGTACAGCTGGATACCGTGAGCCTCCCATTGATATATCAGGTGAAGCATTTGTTGAGCATGTGACTGAGACCAAAAGATATCCTAGAATGGAAGATCCTCAATCGTTCAGTAGGATTATGTTGCCTAAATTGGATATGCCGGTATTTGACGGTACAAAGGCAACAGATTGGGTAGAAGACTGTAATTTTTACTTCGAGTATTACCAAACACCTGAAAGGTATTGGGTACATATGGCAACTAGAGGGTTCACTGGGGATGCAGCTGAGTGGTATAGTTGCTATAGAATTGAAAATCCCGATCCCCCTTGGCTATTGTTAGTTGATGCAGTGTTTGCTAGATTCAAATTGAGAACTCACCTCAATCCAGTAAGTCAATTCATGGGGGTTAGTCATACTGGTACAGTGGATGAATTTATTAGGGAATTTCAAAGGGCTAAAGCTCGATTGCTAATCCAAACAGGAATTAAAAGTGAATACTTCTTTGTATGAGCATTCATATCTCATTTGAAGAAGGAGATACAGAAATCAATCAACCTTTTCAAACCAAAAACATTAGATGAAGCTTTTAATCTTGCATTGGAGATTGAGGAAGCAGTTTGTGTGGGGGATAAAGGGATGAGCATCATTAAATCTAATTACCATAACATGAGTCACTCTCCAATGCATAATACTTCTTCTAGGTACACCAGACTAGCTGACAATGTGGTGAAATTCCCAAAGGAACCCTTGCCTAACCCTAAACCTGTATTCAACACCAAATCTGTCTCCACTCAATTCATGAAACCATCCTCCACTCTGACAGCTGAGCAAAAGAAAGCCCTTGGTCTTTGTTTTAAATGCAATGACAAATGGTCCCAAGGCCATAGATGTTTAAAAGGACTGAACACTATTGTTGAGGCAGATTCTTTGAGTCAAGGAGATGAGATAATTGAAGTGCCCATGGAGGAGAATGACATGGGTGACATAGAAGAAAAGGAAGAAGAAGTAGTAACTTTGAGCAGCTTACCTGGCAAGGGACTCTCCAATACACTGAAATTCAAGGGATATCTGCAAGCAATCCCTATTTGTGTATTAGTGGATACTGGTGCAACAAATTCATTCATTAATCCGGTGTTGGTCAAGGAATTGAGTCTCAGTATTCAGAATACACCATTAAGGGTTTACAAGAGTGCAAGTGGAGAGAAGTTACACACTGATAAGTTTGCCCAAAGGTGAAGTTTGTTTTACAAAAATATCCTTTTGAAGCTGATTTGAAAGTTTTGAATGTACCTGGGTATGACATAGTACTTGGGTGAGATTGGATTGCTGCCCTTGGTACTATACACATTAATCTTCAGCAAGGAACCTTACAAATTGAGCAAGGTAATAAGAAGATTACACTTCAGAATGAAGGTTACCAAGAGGTTCCTCACTTGAGTTGCATTGATACCCAACTAGACTTGCTCAAAGAATATCAAAAGGGTAATAAGATCTTTATTGCTCAATTATTTCAGCTAGAATCGGTTGAAAATCTGGGCCATGTGATTTCCAGAGAAGGGGTTTCCACAGATCCGCAGAAAATAGAGGCCATGATCAATTGGCATGTACCAAGGAATGTGAAAGAACTGAGGGGCTTTTTGGGACTCACTGGGTATTATCGAAAGTTCATAAAGGGGTATGGTGTGCTGGCAAGGCCACTGACAGACTTGCTTAAGAAAAATAATTTCCAGTGGAATGAGACTGCTCAACAAGCATTTGAGCAACTGAAACAGGCAATGGTAACAGCTCCTGTGCTTCAATTACCCGATTTCACTCAACCCTTCACTGTTGAAACTAATGCTTGCCAGCAAGGCATAGGAGCTGTATTGATGCAGGCAAATAGACCAATTGCTTATTTTAGCAAGAAGCTAGGAGTAAAGAATCAATCCCTTTCGACCTATGAGAAAGAGCTCTTGGCCCTATATTCTGCTGTACACAAATAGAGGCACTATTTACTAGGTTCTGAGTTTGTGATCAAAACTGATCAAATTAGTCTCAAATATCTTCTTGAGCAAAGATTGAATACACCCATGCAACATAGAGGCCTGAGTAAGCTCTTAGGATTGCATTACAGGATTGAGTACAAGAAAGGAGTTGAGAATAAGGTTGCTGATGCCTTATCAAGGCAATACTGTTATGGAGGGGGTGACAAAGAATTGGGCTCTTGTATGGCATTCAGTGAATTAATTCCTCAATGGGTAGAAGATGTAAAAGCTAGCTATTTGGGTGACCCATGGATTGATTCATTATGGTGTAAACTGAGAGCTCATTTAAATCCTGACAAGCCACATTATCTGACTGAACATGAAGGGGTACTGCGGTACAAACAAAGAATTTGTGTTGGCAATACACAAAATTGGAGGCAAGTTCTTCTCAAAGAATACCATGATTCAGTGATGGGAGGACACTCAGGCATTTCAGCGACTTATCATAGGCTGAAGAGAGATTTCTATTGGCTTGGGATGAAAGATTGTGTACACTCCTTCATTAAACAGTGCCCAAATTGCCAAATCAACAAAGGGGAACATGTCTCTTCTCCTGGACTCTTACAGCCGTTACCAATTCCAAAGGGAGCATGGGAAAGTATTGGTATGGACTTCATTACTGGGTTGCCTAAATCAAAGGGTATTGAGGTCATTTTGGTAGTTGTGGACAAATTGACAAAATACTCTCACTTCATAGGTTTAGCACACCCTTTCACTGCTTCTACTGTGGCACAGGCATTTATAGACAATGTTTATAAGCTACATGGGTTGCCCCTGAACATTGTATCGGATAGAGATCCGGTATTCACCAGCAGGTTTTGGAAGGAATTGTTCACTAAGCTAGGAGTTCGATTGAATCTCAGCACAGCATATCACCCACAATTCGATGGTCAAACGGAGAAGGTGAATCAGTGTATTGAACAATATCTCAGAGCTATGGCCTATGACAAACAAAGTCAATGGGGCACTTTCCTTTCTTTGGCTGAATATTGGTACAACTCTAACTGGCATAGTGCCCTACAGGTATCTCCCTTTGAGGCACTGTATGGTTATTCCCCTCCTGTAATAGCCATGGGCAGTGCACCTAAGAGCTTTGTGGATAGTGTCAATTCTTGGTTAAAGGATATGCACACTACACTACTCCAATTGAGAACAAATTTGCAAAGAGCACAGGAAAGGATGAAGAAGAATGAGGACAAGTGTCGCAGTGAGAGGAAATTCAATGTGGGAGATTGGGTCTACTTAAAATTACAACCATACCCTCAGGTATCGGTCAAAGGGCATAGCAATCCAAAGCTGAGTTCCAAATTTTATGGCCTTTTCGAAGTGCTGCAGAAAATAGGTACAGTAGCTTACAAACTCAATATACCAGCGGGCTCGTTGATCCATCCGGTCTTTAATGTTTCCCAGCTCAAAGCTAAAGTGGGAAATACTCACAATTTATCCTTAACAATACCCTTGGGCATTTCAAGTACCAATTTCCATTCTAGTCCACAATTGGTAATTGGCAGAAGAATTGTGCCGCGAAACAATGTAGCTCAAGCTCAATTGTTGGTGCAGTGGAAAGATCAATCGATTGAAGATGCAACTTGGGTAGATTATGAAGAACTAGCTGCTCAATTTCCCAAGTTCATTCGTGAGGGCACGAATTTCTTAGAGGAGGAGGCAATGCAACGATCAGTTGGTTGCCTGAACCTTACCGTTGGGGAGAAGCATTCAAAGGAAGAAGAAAAGGGAGCGGGCAGATCATTGGGGCAGGCAGGTCAGTTAATTGCTAAGACTGACAGATGGGGGCCACGAGGTATTATTAAAAAAACGGGCTGGAACTCTGCAGCTGGGACCGAGTCGTCAGAACTGGAGGCGAAAGAAGGTGCAACTAATGGAGAGGAAGAAACTCAGGGATGTTGAGTTAGTTACGGGTTAGGCAGAAGTCGTTGGACATTTTGCAATTATACCCTTATCTTTTTGTAATTTTCTTTTGACTTAATGTGTAAGAAATAAAGGCCTATATAAGGCTAAGAGAGGATAATCTCAGGAGGAACATTTTTTTGATCAATAGAACTTTTGTTTCAGCTGAGCTGAACTATTCTTTATCGTTTCTTGCATTTCTTTTATTCTTCTTCTTCAATTCTCCTTTCTTCCGATTCGAATTGATTGAGATCGTTGCACAACCCGTTGGACCGGACATGACCGACCCGACCCGACCCGACCCGGCCCGTCAAATCACTACTTTTCACACAAACCAAAAAAAAGAGAAAAAGAGAATCTCAGTTAAGCAACCCTAATGGTCTGATAAATCATAAATGATAATCTTGTTTCACTTGGAATGGTTATAATTTTATAAAATTAGTTGGTGAAATTTTGGTGCTAGTGGAAGCCAGGTGAAAAATCTTTACTTCTTTGTGAAGCAAAGGACAAGGGTTCATAATTCCTTCAGCAGAGAGACCTTCTTTTTCCCTTTTTCTTTTTTTGGGTGGGGATGGCAGTTATTTGTTCTCCATTATATGAGTTATTGTCTAGCATTCTATCTAATCTTTAGTTGAGTTATTATGTAGTTATTACTATTATCTATTTAAGTTTTATCTATTTTTTCTGAGGTTTGGTGGAGGAGGGTAATCACATGTCACATGGAACCTAGTACCATATAAAATGCAAAAAATGAATAAGTGCATAATTTTTTTAGTACAATTTCATCAAATTGAATTAATACACAGCTAGATAGGAGAAGAAATCACATGCATCTAATTTTCCTAAGAAGCTTCTCCTACCAGAAACAATTATGAGCAATATGCCGCATGGTCCCATGACCAACTGCAGTCAAATTTCTCTGCCATATTTTATCATGATATCTACATATCCAAAAAAAAAAACGTCCTGATACCGGTCAACCGTTGACCAGTGTATTGTCATCTAATCTTGACCGTCCGATTGTAAACATATCAACCGGACCGGATGCAGTGCTTTTTGCTGCTCATATTTTGAGGAGGTAGATCTGAACCGTTGATTGTAATCAGAGTGTCTCGAAATAGATTCAGCGTGAAATTAGCTACTGGCCTACTGTTATAATTTAGAAGGCCGTAATAGTAACTAGTCAATAACGCGCTGTATAATTAGCCACATAGAATCTGCCTCAGGAACTTAGATTCCAATTGATAACAGATGCCAGAGTGTATTTTTCTTAAAAAAATAGTGGCGCTTATCCAAAATTTCAATAATAAATGGGATACTATTTGTACAGTGCATACAAACAAATTGACATGCAAGCATGGCTTCTCGGTCTATAGACGAACGCATTTGTAATTTTGTATTGATTCTGTATACGTAGTAGCGAACTCAGGGATTGGTTCCCTCTCCAGTTGTAGTTCCACTGGACACTCAAGAAGATCTAGCCGTTTATTTCAAATCAAACGATTCAAATACAATTCTGACTGCACATTGACCTTTCATGCTCAGTACTCCCTTAACACTTTGAACCGTCCGATCTAAAAATGTTTGACCAGATTTGGTCCAGTCAATTCCTTAAAACTGGAGAGGAACATAGAACAAATTTTTTTCAACAAATATGGTCAAATGCACCTCAAAAATTTATATTTGCGTCTCTTAATTTTTTCAGTTTTTTTTTCCAACTCTCGTATATTTTTTTTTAAGTTTTTAGTATAAATTTTACTTGCATTTTTTATTCTTTGTGATAATTTTAGAGAGCCCTTGATTCTATCGGTAAAAAATGTTGTTCCTCCGACCCTTAATGCAAAAATTCCAAATTGCCCTCATCTCTAAAGCAGAAAATTCCAATAAACTTGTGGCACATGCCAACTCACCTTATTGGTTCTATGTAATTTCATGTGATCGTGGGTCCCATATTTCTCCACACATGCATTCATGTAAAGTTCACATATGAGTTGTGACGTGTCGCCACTTGTTTAGCCTACAGAGGACTTGCTACAGTAAGCATTGTATTGTACCGGACCTTATCGATCCGGGTATATAACAAGCACACAAAATATATGAGAAAACTCCAATTATTTAATGGGCCATGCAAAATATGTACCAACTAGCAAATAAATACATGATCCTCTTACAGTAGAAAGAATCCCGTTTGCTTTCAGATCGAACCAATCTCTTCACAATTAAGTATTAACATACTTCGAATTAGGCAAATTTTCAAAGGAAAAAGTACAAACTACGACAATTCCAGTTGCTGCAAGTACATTTACGGCATTGCATGGTCGTAGGTGACAAAAGGGAGATCAAACAAATCCCATGTTACTCTTGTTGTAGGAGGAATGCGACGTGTTAACAATACCACATGGCACACTGATGAGAGTTATACATCAAAATTCCTCAAATCGTATACATAAACCAATTAATTATTAGTTCAGGCCACTAATCAAGATTGCCTGTTCTTAATAGTACCCTTTCAACCGTTAGAACAGTAGCTAGTACGTACAGTTGGTTTTGGGGGAGTTTATTAATTAATTTATTTAATTAGGAGTAGATAAGATATTTTTTCATACCACTATTCTTAAAGCATCTTTATTTCTGAAATTTTAGAAGTTTCTAATCTGACGTGACAGTTTCTAAATGAGTTTTAGAAATGTAGATAAGTCTCTTATTTAGAAATTTTGCTCAAGAGTTTCTTATTTAGCAATTATGCTTTAGAATTTATAAACTATGACATGACTTAATCATTGGTTAAAATTGACCGATCTTTCATAATATTGGTAATATTTGCTAATGTGGCAATTTAGAAACTCTAACTTTTCAGTTTTAGGAATGAAGAATTTAGAAACTAAAGAAAAATTAAATTTTTAAAATTGACGTGACAATAATTTAGAAACTCTAAAAATTCAGAGATAAGATGCTCTTATATTTGTTTACTACAGTGAACATGAAGACCGTTGGGTTGATTTGAGAATACTCTCGAGACTTTGAATTGTCATGTGGGTTATATTCTATCATTTCTGTATAGTCAGGTTAATTAATTCGATAGAGTCACATGGCAAGGTGTAATTTAAAATTGCAACGGAGTAGTATATATGCATCACACCAAGTTTTTTATTACTTCTATACAAAGGCTTGACTTGCAAATACATTGATCAGACCACGTTATCATCTAGTATGGCTTTCACAAGTTAATACTGATTGATGCATAGTGTCTTTGTCAAAATTTGTGATCATTCTTAACAAAGAAGTTACTACTTGCTAGCTACAATAATGAGAAAACTATATTACGCTCAACGAACCCAAAAGGCAGATGACAGTCCTTCATTGTCAAAACAGGTACAGTATAGACTATAGGGAAAGTATCAGTGGTCACTAATTAGTCGGCAGCGGCCACTATTTAGATGTGTCCTGTAAAAGCTTCCTGTTTATTAATGTGTACCTAAGTGCTACTACAGTGCTCTAGAAAGGAAGTTAAACCTTGTAAGTTGTAGAGTCCGTATCTGCTGTTATTATTGGGAATAACAGAATTCTGTTATTCTCTGATCCGACTACTCAGATTTATACTCAGATTTATACGCAGATGAACGGACGGTCTAGATGGACTGTACAGAATCCGATATATTATATAGTTTAACCATTAAATTAAAAATAAACGGTCAGATCTTATCCCCCGGAATAACAGCAGATATGATTCCGTAAGTTGTAAACCTTTTGTCACATTTTAGAAGTACTGTTTCTCTGTTCTTAAATACTGACGCGCAAATTATGTCATACTGTACCTGAGGAAATAGGGGAAAAAACCCGGATCGCATGCTCTTAAAAAGAAAAGGAAAAGGGCAAAAAGAAAGAGACAACGACAGAACATTATAACAGGTACTAGAAAAAGAAAATAAAAGAACAAATTAGCATGCCTCTTATAAAAATAATTGTAGGAGCCATGTATTTCAGCAGTTTATTACCAGAATTAATTAGCCCTGCTAAAAATCAAGCGAAAAAATAATACAATTTCCAACTAATGAGTGAGACAACTATCTTACACCTTTTGACGAAAACAAAATTCTGACTAAAATACAGCTAACCAAAACTAAATGTGCTAAAAAAAGAATGGTACATAGCTCTAAGTGAATCTCCTTGAACACTTCAACCTGGCAAGATTTGTGGCTTGAGCAAAGCAATGGCTCCAGTCTACATTCCAAAACCTTCCAAGCATAAATTTTAGCCCACCGAAAGAATAAATTATCATGGGCAGAGCTCTCAAAACCAAATGCTATCAAAGATATTCTTAGATTTTGATAAATTTGACAAATCTAAGGGTGTCTTTGCTATTCTCTTTTTATTAGGTAGCTGATTTCTAGAAGTATACACCGGAAATCACATATTTTTGTTCTCACAAAGACCTCAAACAAAGGGTTCATCTAAAAAGAGAAGGAAAATACTGAAGACAAATGAACCACTAGTTTCTATATGACATCACAATTAAAAGAATGTCCAGTAAAATCTGGTATCACGCAGAAACCAAGGGTTTATCAAGGTTTTCGATAATGCGTAGGTAAAATTTCCAATTTGGGTGTGAATCTGTTATAGCGGGTTGCCCAAAGGGGTTATCCTTCACAAAGTATTGCACATGCCCAGCCATAGCCACTTTTTCCAAATATACCCTGAGATCACCTCCTATTCCTGCTTGTAACAAAAAATTTCGGTGTTTTTAGAATTGAAAAGGTAAGTTTATGCATATGTTATTAAATTCCACAACACAAAAAAAAGGTAGCCCAGTGCACATAGCTCCTGCTTGCATGGGGTCCGGAGAAGGGTCGGACCACTTTGGGGTCTTTGTACGCAACCTTTTCCTGCATTCTGCAAGAGGCTGTTTCCACGACTCGAAAATCTTAATGTCCTTCCGACTAGATGCAAATTCCTAGTTTTGCCAGACTATGACGAGATATAATAAAAAATATTCAGTCTGACTAAATGCAACAAACTAATAGATCAACATATAGCATATTGAAAGAAAAACAACAGCGACAAACTGACCCAATGAATTGTCTTCCTTGTGTTTGAAACTGTATGGAAGTGGAAAAATTGCGGTGAATGGCTGCGAAAGAAGTAAAAACAATAAGTAGGAGTTTATAACCCATAAGTACAGAAATGGAGCTCCTTTGCATATTGTCCCCAGCATTAATAACATTTGTGTAACATAAAGATTACAACCAAGACTCAACATCATTGAAAGTTAGATTTGTCAAGTATTGAACAAAAATGTTCTTATATGGTCTCTTATTTCCTGAGCACAAATTGAGATAAATAAAGTTAAAGGAAATCATGTGCTGCAAACTAGCTTTAATGAAATTGTTACCAGATTGTGAACAGTCCCATGAACCTATGAGGATTACTGTAATAATCTTTTCTGTTACTTGACCACAATTTTGACAATTCACTTGCAAAAGATACTCGCAACAATATCAAAGGAGTTATTATGACTAGAAACTTCAGTACATAATACGATTTAGATGTACTCAACAGGTTTAGACTCCTATGATTTAAAATAATGTTATTATTGTAGTTATTATTAGTATTATTACTATTATTATTGATAGGCTTGGCGAGCGAAGGTGAAAATTCAGCCAATCTTATGGAAATGAAATCCAATATGGACTTCATTTCTAGCCTACCCCAACTTGTATGGGACAAAAGGCTTTGTTGTTGTTGTTGTTGTTATTTTATTTTTTACTAATCCAATTGGGTATCATCTCTAGCCTATCCCAACTTGTTTGGGACTAAAGACTTTGTTGTTGTTGTTGAATGTTACTCGACAGAAAGAGTTTAAGAAGTAAAAGAGGAATAGTAACCTACAGGATTGCAGCAAGCCTTGTACGGAGAATCGTCGACTAAAAGAGTATTTGATGGTGTAAATCGCCCCTTTTCCCATGGCAAATCAGGTTCTTCCTTCTCCCAAACTTTATTTAATTCCTTGAACACCAAGGGCTTGCGCGAATTATCTATGGTATTAAAGTTTGTAGCTGTACATTTCGATTGGTCCTGTGAGTATTTATGCAAAAAGAAAAAAAAAATCAATGGAAATGGTGGACAAGATCTGAAATGTAACAGTTAAAACTGGTGATGTTGTGTACCCAGCAAAAAAGCAGCTTATTTCTCAAATCTCCCATGAGGTATTGGACAGCCTTTTGTACGTTATACCTGTAAATATGAATAAAAAAGTACATTATCAGAAATTAGCAAATGGACCAAAAAAAATCAGAGAACAAAAAAAAAGATTCTTTCTGAGAACTTACTTATTTCTTGAAGACCAAACCCCAATTTCAAAGTTTGCAAAACAGAAGTTCAGAAATTCAGTACAGAAGGGCCTCTTGAAAACTGACGAAAAGTAAATATTAAACATGATTTTCATTATTGAGTCCTTGTCCAAACTTTGCAGTAAACAAACAAATATCATTACCTAATTTGCTGCTGATCGTGAAATCTGCATATTCCGCATAGTTATAGTCTTGATTGATATCAGCTAATAACCCATTTATATCTAGAATTAGAAGCTTCTTCTTGCCAGGCGGAACCAAATCTTTGAGCACAAGGATGTCACTGGTACAAGATGAACCCGGCTCAACATTGTCTGTAGTAACTGAACGAGTCACATGTATTATTTCTGTAGCACTTCTAATTGGAGTTGAAAGTGAGCTTTTTTGTTCGTCCTCCTCCTTACTTTTCATCCTTTTCTTCTTATTTTCGCCTTGGGTGCCAGTCTCCATAACAGAACTTTCCTCGGTAACAGTTGCATCCTTGGAAATGCAGTTATTACTACTTGCTCTACACTCAGAATCAAAGGTAGATGCTATATTACTAGGCTCATGAACATTGCAATCACTGATAGTTTGCCTTTCCCTACTATTATTTTTCTTTCTTCTTTGATATTGTAGGATAGTATCAGTCTCAGCAGTAGAACCCCCTGGTAAGCCAGTACAGTCATCTGCAACTGTACCTCCTAAGTCTGCACTGTTCTCGGTAAGTGAAACCTCTTCAGTACTGACACACTTCTTGGAGCTGAGAATTTTCGAATTAGACTCACATACAGTTTCCAATGCAGATAACTTATTACCACGATCCACTTTATCAGTGTCAGTGCAACTATGCTCTTTATCCTTGTTACTCCTTGTTCTCTTAGTACCTTGTAGTTCAGTACAACTGTCAGCAACTGCACCTCCAACTAAGCTGGGACAATTATCCACAGTTGAACCACTTGACATGTTGCTGCCAATCTCTGCAGCTGAAACTTGATTTACCTCAGCAACATCCTCATTAATAGACTTACTTTGGTCATTCAAATACAAGGCTTCCCTCTTTCTTTTCCCTGGACTTACTCTCCTTATTTTACACTGTACCTCACCTGAGCATTTATCCTCACCGGAGATTAATTTAGTCCCATTTGCCATGCAATTTTCCCCAGATATGTTTTCATCATCAGGATCATCATTCTCATGCACTGATCCTTGCTTCTTCATTCTACTCTTGTAATTCACCTCTTCTAAGTTTCCAACCTCAGCAGGGTTTAATTTATCCTCTTCTATAACACAACTTTCACCAGCTTCCTTATCATCATCAGATCTATTCATCCCACATGCTGGGACTTTTTTCTCCTTTCCGCTCTTGTGATTCTCTCTTTCAATTTTGACCTCTATAATTTGATCAGAAGTAGAATCTCTCAGGCTACTTGATACATCAACTTCCATATTATTTCAAAAAAAACGTGTATTGCAATGTTTATATTCGACTAACTTTGATAAATTGTCATGCTACTAACTTTCTTGATCATATGCCTGGAATGAAAAATGAACATTCAAGATTGTCAACCATACTGACCACTATACAAGTACAATTTTAAATAATGTGGCTAATGAAACTAGCAACACCCCAACACCACTCAACCAGCATTTACATAAACGGAATCAGAACCAAATTTAAACAATTGACAATTATTGAAAGGTCCGAATTACAGGAAAACCAGTATAAGAAAACACAACCAATTGCAATTTCCATAGATCAGTGGCAATTACTGAAGGAAAACAGTTAGGTACAATTACAGAATATACTGGCAACAAATTCAGGAACCACACTGGCAATTATACAAGTACAAATTTAAATAATGTGGCCAATGAAATTAGCAACACCATTCAACCAGCAATTACATAAAAGATATTAGAACCAAATTTAAACAATTGACAATTACTGAAAGGTTAAAATTACAGGAAATCAGTATACGAAAAAGCAACCAATTGCAATTTTCATAGATCAGATGCAATTAATAGAAGGAAGGCGGTTTTAAGTACCTAAACAACCCAAGTCCACCAAATAGTAAAATCAGAAGCTTATTTCGACAATATATTTAATCAATTAGAAAAAATGGAAAGCTGATACAGGCACTAACCAGTATAACACCAGGATTTAACGGAAGCAAACAACAGATCTTGTACAAAACCTGATGGATAAGGGGGCAAGAATTAGAACCTAGGGTTTGACGTGGCTTCCGTACTCTTCTCTCTCAGTCTCAGTCGTGCTATCAACTCTTCTTGGTTTTAATACAATTACTTTTTTATCCAAATCTTTTACTTTGGGGTAATAAAAAGAAAGGGAGGATTAGGAACGGAAACAAGAACGCTGAATCGAGGAGGCTCCGAGGCTGATAGTATCAAACTTGGTCCTATTGCAATATTATCCGTTCGATTACGGTCAGTTTATTTTCTTGGTTTGTTTGTACGGATACAATGAATAAAAAAAAAGTTTTAAGAATCTTTAAGAAAATGAAATACATCAGTGAATATTTATACTTGTCAAACTGAATTTGAATTTTTTTTAATATGAATTGAGGAAAGTAGTTTTAAGAATAAGAGGATGCTGTTTTTTTTTAAGGACAAACTGCACAATATTGTGTAAATAAAATTTACCAAAAAATCTCTAGTTTTTGGGGCGAATTTGTTCAACTCGTACTGAGAATTCCAATTTTGCTGATTATTCATGGTTAATTGTGTTAAATGCAAATACTTCTTAAAATATTTCAATTCACAAGAAATTTCCACTCCCCAAACAATTTTATATTTTTCTTTAGGAAAACTTTACTTGTTTGTATGTCCGGAAGTTAAACATAAAACTGTTTTATAATGGAGCCTCGACACTGATGTATGTTCTATCTAATAATTATGAGTCGTGTTTATGTAAAAATAATTAATTAAAGAGTACGATCCAATTATGAGTCGTGTTTGAGAAAATTCATTAAAAATTAGTACTTATCATTCCGCTTCAACATATCTGAATTGTAATTATTATTTTTGTTATTTTATATGAATTATGTATTCTTAAATCACAGTTTAATAATAAATATATTATGATTAAGATGTATTAATATATCATATGTAGCTCACGTGTTTTAAGTCACTTAAGCTAGTGTTTCATGACAATGGAGAACACTAAAAGTCTAAAACCAATTACTTCATAATGTTAAGAACTAGTCTTTAGTCACACCCCAGAAAATAACGACTAACTTAGGAGCGTTAATTCCGCCACATGTACTTGATTACGAGCACACGAAAGACTTATTTGGTCACTCAAAAATACATATAAGCTTTATTTATTACATTGAGTTTTAAGGAAAAGCACACACATTTTACACAGTACATGATCATCCAACAAATATATATATATATATATATATATATATATATATAATCCAGCGTCTGGATACAAGGTTTACAGCGAAAGTTAAACAAAAGAAAAATACATACAGAACAGGACAATCCCATCAAAGAACGTGGGACCGACCCTAGCTAACCTACTACACACTAGTCCTAACAAAATAAATAAAAGAAACAACTGAAGCGATCTTCAAAATGGAAGGCACCGGACTCCGTCCTAACGCTCTCCTCTGGACATCAAAAGAGACTCCTGCTCCTTACTTGGACCCCACAACCAACCGTAGAACGTGAGTAATTTAAAAAAATTACTTAGTATGGATTAAGGTCCAGCCTTTGGGATTATATTCGATTCAAGGTTGGACCCATCACATTTACCGAGAAAACCTATATTTAGTTACTACACCTGACTTGTATTTAGTTTAATCATAAATCAATTTAAATAAATAATTAAATCTATCCAAAGAGACGATACGAGAAAGAAACCCAAAATATTTATGAGGAATAGTAGTATACAATACTAATATGAAAATATATTAAACTCCCATACAAATGTACAAAGAATCAAATTTTGGAAATCCGGGTGTAGGAATTCAGGATTCGCCCCCTTAGACGGGTCTAGTATGTCAGCCGCCAAATCTAAGGGTATCGTTAGACGGGTCTAGTATAATCAGCCGCCAATCTAACTTAATTCTGAGTTTCCAGAACGAAACACCCTGGTAAAAGCAGAGAGGCTATAAAAGCACACACTCGATCAAAAGCGAACCGAGAAGCCTACCTTACAAAGAGAAAATAATAAACATAAAATCTCGGTCTCAGTCGTCATACGAAAATAAGGAACCGACTATCCGTTTGAATAATAATAAAAAGGGAACTCCATGTACTAGTTAAAGCCAAGGGGAGGCCCAGATTTTCCCGTTACTTGCTAGGAGTTATTAGGGGAACCCCTTCGAATATTTAGATATCTCAAATATCGGCTAATAGAAATATATAAAGAATAGAATAGCTCCAATACTTCACATATGACACGCATACTCTAAACTGAGAAACCGAACCTTAATCACTCAAAGAGGAATTATTATAATACTAGATAATAAGGATTTTGAGAATAAAACTCTCTAACTGGTACTACGAGTCATCAAGTGATGATCATCGTTGGTGAGGATTAGTCGAATGTCCTTAAGGACATCCCGTTGAGAATATCCCATGGGCTATGTCAGACACCATGACACATACTCCCTCCACGATGTCCTCAGACTACATCCAATCTAAAACTCACCGGCCCGACTCTCATCACTCCCAACGAGTATAGATATATAATATTTATATGCATCTGCCTATAAATAGCCTAATAGCCTATATGATCCGTATATCGGATCTTACGTGCAATATGAATGCAGATGACATGAATTGCAGGTAGGTCTCAATTATTGATACAGTTACCAGCATGTAAATATGGCAGTTCAAGTCTACGGGCCTGATTAACAATTATTGGTATGTTGGTACCGCAATTCAATTTAGGTAAGGCTGGTAGGTCCTAATTAAGAGAGAGAAAGGAATATAATCCCCAGGAATCCACACCTGGAATGAAGCGTGAGCTACTCTAACGGAAGAATCGCTGCGTCTGTGCTGGGATCAGCGTCGTCAGCAACAGGGTAGATCTCGTCCACTGCGTGTGGGTCCGAGTCCACTAAGTCTCCTATTTATATAATTTCGGGTTTGTTTAGTGAGTCGAAGGACTTGTAATTAAGTGAAGTCAAATGAAAAGGTAGCGGCGTTTGAGACGTCCTTGATGCTCCTAATTTAATTTCCTAAATACTTTATCTTAGTCAAATCTTGCGTACAGCGTCCTTGCTGCACGGTGAGGGTGTGAATGATATAAATCTAATCCTTTATTAAATTCAAGTACTGTTCTAATTGTGTTACTACTTCACTTTAGTTATTCGGACGTCAGGTCGATAAGGTACAAAACATAATTCACAACATGATGAAAGCATGTTATAAAATCAACCACTTTTAGTTGGACTTTTAATTAAACTAAGTAAAGAGAAAGATAAAATAATTCAAGTATAGATGTGTATTGGTATTACTCTTATAGAGAAATTGATCAATATACGTTACTGTGATTTAATGTTTACTTAGTTATTATTGTGTGCGAGGTACATGCGTTTGTATTCCATTGTAACATAAATAAATTGATCAATATATACATTTATATTTATATTATTACTTAGCCATTTTTACGTATGCGTATCGTACTTAATTTGATATAGAGAAATTTATCAATATATAATATTGCATATATAATTATACTTAGTCCAAATTACGTTGCGATGTGCGTTAACTATTCTCCCTTTATAAACTATATTTATAAAATTTAAAGTTAATAACTTAAGTTATTATAATTATTTAGTTTTCATATATATATATATGGTATTCTTATAATTATTACAATTAATGTAGTAAATGTATTGTATGTATTATATTATTTTAAATGTCACTTAGTAATATATAATTATCAATATATATGTTTATATTTACGAGTGTAAATTATTTAAGATATAAGTATATGTCCATATATAAGTATATATATAAATATATATACGTTTATACATATATACTTATATACATATATTTTATATGTATTTCTCTAGGTAGTTATTTAGTTATCGCATATATGTATATATATGTATATGACACTTAATAAAACTTATAATTGTATAATTATATTGTTTAGAAGTTATATCAAGTTTAATTACTTGATTTTATTCGTTACGTACTATTGTAGGTCGAAGGTCCTTTGACAGCACGTTGTCGTCCAAATTACCTATCCTATTTATATAGCTAACTCGTATTATTCGTTATAGTAATTGTGATACATATAATATTGAAGAAAAATATATAAGAAACACAATGAAACACAAGTTGGTTTTATTTTAATTATTTACTATTTGTTTGTGTTAATCCTGAGTGGGATCGGAAGCCCGAGACTCATATGTCATCGCCGTAGCTCTCGCTGCACGGGCTTATAATCGTCATCTCCCCATATACCTTTCTCGGCTCATTTTCTTACTCGGGTCTAGTTACTAAACATTATGGGTCGGGTCGCTAATTTTGTAGTATTTGTATATACCCATCTTGGCCCAAATAGAGCCCAAGTCCAAAAAAAAATGTTTAGAAACTATTACATTTATTTTTATTTGCCTAAAAAGGATCATGTAGAATCTGATGGGTCATAATGGGCCTCAGCAGGCCCAATTTTATTTTATCTTTAATTCTTTAAGTCCATCATTTAAATTTGTGGCCTTTAAGCCCGTTTATCCTTTTTGGGCCCAGTCATCACCTCTGGGCCTTTTTCTCATGCAACATAACAAATCCAGCGCACAGACCCGCACTGCACTGGTGCTGGCAAACCAGTGCAGTGTTTGGACAGTAAAACAGGCATGTAAATGCCAGAACTCAGCAACCAGCAACCCTGCTCAAAAGTATTTTGTTTGCAAATAAATGGTACCAGTAAATCAGACACCCACAGAAAATCATAGTCTAACCACGAACCAGTTTAGTTCCTTTCAGACAGTCCCAGAGGCATCACGGTCAGTGGCTCGATGGCCACTGCCATCAAGTGTACTCTTACGACCAAATCAAACCTCACAGATCAACACAACATCACAAGACAAACAGAAGCAAAGCAAGTAATACTGCACCACAACAAAGTTTAACGATTGTTCTAAATTAATCGGTCGTTTAGGGTATTTACCAGAAAAGAAGGGCAGGGTCAGAGGTGCTACAAGGCGTACGAATCTGAGCACCACGTTATGTCGGCAATACCACCACCCTCTTGCCTTCCTCTTCCCCTCTTTCTTTCTTTCTAATGCTTGTTGTTTAGTTCAACGCTCAAATTTAAAGTAAGGTTTTCTCAGCACATGAGAGTAAACCGGAACAGAGGGGAAGAACGGGTCGTAGAAATGGTCGTTTTATATGCAAGAGGGCGTCGGATTCAGAAATCAAAAATCAAAACCAGGTACGACCGGGTAACAGATATTTTCCCAACGCACTCGAGTGCTTCGGGTACGATCCTGTCCCAAAGGCAGAGAGGTGCACTCTCTCCGTAATGGTGAAGCGCCACCAGACAAGACAGATAAAAAACCAAACTCGCAAAGTGAACGTTCGACATTAATGGTCTACAGGAAAACAAGACAGGAGCCGAGAGGGAAAGAAATCAGAGAAGAAAGCCAGGACAAAAATGCATTAATTGTTATGGGAGAGAGATGTGCATTCGGCTTGAGACAGGGAAGAGAGCGCGCGGGTCCCGAGGAGAGAAAAGAAAGAAAAATGAGGAGTTATTCGGTTTTCTAGGTGAGGCTGTGGGCCCCGCGGGGAAAAGAGAAAAAGAAAGAAAGATAGGCAGAGAAAGGGTGTGGGCCCAGCGATTTTCTAGGTTGGCAGGGTGTTGGGGTCCCGAGGAAAGAAAGGGTGAGTGGACAGCGGTGAAAGAGAGAGGGAGAGAGAGAGAGAGAGATGATGGCGCGGGAAAAGAGGAAGGGAGAGAGAGAGGGTGTAGGTGCAGAAAGATAAGCATAGGTAATAATGAGGGGAGATGTCCCATTCCTCTGTTAGTCCGATTTTCTGCGGTTTTCTTCGTCTGTCCGCGCATGCTTCGATTATTATCTGCACACGAATCTAACCCGTCGGAACCCGTTGCACTGATTCCAGCACAACTTTGCCCTATGGGATCGAGAGGGGGGGGGAATGCCGAGGGCCTTCCATAGGCTGTGTAGGGGAGACGTGATCCGGTACTAACCCAACTATGTGGCTCTCTGTGCGGCCTCATTCTAAAAACACGAGTTTAACCCATTGGGTTGTTTCAAAAGCAACACAACTTGTGCCATAATTATTATGACCGTTTAAGCCTTTCTTTACTCTTTTTGAGGCGAAATTTTTGTGCCCTTCTGTATGTCATGTGTTACTTAAATTTGAGACAGTTTACATATTCATTTATGAGAGTTTTGTTCTTTGGAATAAAACATTTTAATTGGGCTATTCAGTTGAATTTTGTTTCAAATTGATTATCGAAAAGAATAAAATTTGCTTATGTAAAATTTTATTGTATGAATTTTATTATAGGTAAATTTTCAATTAACGCACGCATAACAATTCTAGAGGACTAAATAATAAAAGCGATTAGTAAGTGGTTAAAGAATGATGGCGATAACATAAATTTTTAGTGTGTTAGTTCTTTTATCGTATTTATTTTACTAAATAAAGTTAGTGAAATTTTATGTTAAATGACGCGTTTTCAAATCGCTAAAATTTCACGGGTTTTACAAGTCTAGTGACTAAGAACGATGTCACGTGGAAGGTTGCAGATTTCAAATTCAGTGAAATTCAAAGATCATTGAAGTATTTTAGATGACTTTAAGATATTCAACCACAAAAGCTCTTATATATTGCTAAAAAAAAATCAGAATGTTCACATTTTTTAACGTATGAGCTTGCAAGCCATAAGTCACCATTTTCATGTTTTATATAATGCATTACTTTACTCTAATACTTTATTTTTCCGTTTGATCAAATCATATAGTTAGGATGTTTACAAAAAAAATAGACAGATTTTTATACAAAAAATATTGGACAAAATTTACATTTTAATCATTTAGGTAATTGAGAGTTTACTGACCATTGTTTAAACTTGAAATTATCTGAAAATAATTATGTGTTAAAACTCAACATTTAAGTTACTTATTTTTTTTAAATGGAATTGAAAATCTTCGCTGCTCAAATCTATTTAAATTATTTTTAAATGGCGAATTCTGCTATGAATTAGAAGGATTGTGAACCGCTCAATTTTAAAAATCTTATAGTTAAGATGTATTTTAATTCGCACCCTTTCATTCATGCTTCCTACTAGATTGATACAAAACACACGATTAAGGATTGATCAAACCCAACCGTTAATTCTTTTTATTCATTGCAGCATCACTCAAAAATTATTATCATACAATTTATGCTCTGATCTATTAAGCATAAGCAATTACCAATGTAGATGCTCTTAGCAATTATAGTTATTTTTTTTTGAAGATGAGTTGGTCAAATGTTTTAATTTTTATTGGTCAAGTGTTTAATTCTCAATTGTTTGCTTGATTGTACCAATGTAGAAATGTATTGCTTAATTTCTAAAATTTCTACAATTACTATTTAGTAATTAATTTCAATTGCTCTATTGAAGATGCTCTGAGTTCTGTACTTCTCGCCATGCAATTGTTTCTAGATTCCTACAATGCTTGAACGTTTAAGAGGAAGGATTATTTGACATGCTTTCTTTTTTATTATTTGAAGAAACATTTGACGATGCTTTATTTTGAAAATCTTCCTAATCAATTTCAAATTTAATTCAACATTATGAGCATGAATTATATTAACAGAAGTTTTTTAAAAGAAAAATAAATATTGATGGGGACGCTAATGGTCTATTGTTTAGCAATTGGTAATTGCTTAGCAATTGCTTATGCTTATGTGTTAATTGTTTTGTAATTATTGGATTGAATTGCTTAATAAGCAATAGCCATACGATCCAACAATTACAAAATAATTGACACATCATGCGTAATAACACGTTAGTCATAAGAAAGAAAAAAAAATTACCAGACAGAAAAACGCGTCGGAAATTGGATCTGTTCTTAGAAAAAAACTAGCAACTATAAAGCGTGTTTTCTATATGCTGGATTGTCCAGTCGATGGTATAGGGAGCCAGAGCTTATAGTTGTAGCTCATACTTTCTTGTATCACGATCGATCGGTGATTTCTTTTGTAATCTAAGTTTAAAAAAGTTTGAGAGAGAGGAATTGCACTGCCTTGCAATCCTTTCTAGAGAGATCAACGCGAAATATAGACACGAAATGATTTCTGAAAAGAACAATTAGGAACGACAAAAACATTAAGTGGAAAGGTCGAAAGAACTTAATCCCAGTTGAAGGGATCGAAAAAACAAAATATTAGAAATAAGAGCATTTGTACAGATAATCTCACTCTTAAGCATGCGGAGGTCCCCGCTCCATCCCCATCGCAATACCTCCAAGCACAATTTAAGCTGAGAAACAAATCTGAACTTCAATTTTTTTTCCTCAATCTAGCTTCGGTAACTTCAATTACACCTACTGACGTTGAGGACGAGATGAGATGAGGACGAGAGCGGCGGGTGTTTGTGAGAGAGGCACCGGCGATTGAAGATAAAGAAGGAAATGAGATGAGGTCGAGGAGATCGTCAATGGCGATTGAAGGGAAATAAGATCGTCAATTCAGATGTCGAAAGGAAGAGAGAAAAATATCTAATTCATCGAAGAAATCAGCGAAAATAACGAAAGCGGCAGAAGAAATTTATTTGGATAATTGAGATTGAGAGATCGTTTTTTTCTTTTAGGAGAGAGCGACGGAGAGTCGGAGAAGAAATAATCTCCTCCAATAAAATGGCCAGCGTGTCAAATAAGCATGAATTTTTTTTAAAGCAAATTTTTTTTATTAGCAATTTAACTACAATCCAACAATTGTATTAGCACATGTCACATCGAATTAAGCAATTGAAAAGAAATCCCATTGAAGATGCTCTTAGTGAGCGCATTCGCGATAATTAATCAAAGAGGACTTCCAAAAGAACAACTAAATATACATAAATTGAAAGGATAAGTTAATGCAATGATCAGAGAATTATGCCATAATATATTTTTGTAAAAAGCGTTTCACAGTGATTTTACCTTAGATTTCATAGGTTAAAAATATCAGCAAAGGTAAATGATAATAATTTTACAATATCACGAGCACTAAACAGTAAGATAAATGCTGAAATTCAGTAGTTATCTACTTCTTTTCTTGTCCTCTGTTGATTCCGGACTTACCCGTGATTCCACATGACCTAAGCTAGCTAAATTTAACACACATTTTCTGTTAATTTTTAATCTGAAAAGAAGGCTCTACGATTTTAAAAATATACTCATCCCCATAAGGTCAAATTCACGCTCCTATGAGGGATTCAGAAACAATGATACAGCTGCTCCACCAAGCAATCCTCCCAACTGGAATTGCACATAAATATTCTTACATTAATCAAACAATCTTAGCTGCTTGAAAAACAAAGCAAATTTAACAAGACTTACATGGCCCCAGTTATCGATGCCTTTTGTGGTCAATCCTACAACCTGTAGATACAACAATTAAGCCCAGGAAAAAAGTGTCTTACATTCATATTAAAAGGAAAAACTACTAGTTGTACATTAATTAGTTGTATGAGATGCTGTGTTTCTAAAGCACTCTAGCCAATGCAAAATAACAGCCCGGTCCATGTTCTAGAAGCACCCAGAAGATTTATCATTTAGCAGTAGAAACATGGTATTCTATGGACAGGCTGGAATTTGCTGTTTATAAAGCCCTCTAGAGTCTAGCCAATGCAAAATTACAGCCTGTCCATGCTCTAAAAGAATGCTCTAAAAGCATCCTGCAGATTTAACATTTAGCATTACAAACATGGTATTTTATGGACGCAGGCTGAAATTTTGCACACAAAAAAATTACTTTTTTATATATATATATATTAAGTCAAGGTAGATGGAATGACACCATGTTCAAGGCAACGACATATCCGATGCGCTCAAGTTGTTTATCTCCGTTTCGGAAACGGCTTCTATTCCTCCAAATATACACCGCATATGCACCAACCTAAAGTAAGCAAGTGCATTTTGCCAATTATACATCAAGTAACAGAACTTACTCTCACCTATTCAGTATTTAAGAAGGAGATGTTGTACAAAGAAAGTTGGTGTTAGCATCATCCAAGAAATGGGGAATATCTTCTGACTGTAGAAGATGATACATTTTCCTCTATAGTATGAGTGTGCTTGATTTTCTTGTTTTGAATATATGCCAATTAAATGTTTTGCAGGCATCAAAATGAAATATTCAAAAGGAACAACCCGAAAAATAGATAGAGTGGTTTACCAGACCACAAACAGCCCCAGATGCACCTAACGACGGGGAGGGGCAGAAACGGTAGCTCATAAGTGAACCTAAATTTAAAAAAAAAAATTCAGCTAGTTCAAGATAGAATAAAAGAAGGAACAACAAAAGAAGGTAACTTCACAGATAGCATTGTTTTTATCAACCACCAAATTAGTAACAAACACTTTTTATTTAATTATGCACATTATAATGACCACTTGTCAGCATCTTGTATGTTTTAATAATCGACAAAATTTAGTTCTTAAAAAAGAATATATGTTTCTTGCACTTCCATGGTTTATGATGCACAAATCGTTATTATATAATAACAATACAGTATGCTAGAGGTTGTTATTGGGTCCGGGCATGGTATTAGATTCCTTTCAAGAATTCAGTTTTAATAGATTCAATTAAAATCCAGTGTGTCATTATGTACCGTACTTGCCAGTGCTGAAGAAAAGTAAATTTCCAGAAATCTACGGGGCCCCATAAGATACTCGACTGGCGGACCAATTGAGTTCAATGAATAACAGTTCATCTGCCAAAAAATCAAATATGATTCTAAAATTCAGAGAGAGCAGTATCTGATCCAACCTGAACAAAAAAAAAAAAGAATGCCTGACTGCTCAAACCCTGCAACCAGCCCGAGCTGGAACACTAACCTTCCCGACCCTATCGAAACAACCTGATCCAGTCCAAAAAAGATTCTGGTGCAATACCAACTTTGGGCAAACCGACCAACCTAAAAGGATGTTGTTAAGACAAAATTTGACTTTAAGTGTGACCCACGAGTTACTGGCAATAAATATACCAAATATTACAATATAGTCAGATCTGGTAGCTGTAGGGAAGCTACACTGGACCCATCTTTTCTTGGCCTTCTAGTTGAATACAAATATACAATGCACTTGCACAAATGAGGATAATTAAGTCTAAAGAAAATGACTGTCACTTCAAATAAAAATAGGAAAACCATAAAAAAAAGAAAAAGAAAAGCCACTATAGCAACATACTGGTCCTCCACTTTGCCAGGATCACTTCTAGGTTTAAACAATGCTGTAGGGTCTTACGATTATACTTTACTTTTCTTGTGAATTATTTGTTACCATTAGATGAAGAATGTTTGCATGCAGAAAAGATGAGGTTGCTAATCTCCAAATTTGTCCTTCACGGATCAAGCTATTAACCTGAGAGAGAGAGAGAGATGCAAGGCACATAAATTTGTTGGTTTTGAAATCATGATTCAAGAAAAACTAGTAAGGAACTAGATTTTAAAGGGGGGGAAAGTTAAGAAATCAACCTTGGCTCCCCACAAAACCAGCCTACCTCTTGATGCAACCTGAACCGTGTATGTCCTAAGATGAAAACAAATAATTAGAAGTTAAAAGAAACATGTATTGAAGTTTGTTGATCCATGGGTATTCTATTTAGAAAATTAATAAGAAATTAAAAATTAGCAACATATCTTGCTTCCTGGTAGTGGCAGGTGAGTTCAGTGGCGGATCTTATAAGGGGCTAAACAGGGTTTTCGCCCCCTCTTGATTCAGGAAATTAAGCAAGACCTTTCTATTAGAACCCAATTCTATGTATAAAAAAAAACGAGACCCAAATCTATTAGAACAAAAAAAAAATAGCCCCCTCTGAATCTGGCCAAGATCCGCCACTGGGTGAGTTATCTTCTAAATATCAGTGTAAATAAATAATCTTTCTCCCCTCCAGCCGGTATACTATTTTTTTCTTGGTTAATATATGATTAAAGTAAACTTGACCTACTTCATAACAAAAAAAGTTAATTACGCAAAGATTATTTGAAAGCTGAAACCTCTCAACTTACAAAACATTTGCGCCGAGGAGAACATCAGTCCAGAACCTTTTATTCTTACTGTCCCTCTGAATATTCTTAAATAGGGACTCGATACTGCCCAGGAACCCTCCTTCCCTATCAAATCCCTTCCCACTAAACAAAGACAACTCAGGCGGCGATACACCATGTTGAACCCTTCCAAAAGTTAGGCATTTCTTCGAACACATGTTGCTCCACATGAGACTTGAACCAGATTTCAATTCTTCGATCTTACTAAGTAACTGCACGTTAATATCGGAAATACTTATTATTTATTATCAAGAAAGAATTATTCAAGTAGATCTTCTTTTACTGTAAGGAGATGCAATGATAATGGAAAATAGTGTCCATGCCTGAGACTGAGAACAGGAGAGAAGGCGAAGATAGTCGGAGGAGAGGCGTCGGAGTGTTGAACCGAGGTGCACTCCGGCGAACAATGTGCCGATTTGGGTGGGGGAGTTCTCGTTGGAGAAGTGTGGAGCTGGTAGCGAATGGAGGTGAGGCATCATAGCGCAGAACAACCAATAGGCAATAGCTTGGTTTGAAGTTCTATTTTGCAAAAGAGGGCTGATACTTTTTCTCTTCTGTCTTTTCTATGTGCTTCCGGACTTCCGGTCCTGGACTACGGGGAACCGTATCATCCGCTGCACTTTTTGTGCAGAGGGGCCGTAGACCGACGCTTGACCTTTGACCGTTACTTATATAATTTATGAGGATCTTGTATTATTAAATTATAACAGTTAATTTTTTATCTGACTGTTTATAGATCAAAATGCAGCATGCTGTAAAAATTGCATTGATTCTGTTTGGAATTATAATTCTCGAACTTTTTTGTCAAATTCTGAAAAAAATAAGAATTATCAATATAATTTTGCTTTCAAAATTTTGACAATCATGACCTTATTTTTTGAACGTTGGCGTCTAATTTAATCTAAAATTCTAAACGCATGCGTTCAATTTACAGGATAACATCAGATTCGAAAAAACAAAATTCTCAAGTTCTGAACGCAATGATCATATGTTCGAAAATTTTACAAATTCTTAACGCAACGATCATACGTCTGAACGTAGCATTCAAACTTGCATTCACACATCACAAAATTAAAGCAAACACAAAGATCGTAACGTATAGAAGCTTGCGTTCACGTGTTAAACCCGAAACCCGTTAAATCATTATAGAGGTCTTGTCTTGATCTGTCTCTTCCCAATCTCGATCCCTCATTTCTCTCTTCTCTCTTTGTTTTCTCTCTCGCCAAAACCCTCATCTTTCTCCCTCAGATCGGTATTCGAGCGACAGATGGAAGGAGCTTCTGATCGACAAAGAAGAAGGGTCGTCTCCTTATCTGACCGCGAAGTTCACCTAGTCGTCCAGTCGTGCGTCCAACCTCGCATCCAGCCATAGCCACACCTTCAACCCATTCGTCACTCTAGGCCTATCCTTCTCCAAGTTCTTGCGTCTTTTTTCAAACTTACATCTTGATTTTCCTTACAAGCATTCTTCAACTCTTTTACAAGTGATTAGTCTTTCACTCGGGAGTATATATTTTGAGCAAAATGTCACATGCACCACCTATGACATGTATTTGGCGGTGCTCAAGGGTTATTTCTATCCCTAAAAACATTCACATTACCCGCATGTCTATTCGAAATGACACAAATTTCTTCTCGTTGAGTAACAAGTCCCCGAATGCAATTCATGAACCAATTTCAAGTTGCAATGCTTTCTCTCTCCACCAAAGCAAAAGCAATAGTAGAGTTGTTCATCTGCATCAACAACCATTGCAACTAAACAAACACATTTATACTTACCATCATGAATGTCCATCAATACTCAACAAGGGTATACAAAAATGAAATGCCCTAATAGTCGGGCCGAACACCACAAAAAACCACGAAGAACATGTTTACCTTCTAAATTGGTACGATAGGACCACTCCTTGTAAATTGTACCCGGATTGCCCAAATCAAGCGAGGACACATAGAATATGCTTTCATCCATCCTTCAAAAAGATGCTTCAATGCCTTATTAGCCTCTGCGTATGAGATATTGTAGTGAAATCGTTCCTTCACATTCTCCACAATACTCGCCGGAGTGGTCCCCAATTGTTTCTTAACCAACCTAGAATGTATTTGGAAATAAACAGGTAATGACTCAAGACCCCCTTGAACTTTCAAGTTGTGACAAGTTGCCTCCCAAATTTTTATTTTGATCTTTAACACTCTCCCAAACTATGCAATCGTGACAAACCCTCCTTACAACATATTTAATCTATAAAATTACATCTATTAAAGTATAAAATGATCAAAATATTTTTGATTTTTAACAAGTTGAAAGTTCAAAATGCATAATTATTTTAATTATCATACTAATATAAGTGTAATATTATTTATTAAATCTACTGCAGGTTTTTTTGTCATGATTGCATAGTTCAGAGGGTTGTTTGGTCAAAATAGAAGTTTGTGGGGGGAACTTGTCGCAACCCGAAAGTTTTAGGGGGTCCTAGGACATTACCTCGAAAATAAATCCACTACTTAAATGTCGATGATCCCGGCTAAGATTGGCATTCAAACAATTATGTGGTTCGACCAATATTTTTATAACAAAATGAACTTTTTTTCTTTGAATGAGATGCATGAAGCCGCCACCGGCACCTAGGATGTTGCTTGCATTTGACCGTATATACGAAGGGAGTTAATTTTATGGTGACAAATTCGTGGTGATGAGTAATTCTTGAATGTTTACCACCCATAAATGAAATACCCAGACATGAAGCACTTAGATTGATATGCTACCCTTCTTCGTGGTGGTTTTCTGAAAGGTTTGGAGTTTTCTTGAAAGTTTACCACCCATAAATTAAGTACTCGGATCAGAAACACTTCTCGTAGCATGATAAGATGTTTTTTGATGTTTTCTTCGACGTTTACCATCCATAAATGAAGTAATCAGACATGAAGCACTTAGAGTGACATTATATGCTTCATCGTGGTGGTTTCTTGAAAGGTTTAGTTTCTAGGAAGGTTACTACTCATAAATAAAGTAATCAGATCAGAAACACTTGTCGTAGTAGGTTATGATGCTTTGTGGTATTTTCTTGAAAGTTTACCACCCATAAACGAAGAAATCAGATAGAAAACACTTCTCGTAGTAGGATAAAATCATTTGTGGTGTTTTCTTGATTGGTTAACATCCATAGATGAAGTAATCGGATAAAAAATACATCTCATTGTAGGATAAGATGCTTTGTGGTGTTTTCTTGAATTGTTACCAACCATAAATGAAATAATCGGTTCAAAAACAATTTTCGTGGTAGGATAAGATACTTTGTAATGCTTTCTTGAATGGGTTACGACCCATAAATAATGTACTCAGATCAGAAATACTTCTCGTAGCATGATAAGATGCTTTCTGGTGTTTTCTTGAATGTTTACCACCCGTAAATGAAATACTCAGACATGAAGCACTTAGATTGATATTCTACCCTTCTTCGTTGTGGTTTTCTGAAAGGTTTGGAGTTTTCTTGAAAGCTTACCACCCGTAAATAAAGTACTCGGATCAGAAACACTTCTCGTAGCATGATAAGATGCTTCGTGGTGTTTTATTCAACATTTACCATCAATATAAGAAGTAATCAGACATGCAGCACTTAGAGTGGCATTCTATGCTTCTTCGTGGTGATTTCTTGAAAGGTCTAGGGTTTCTTGAAAGGTTACCACTCATAAATGAAGTAATCATATCAGAAACACTTCTCGTAGTAGGCTATGAAGCTTTGTGAAATTTTCTTGAAAGGTTACCACCCACAAACGAAGTAATCAGATAGAAAACACTTCTCGTTGTAGGATAAGATCCTTTGTTGTGTTTTCTTGAATAGTTACCATCCGTAGATGAAGTAATCGGATAGAAAAATACTTTTCTAGTAGGATAAGATGCTTTGTGGTGTTTTCTTGAATTATTAGCACTCATAAATGAAGTAATCCGATCAGAAACACTTCTCGTGGTAGGATAAGATGGTTTGTGGTGTTTTCTTGAATGGTTACTACCCTAAAATAAAGTACTCGGATCAGAACACTTCTCGTAGTAGGATAATATGCTTTGTGGTGTTTTCTTGAATGTTTACCACCCATAAATGAAATACACAAACATGAAGCACTTACATTGATATTCTACGCTTCTTCGTGGTAGTTTTCTGAAAGGTTTGAAGTTTTCTTGAAAGTTTACCTCCCATAAATGAAGTACTCGGATCAGAAACACTTCTCCTACCATGATAAGATGCTTTGTGGTGTTTTCTTCGACGTTTACCACCCATAAATGAAATAATAAGACATGAAGCACTTAGATTAGCATTCTATGCTTCTTCGTGGTGGTTTCTTGAAAGGTTTAGAGTTTCTTCAAAGGTTACCACCCATAAAGGAAGTAATCAGATAGAAAACACTTCTCGTAGTAGGATAAGATCATTTGTGATGTTTTCTTGAATGGTTACCATCAAATGATGAAGTAATCGGATAAAAAACATTTCTCATTGTATGATAAGATACTTTGTGGTGTTTTCTTGAATTGTTACCACCCATAAATAAAATAATCGGTTCAAAAACAATTTCCGTGGTAGGATAAGATGCTTTGTAGTGTTTTCTTGAATGGTTACAACCCATAAAAGATGTACTCATATCAGAAACACTTCTCGTTGCATGATAATTTGCTTTGTCATGTTTTCTTGAATGTTCACTAGCCGCAAACTGAAATACTCAGACATGAAGCACTTAGAGATATATTCTACGCTTTTTCATTGTGGTTTTCTGAAAGGTTTGGAGTTTTCTTGAAAGTTTACCAGCCAAAAATGAAGTACTCGGATTAGAAACACTTCTTGTAGCAAGATAAGATGCTTTGTGGTGTTTTCTTCAACGTTTTCCACCCATAAAAGAATTAATCACACATAAAGTACTTAGAGTGGCATTCTATAATTCTACGTGGTGGTTTCTTGAAAGGTTTAGATTTCTTGGAAGGTTACCACTCCTAAATGAAGTAATCAGATAAAAAACACTTCTCGTAGTAGGCTATGATGCTTTGTGGAGTTTTCTTGAAAGGTTACAACTCATAAACAAAGTAATCAGATAGAAAACACTTCTCGTAGTAGGATAAGATCCTTTGTGGTGTTTTCTTGAATGGTTACCATCCATAGATGAAGTAATCGGATTGAAAAACACTTTCCTAGTAAGATAATATGCTTTGTGATGTTTTCTTGAATTGTTACTACTCATAAATGAAGTAATCCGATCAGAAACACTTCTCGTGGTAGGATGAGATGCTTTGTGGTGTTTTCTTGAATGATTACTTCCCTAAAATGATGTACTCGGATCAGAACACTTCTCGTAGCAGGATTAGATGCTTTGTGGTGTTTTCTTGAATGTTTACCACCCATAAATGAAATACTCAGACATGAAGCACTTAGATTGATATTCTACGCTTCTTCCTTTTTGAGTAAAAAGCGAAATAATCCGCCTATTTCATTGAAACAGGAGTTTTTCCAAACCTAAAACTTGCAATCATCAAATGCAAGTGTCTAATTCTATTGCATCAACTTACCAACTATCTATGATGCTTTTCATAATATCATCAATACTATCCTATTACAAAACAAGTGTTTAGCAATCACAAAATATCACAGTATTAACAAAGAAACGAGATCATCACAAAAACAGATAACATGTTTCATCAAAAACAATCATCCAGATCAGCTAAATCAATGTCATCAGCCTCCTCTGTTCCATACCAGATCCAATACCATCATCATATGGCTTCCTCTTTCGAGAGTAAGTATAGGAAGGTCCCGCACATCCTGAGGAAACATCACATGTAATTTTAGAAAAGACGCATCTTTGTTATTTTGGCACCAATATGATAGTATATTACTAATCTGTAGAGCTAATGTTCTAACATTTTTTGGTTTTTTCTCTGTGAAACATAGTTTATTCCTCTCCAATCAGACATTCTAGATCACTGCTCCTCTAATTAGTTCCACAAATAGGGTGTCTTTTAATGGTATCATAGCATCTATTTTCCATAGATCTTCTAATTTGTTTCCTTCAAATTCAAAATTATTGTATCTCCCTATCCATTTCCATATTCCATTGATCAAAGGACAGCTGACAAATAGATGATCAATAGTTTCTACTTCACTGCAGAACTTGCATGTTGTATCAATTTGTGAACCTTTTTTTTTTTTTGCAAAAAGGCTTTAGTTAAAACCCTTTTTCTTCTAACTAACCAAATAAAAACCTTAATCTTGAGTGGGAGTTTTGACTTCCAAATTAAATTCATTTTGGTTTTCTGAAAGGTTTGGAGTTTTTTGAAAGTTACCACCCATAAATGAAGTACTTGGATTAGAAACACTTATCGTAGCAAAATAAGATGCTTTATGGTGTTTTCTTC
The DNA here is from genome assembly GCA_964058865.1 of Eleocharis quinqueflora. NCBI lineage: Eukaryota > Viridiplantae > Streptophyta > Magnoliopsida > Poales > Cyperaceae > Eleocharis > Eleocharis quinqueflora. The sequence goes on from CAXKVX010000549.1 coordinate 383,988, forward strand.
AACGTTTACCACCCATAAATGAATTAATCAGACATGAAGCACTTAGAGTGGCATTCTATACTTCTTCGTGGTGGTTTCTTGAAAGGTTTAGAGTTTCTTGGAAGGTTACCACTCATAAATGATGTAATCAGATAAAAAACACTTCTCGTAGTCGGCTATGATGTTTTGTGGAGTTTTCTTGAAAGGTTACCACCCATAAACGAAGTAATCAGATAGAGCACTTCTCGGAGTAGGATAAGATCATTTCTGGTGTTTTCTTGAATCGTTACCATCCATAGATGAAGTAATCAGATAAAAAAATACTTCCCTAGTAGGATAAGATACTTTGTGGTGTTTTCTTGAATTGTTACCACTCATAAATGAAGTAATCCGATCAGAAACACTTCTCGTGGTAGAATAAGATGCTTTCTGGTGTTTTCTTGAATGGTTACTACCCTAAAATGAAGTACTCGGATCAGAAACACTTCTAGTAGCATGATATGATGCTTTGTGGTGTTTTCTTCGTCGTTTACCACCCATAAATGAAATAATCAGACATTAAGCACTTAGATTAGCATTCTATGCTTCTTCGTGGTGGTTCCTTGAAAGGTTTAGAGTTTCTAGGAAGGTTACTACTCATAAATGAAGTAATCAGATAAAAAACCTTTATCGTAGTAGGCTATGATTTTGTGGTGTTTTCTTAAAAGGTTACCATCCATAGATGAACTAATCGGATAAAAAACACTTCTCATTGTAAGATAAAATGCTTTGTGGTGTTTTCTTGAATTGTTACACTCATAAATGAAATAATCGGTTCAAAAACAATTTTCGTGGTAGGATAAAATGCTTTGTAGTGTTTTCTTGAATGGTTACGATCGAGATATAATGTACTCAGATCAGAAACACTTCTCGTAGCATGATAAGATGTTTTGTGGTGTTTTTTTGAATGTTTACCACCCGCAAATGAAATACTCAGATGAAAAACACTTCTCGTAGCATGATAAGATGATTTATGGTATTTTCTTTAATGTTTATCACTCGTAAATGAATTAATCAGACATGGAGCACTTAGATTGATATTCTATGCTTCTTTCTGGTAATTTTTTTGAAAGGTTTAGTGTTTCTTGGAAGGTTACCACTCATAAATGAAGTAATCAGATAAAAAACACTTCTCGTAGTAGGCTATGATGCTTTGTGGTGTTTTCTTGAAAGGTTACCACCCATAAATGAAGACATCAGATAGAAAACACTTCTCGTAGTAGGATAAGATCCTTTGTGGTGTATTCTTGAATGGTTACCATCTAATAGGATAAAAAACACTTCTCATTGTAGGATGAGATGCTTTGTGGTGTTTTCTTGATTTGTTACAGCCATAAATGAAATAATCGGTTCAAAGACAATTTTCCTGGTAGGATAAGATGCTTTGTAGTGTTTTCTTGAATGGTTACGACCCATAAATAATGTACAAGTATCAGAAATACTTCTCGTAGCATGATAAGATGCTTTGTCGTGTTTCTTGAATGTTTACCACCAATAAATGAAATACTCAAACATGAAGCACTTAGATTGATATTCTACGCTTCTTCGTGGTGGTTTTCTAAAAGGTTTGGAGCTTTCTTGAAAGTTTACCACCCATAAATGATGTAATCAGATCAAAAGCACTTCTCGTAGCATGATAAGATGATTTGTGGTATTTTCTTCCATGTTTACCACCCATAAATGAATTAATGAAACATGAAGCACTTAGATTCATATTCTACGCTTCTCCGTGGTGGTTTCTTGAAAGGTTTAGAGTTTCTTGGAAGGTTACCACTCATAAATGCAGTAATCAGATAAAAAACCCTTCTCGTAGTAGGCTATGATATTTTGTGGAGTTTTCTTGAAAGGTTACCACCCATAAACGAAGTAATCAGATAGAAAACACTTCTCGTAGTAGAATAAGATTCTTTGTGGTGTTTTCTTGAATGGTTACCATCCATAGATGAAGTAATCGGATAGAAAAATACTTCTCCAGTAGGATAAGATGCTTTGTGGTGTTTTCTTGAATTGTTACCACACAGAAATGAAGTAATCCGATCAGAAACACTTCTCGTGGTAGAATAAGATGGTTTGTGGTGTTTTCTTGAATGGTTACTACCCTAAAATGATGTACTCGGATCAGAAGACTTCTCGTAGCAGGATAAGATGCTTTGTGGTGTTTTCTTGAATGTTTACCACCCATAAATGAAATACTCAGACATGAAGCACTGAGATTGATATTCTACGCTTCTTCATTGTGGTTTTCTAAAACGTTTGGAGTTTTCTTGAAAGTTTACCACCCATAAATGAAGTACTCGAATTAGAAACACTTCACGTAGCAAGATAAGATGCTTTGTGGTGTTTTCTTCAACGATTACCACCCATAAATGAATTAATCAGACATGAAGCACTTGGAGTGACATTCTATACTTCTTCGTGGTGGTTTCTTGAAAGGTTTAGAGTTTCTTGGAAGGTTACCACTCATAAATGTAGTAATCAGATAAAAAACACTTCTCGTAGTCGGCTGTGATGCTTTGTGTAGTTTTCTTGAAAGATTACCACCCATAAACGAAGTAATCAGATAGAGCACTTCTCGTAGTAGGATAAGATCATTTGTGGTGTTTTCTTGAGTGGTTACCATCCATAGATGAAGTAATTGGATAGAAAAATACTTCCCCAGTAGGATAAGATGCTTTGTGGTGTTTTCTTGAATTGTTACCACACAAAAATGAAGTAATCTGATCAGAAACACTTCTCGTGGTAGAATAAGATGCTTTGTGGTATTTTCTTGAATGGTTACTACCCTAAAATGATGTACTCAGATCAGAACACTTCTGTAGTAGGATATGATGCTTTGTGGTGTTTTCTCGAATGTTTACCACCCATAAATGAAATACTCAATCATGAAGCACATAGATTGATATTCTACGCTTCTTCGTGGTGGTTTTCTAAAAGGTTTGGAGTTTTCTTGAATGTTTACCACCCATAAACGATGTAATCAGATCAAAAACACTTCTCGTAGCATGATAAGATGATTTGTGTTATTTTTTTCAATGTTTACCACCCATAAATGAATTAATGAAACATGAAGAACTTAGATTCATATTCTACGCTTCTTCGTGGTGGTTTTTTTGAAAGGTTTAGGGTTTCTTGCAAGGTTGCCACTCATAAACAAAGTAATAAGATAGAAAACACTTCTTGTAGTAGGATAAGATCCTTTGTGGTGTTTTCATGAATGGTTACCATCCATTGATGAAGTAATCAGATAAAAAACACTTCTCATTGGAGGATAAGATGCTTTGTGGTGTTTTCTTTAATTGTTACCACCCATAAATAAAATAATCGGTTCAAAAACAATTTTTGTGGTAGGATAAGATGCTTTTTAGTGTATTCATGAATTGTTACGATCCATAAATAATGTACTCTGATCAGAAACACTTCTCGTAGCACAATAAGATGCTTTGTCATGTTTTTTTAATGTTTACCAGCCGCATATGAAATACTCAGACATGAAGAACATAGATTGATATTCTACGCTTCTTCATTGTGGTTTTCTGAAACGTTTGGAGTTCTCTTGAAAGTTTACCACCCATAAATGAAGTACTCGGCTTAGAAGCACTTCTCGTAGCAAGATTCTTGCTTTGTGGTGTTTTCATCAACGCTTACCACCCATAAATGAATTAATCAGACATGAAGCAGTTATAGTGACATTCTATACTTGTTCGTGGTGGTTTGTTGAATGGTTTAGAGTTTCTGGAAGGTTACCACTCATAAATGAAGTAATGAGATAAAAAACACTTCTCGCCGTAGGCTATGATGCTTTGTGGAGTTTTCTTGAAAGGTTACCACCCATAAACGAAGTAATCAGATAGGAAACACTTCTCGTAGTAGGATAAAATCCTTTGTGGTGATTTCTTGAATGGTTACCATTCATAGATGAAGTAATCAGATAGAAAAACACTTCCCTAGTAGGATAAGTTGCTTTGTGGTGTTTTCTTGAATTGTTACTACTTACAAATGCAGTAATCCGATCAGAAACACTTCTCGTGATAGGATAAGATACTTTGTGGTGTTTTATTGAATGTTTACCACCAATAAATGAAATACTCAAACATGAAGCACTTAGATTGATATTCTATGCTTCTTCGTGGTGGTTTTCTAAAAGGTTTGGAGTTTTCTTGAAAGTTTACCACCCATAAATGATGTAATTAGATCAAAAGCACTTCTCGTAGCATGATAAGATGATTTGTGGTATTTTCTTCCATGTTTACCACCCATAAATGAATTAATGAAACATGAAGCACTTAGATTCATATTCTACGCTTCTCCGAGGTGGTTTCTTGAAAGGTTTAGGGTTTCTTGCAAGGTTGCCACTCATAAATGAAGTAATCAGATAAAAAACACTTCTCGTAGTAGGTTATGATGCTTTGTGGTGTTTTCTTGAATGGTTACCACCCATAAACGAAGTAATCAGATAAAAAACACTTCTCGTAGTAGAATAAGATTCTTTGTGGTGTTTTCTTGAATTGTTACCATCCATAGATGAAGTAATCGGATAGAAAAATACTTCCCCAATAGGATAAGATGCTTTGTGGTGTTTTCTTGAATTGTTACCACTCAGAAATTAAGTAATCCGATCAGAAACACTTCTCTTGGTAGAATAAGATGCTTTGTGCTGTTTTCTTCAACGTTTACCACCCATAAATGAATTAATCATACATGAAGCACTTAGAGTGGCATTCTATACTTCTTCGTGGTGGTTTCTTGAAAGGTTTAGAGTTTCTTGGAAGGTTACCACTCATAAATGTAGTTATCAGATAAAAAAACACTTCTCGTAGTCGGCTATGATGCTTTGTGTAGTTTTCTTGAAATGTTACCACCCATAAACGAAGTAATCAGATAGAAAACACTTCTCGTAGTAGGATAAGATCCTTTGTGGTGTATTCTTGAATGGTTACCATCCATAGATGAAGTAATGGGACAAAAAAACACTTCTCATTGTAGGATAAGATGCTTTGTGGTGTTTTATTGAATTGTTACCACCCATAAATGAAATAATCGGTTCAAAAATAATTTTCGTGGTAGGATAAGATGCTTTGTAGTGTTTTCTTGAATGGTTACGACCCATAAATTATGTACTCTGATCAGAAACACTTCTCGTAGCACGATAAGATGCTTTGTCATGTTTTCTTGAATGTTTACCAGCCGCAAATGAAATACTCAGACATGAAGCACTTAGATTGATATTGTACGCTTCTTCATTGGGGTTTTCTGAAACGTTTGGAGTTCTCTTGAAAGTTTACCACCCATAAATGAAGTACTCGGCTTAGAAGCACTTCTCGTAGCAAGATTCTTGCTTTGTGGTGTTTTCTTCAACGCTTACTGCCCATAAATGAATTAATCAGACATGAAGCAGTCATGGTGACATTCTATGCTTATTCGTGGTGGTTCCTTGAAAGGTTTAGAGTTTCTAGGAAGGTTACTACTCATAAATGAAGTAATCAGATAAAAAACACTTCTCGTAGTAGGCTATGATGCTTTGTGGAGTTTAAAGGTTACCACCCATAAACGAAGTAATCAGATAGAAAACACTTCTCGTAGTAGGATAAAATCTTTTGTGTGTTTTCTTGAATGGTTACTATCCATAGATGAAGTAATCAAATAGAAAAATACTTCCCTAGTAGGATAAGTTGCTTTGTGGTATTTTCTTGAATTGTTACTACTTATAAATGAAGTAATCCTATCAGAAACACTTCTCGTGGTAGGATAAGATGCTTTGTAGTGTTTTCTGGAATGGTTACGACCCATAAATGAAATACTCAAACATGAAGCACATAGATTGATATTCTACGCTTCTTCGTGATAGTTTTCTAAAAGGTTTGAAGTTTTCTTGAAAGTTTACCACCAATAAATGATGTACTCGGATCAGAAACACTTGTCGTAGTAGGATAAGATCCTTTGTGGTGTTTTCATGAATGGTTACCATCCATTGATGAAGTAATCAGATAAAAAACACTTCTCGTAGTAGGCTATGATGCTTTGTGGAGTTTTTTTGAAAGGTTACCAACCATAAACGAAATAATCAGATAGAAAACACTTCTCGTAGTAGGATAAAATCATTTGTGGTGTTTTCTTGAATGGTTACCATCCATAGATGAAGTAATCAGATAGAAAAACACTTCCCTAGTAGGATAAGTTGCTTTGTAGTGTTTTCTTGAATTGTTACTACTTAAAAATGAAGTAATCCGATCAGAAACACTTCTCGTGGGAGGATAAGATGCTTTGTGGTGTTTTCTTGAATGGTTACTGTCCTAAAATGAAGTACTCGGATCAGAACACTTCTCGTAGTAGGATACGATGCTTTGTGGTGTTTTCTTGAATGTTTACCACCAATAAATTAAATACTCAAACATGAAGCACTTAGATTGATTTTCTAAGCTTCTTCGTGGTGGTTTTTCTAAAAAGGTTTGGAGTTTTCTTGAAAGTTTTCCGCCCATAAATGATGTAATCAGATCAAAAATACTTCTCGTTGCATGATAAGATGATTTGTGGTATTTTCTTCACTGTTTACCACCCATAAATGAATTAATCAAACATGAAGCACTTAGATTCATATTATTCGCTTCTTCGTGGTGGTTTCTTGAAAGGTTTAGGGTTTCTTGCAAGGTTGCCACTCATAAATGAAGTAATCAGATAAAAAACACTTCTCGTAGTAGGTTATGATGCTTTGTGGTGTTTTCTTGAATGGTTACCACCCATAAACGAAGTAATCAAATAAAAAACACTTCTCATTGTAGGATAAGATGCTTTGTGGTGTTTTCCTGAATTGTTACCACCTAAAATGAAATAATCGGTTCAAAAACAATTTTCGTGGTAGGATAAGATGCTTTGTAGTGTTTTCTTGAATGGTTACGACCCATAAATGATGTACTCATATCAGAAACACTTCACGTAGCATGATAAGATGCTTTGTCGTGTTTCTTGAATGTTTACCACCCGCAAATGAAATACTCAGACATGAAGCACTTAGATTGATATTCTACGTTGTTTCATTGTTGTTTTCTGAAAGGTTTGGAGCTTTCTTAAAAGTTTACCAACCATAAATGAAGTACTCAGATTAGAAACACTTCTCGTAGCAAGATAAGATGATTTGTGATGTTTTCTTCCACGTTTACCACCCATAAATGAATTAATCAGACATGAAACCACTCATAAATGTAGTAATCAGATAAAAACACTTCTCGTAGTCGGCTATGATGCTTTGTGGAGTTTTCTTGAAAGGTTACCACCCATAAACGAAGTTATCAGATAGAAAACACTTCTCGTAGTAGGATAAGATCCTTTGTGGTGTTTTCTTGAATGGTTACCATCCATAGATGAAGTAATCGGATAGAAAAATACTTCCCCAGTAGGATAAGATGCTTTGTGGTGTTTTCTTGAATTGTTACCACTCAGAAATGAAGTAATCCGATCAGAAACACTTCTCGTGGTAGAATAAGATGCTTTGTGGTGTTTTCTTGAATGGTTAATACCCTAAAATGATGTACTCGGATCAGAACACTTCTCGTAGTAGGATAAGATGCTTTGTGGTGTTTACTCGAATGTTTACAATCCATAAATGAAATACTCAAACATGAAGAACATAGATTGATAATTCTACGCTTTTCCTGATAGTTTTCTGAAAGGTTTGAAGTTTTCTTGAAAGTTTACCACCAATATATGAAGTACTCGAATCAGAAACACTCTCGTAGTAGGATAAGATCATTTGTGGTGTTTTCATGAATTGTTACCATCCATTGATGAAGTAATCAGATAAAAAACACTTCTCATTGTAGGATAAGATGCTTTGTGGTATTTTCTTGAATTGTTACCACCCATAAATGAAATAATCGGTTCAAAAACAATTTTCGTTGTAGGAAAAGATGCTTTGTAGTGTTTTCTTGAATGGTTACGACCCATAAATTATGTACTCTGATAAAAAACAGTTCTCGTAGCACGATAAGATGCTTTGTCATGTTTTCTTGAATGTTTACCAGCCGCAAATGAAATACTCAGACATGAAGCACTTAGATTGATATTCTACGCTTCTTCATTGTGGTTTTCTGAAACGTTTGGAGTTCTCTTGAAAGTTTACCACCCATAAATGAAGTACTCGGCTTAGAAGCACTTCTCGTAGCAAGATTCTTGCTTTGTGGTGTTTTCTTCAACGCTTACCGCCCATAAATGAATTAATCAGACATGAAGCAGTCATGGTGACATTCTATGCTTATTCGTGGTGGTTCCTTGAAAGGTTTAGAGTTTCTAGGAAGGTTACTACTCATAAATGAAGTAATCAGATAAAAAACACTTCTCGTAGTAGGATAAGATGCTTTGTGGTGTTTTCGTGAATGTTTACCATCCATAAATGAAGTAATCAGACGTCAAGCACTTGGAGTGGTATTATATGCTTCAATGTGGTGGTTTTAAGAAAGATTACCACGCTTAAATGAAGTACTAAAAAAAAGAAACACTTCTCATAGTAGGCTATGATGCTTTGTGGTGTTTTCTTGAATATTTACCACCCATAAATGAAGTACTCAGATCAGAAACATTTCTCATAGCATGATAAGATGCTTTGTGGTGTTTTCTTGAATACTTACCACCCATAAATGAAGTACTCAGATCAGAAACATTTCTCATAGCATGATAAGATGCTTTGTGGTGTTTTCTTCAACGTTTAAAATTTATAAATGAAGTAATCAGACATGGAGCACTTAGAATGACATTCTATGCTTCTTTGGGGGGTGGTTTCTTGAAAGTTTAGAGTTTTGTGAAAGGTTACCACTCACAAATGAAGTACTCAGATTAGAAATATTTCTCGTAGCATGATAAGATGTTTTTTGTGGTGTTTTCTTGAATGTTTACCATCCATAAATGAAATACTCAGACATGAAGCACTTATAGTGACATTCTATACTTCTTCGTGGTGGTTTCTTGAAAGGTTTGGAGTTTCTTGGAAGGTTACCACCCATAAATGAAGTAATTAGATAAAAAAAACCCTTCTCGTAGTAGGCTATGATGCTTTGTTGAGTTTTCTTGAAAGGTTACCACCCATAAACGAATCAGATAGAAAACACTCTCGTAGTAGGATAAGATCCTTTGTGGTGTTTTCTTGAATGGTTACCATCCATAGATGAAGTAATCGGATAGAAAAACACTTCCCTAATAGGATAAGATGCTTTGTGATGTTTTCTTGAATTGTTACCACTCATAAATGAAGTAATCCGATCAGAAACACTTCTCGTGGTAGGATAAGATGCTTTGTGGTGTTTTCTTGAATGGTTACTACCCAAAAATGAAGTACTCAGATCAGAACACTTCTCGTAGTAGGATAAGATGCTTTGTGGTGTTTTCATGAATGTTTACCATCCATAAATGAAGTAATTAGACGTCAAGCACTTGGAGTGGTATTCTATGCTTCTATGTGGTGGTTTTAAGAAAGATTACCACGCTTAAATGAAGTACTAAATAAAAGAAACACTTCTCATAGTAGGCTATGATGCTTTGTGGTGTTTTCTTGAATGTTTACCACCCATAAATGAAGTACTCGGATCAGAAACACTTCTCATAGCATGATAAGATGCTTTGTGGTGTTTTCTTCAACGTTTAAAATCCATAAATGAAGTAATCATACATGAAGCACTTAGAGTGGCATTCTATGCTTCTTTGGGGTGGTTTCTTGAAAGTTTAGAGTTTCGTGGAAGGTTACCACTCATAAATGAAGTACTCAGATCAGAAATATTTCTCGTAGCAGGATAAGATGTTTTGTGGTGTTTTCTTGAATGTTTACCATCCTTAAAAGAAATACTCAGACATGAAGCACTTAGATTGATATTCTACGCTTCTTCGTTGCGGTTTTCTGAAAGGTTTGGAGTTTTCTTGAAAGTTTACCACCTATAATAAAGTACTCAGATCAGAAACACTTCTCGTAGCATGATAAGATGCTTTGTGGTGTTTTCTTGAATGGTTACCACCCATAAATGATTTACTCAGATCAGAAACACTTCTCGTAGCAGGATAAGATGTTTTGTGGTGTTTTCTTGAAAGTTTACCACCCATAAATAAAGTACTCGGATCAGAAACACTTATCATAGCATGATAAGATGCTTTGTGGTGTTTTCTTCAACGTTACCACCCATAAGTGAAGTAATCAGACATGCAGCACTTAGAGTGGCATTCTATGCTTCTTCGTAATCAGACATGCAACACTTAGAGTGTCATTTTGTTACCTTAAGTATTATTGAATTTATGAATCATTCATTTATCTGACTAAAATCAATAACTGAAATTGTGAAACTTCATAATATAGATGATATATATTCTTCAAAGTCTCTAACCAAGGTAATTAGCAGGAACACTAACTTACCGTTACAAGGTTAGAATGTGGATTAAAAGATGGTTAAGTTTTACAAACCATAGACATGAGATGTCGTTTTAATCACATGAATACATGTTAGAGGAACATGATATTTGACAGACCTCGAATGAAACATTAAATGGAATTGTGTACGTGTCATTAATGTTTTCATTCAGTATTAAGTTCTAAAGTATGAGGTATTCATCTTTCCTACTAAGAGATGTGTATGTGTGATTGTTATCTAACTATGTCGGTAAAACGCAGTCATAACAGTAGCTTTTTGGTATACATAGCTTAGTTGAGGTAGTGATGGTTTACTGAAGTACTATTGTCCCTCGTATCTTGATACGAGTTACAATATCACTGGGCCCCTTGATAGAGTAAGATTATCTGCATGCGGTGTAATTACAAGTGTAATTATATTTGATAAGTCTGCTCAAGATCGAGAAAAGATTAAGTTTGCAAGGATGACACACACCTACCTTGAAACTAATCTGATACTGTGAGACGAAAGAATTAACACGACTAAAATGTTTAGTGGATCGTAATATTGCATAAGTACAACATCATCTGTGTAATTGGATGGTCATAGCGCATATGTCAGATGTCTCCTATGATTATAGAAGTTAAAATGATTTTAATTCTATTTACCAACATAACACAGATCCTATTGGGTCACATCGTATAGGAGCTAATCAGATAATCTTAATGATTAATTGTAAATTAGTTATAATTAATATTAAGATGGTTATAATTAATTATATGTGATATGATTAAATTATATATGTCATATAAGATGACAAGCAAAAACAACGGTTGAATTTATAAACGTATACGATACGTTGTATAAAATCATACAGAAACCGAACCGATACTAAACCCTGAGAAATATAATTATTGAGAACAATTATATATTTATATATATTTAATTTAGATTTTAAATATTAATTATGATATTGAATTTGAAATGAAAATCATTATCAAATTAAAACTTTAATTAAAATTAAAATCTTAATTAAAATAAAAAAAATCAAATGGAGGTCGGCACATAAATCATGAAGTGGCATATAAGCATATCACATAATTTGATATTTTTTGGTATGTGTGACGTCAACCAAAAACACAAAAGAATGAGGTGGCACTTTGACTATTTTGGCTCATGCCAAAACGACAAGTCGGCAAGTGAGGTCGGCAATGATTTTCATGAGAATTTTTGTGTGCCGACATGCATATGTTCATAGGGGCATTTTGGTCTTTTCACATTCTCAGGGATATTTTGGTAATCGGCCAACCTCCTCATTTTTGCTATAAATAGAGGAGTAAGGGAAGAGAGAAATATATACAATTTCATTCGACTCGTATCTGTTAACTCAAGATCGAATCGATAAATATATTTTTCCTCTTTATTTCGGTTACGGTTATTTACGGGATTCGAAAAATAGTATTTTGCGAAGGAACGGTATTTCATATTTGAATAACTGCGAGTCGTAAAGATATTTATTTAGTCCTTATCTCGGTGAATAGTGTTTTTGCGAGATAACGCGGTTTACGGTATTTCTGGCAGAAGAAGTAAGCCGCTCTCTGGTCGTCCTGGTGGACATCTAATAGAGGTATCAGACGTCTGATACTCCAAGGAGAAGAGCGTCTGTGATTTGGCCTTCCGAGTCTTTTGCGGTCCAATTCGAATTTGGAACAAGGTATTAATGTTATATTAATCTATTTAATTTGTAAGTAGTTTAAAGTTTTAGAATTTAGTTAAGGAGTAGATATGTTTAGGGATTAAGTAGGGTTTTGATGTTAGGGATAAATGGGAGGTAGACACCCTATGTGGTTTATCCGACATACCCCGCTTAATCCTCGGCTTAAGTCAGAGGTAAAATTTTTGTTTTACGGTCTTTCCGCTGCTTAGGCCAATTGACGGGTTTGAACTGTTTGTAACCCAACATATCACCCATAAATAAAGTACTCGGATCAGAAACACTTATCGTAGCATGATAAGATGTTTTGTGGTGTTTTCTTCAACGTTTACAACCCATAAGTGAAGTAATCAGACATGCAGCACATAGAGTTGCATTCTATGCTTCTTCATGGTGGTTTCTTGAAAGGTTTAGAGTTTCTTGTAAGGTTACCACTCACAAATGAAGTAATATGATCAGAAACAATTTTTGTAGTAGGATAAGATGTTGTGTAGTGTTTTCTTGAATGGTTACCACCCATAAATGTTGTACTCGGACAGAAACAATTCTTGTAGCAGGATAAGATGATTTGTGGTATTTTCTTGAATGTTTACCACCCATAAATGAAAAACTCAGACATGAAGCACTTAGATTGATATTATACGCTTCTTCGTTGTGGTTTTTTGAAAGATTTGAAGTTTTCTCGAAAGTTTACCACCCATAAATGAAGTACTCATATCAGAAACACTTCTCGTAGCATGATAAGATGCTTTGTGGTGTTTCTTCAACGTTTACCACCCATCAGTGAAGTAATCAGACATGCAGCACTTAGAGTGGCATTCTATGCTTGTTCGTGGTAGTTTCTTGAAAGGTTTAGAGTTTCTTGGAAGGTTACCACTCACAAATGAAGTAATCAGATCAGAAACACTTCTTGTAGTAGGATAAGATGATGTGTAGTGTTTTCTTGAATGGTTATCACCCATAAATGATGTACTTAGATCAGAAACACTTCTCGTAGCAGGATAAGATGCTTTGTGATGTTTTCTTGAATGTTTACCACCCATAAATGATGTACTCAGATCACAAACACTTCTCGTAGCATGATAAGATGATTTGTGGTGTTTTCTTCAACGTTTACCACCCAATAATGAATTAGTCAGACATGAAGCAATTAGAGTGACATTTTATGCTTCTTTGTGGTAGTTTCTTGAAAGGTGTAGAGTTTCTTGAAATGTTATCACTCATAAATAAAGTAATCGGATAGAAAAATACTTCCCTAGTAGGATAAGATGCTTTGTGGTGTTTTCTTGAATGGTTACCACTCATAAATGAAGTAATCCGGTCAGAAATACTTCTCGTGGTAGGATAAGATGCTTTGTGGTATTTTCTTGAATGGTACCACCCATAAATGAAATACTCAGACATGAAGCACTTAGATTGATATTCTATGCTTCTTCGTGGTGGATTTCTGAAAGGTTTGGAGTTTTCTTGAAAGTTTACCACCTATAAATGAAGTACTCGGATCAGAAACACTTGTCGTAGATGATAAGATGCTTTGTGGTGTTTTCTTCAACGTTTACCATCCATAAATGAAGTAATCAGACATGCAGCACTTATAGTGGCATTCTATGCTTCTTCGTGGTGGTTCTTGAAAGGTTTAGAGTTTCCTGGAAGGTTACCACTCACAAATGATGTAATCAGATCAGAAACACTTCTTGTAGTTGGCTATGAGGCTTTGTGGAGTTTTCATAAAGGTTACCACCCATAAATGAAGTAATCAGATAGAAAACACTTCTTGTGATAGGATAAGATGCTTTGTGGTGTTTTTTTGAATGGTTACTACCCTAAAATGAAGTACTCGGATCAGAACTTTTTTCGTAGTAGGATTAGACGCTTTGTGGTGTTTTCTTGATTGTTTACCACCCATAAATGAGGTAATCAGACGTGAAGCACTTGGAGGGTATTCTGTGCTTCTATGTGGTGGTTTTAATAAATGTTACCACACCTAAATGAAGTATTCGAAGAAGAAACACTTCTTATAGTAGGTTATGATTCTTTGTGGTGTTTTCTAGAATGTTTACCACCCATAAATGAAGTATTAAGATGAGAAACACTTCTCGTAGTAGGATAAGACGCTTTTTGGTATTTTGTTGAATGTTTACACCCATAAAAAAGTAGTCAGACTTGAAGCACTTAGAAGATATTCTACGTTTCTTCGTGGTGATTTTCTAAAAGGTTTGGATTTTTCTTGAAAGTTCAGCACCCATAAATAAAGTACTCGGGTCAGAAACACTTCTCGTAGTATAATAAGATGCTTTGTGTTGTTTTCTTCAACGTTTACAACCCATAAGTGAAGTAATCAGACATGCAACACTTAGAGTGACATTCTATACTTCTTCGTGGCGGTTTCTTGAAAGGTTTAGAGTTTCTTAGATGGTTACCACTCACAAATGAAGTAATTAGATCAGAAACAATTCTTGTAGTAGGATAAGATGTTGTGTAGTGTTTTCTTGAATGGTTAACACCCATAAATGTTGTACTCGGATCAGAAATACTTCTCGTAGTAGGATATGATGCTTTGTGGTGTTTTCTCGAATGTTTACCATCCATAAATGAAAAACTCAGACATGAAGCACTTAGATTGATATTTTACGCTTCTTCGTTGTGGTTTTTTGAAAGATTTGAAGTTTTCTCGAAAGTTCACCACCCATAAATGAAGTACTCATATCAGAAACACTTCTCGTAGCATGATAAGATGTTTTGTGGTGTTTTCTTCAACGTTTACCACCCATAAGTGAAGTAATCAAATATGCAGCACTTAGAGTGGAATTATATGCTTGTTCGTGATGGTTTCTTGAAAGGTTTAGAGTTTCTTGGTAGGTTACCACTCACAAATGAAGTAATCAGATCCGAAACACTTCTTGTAGTAGGATAAAATGTTGTGTAGTGTTTTCTTGAATGATTATCACCCTTAAATGATGTACTCATATCAGAAATACTTCTCGTAGCAGGATAAGATGTTTTGTGGTGTTTTCTTGAATGTTTACCACCCATAAATGATGTACTCAGATCAGATACACTTCTCGTAGCATGATAAGATGATTTGTGGTGTTTTCTTCAACGTTTACCACCCAATAATGAATTAATCAGACATGAAGTAATTAGAGTGGCATTTTATGTTTCTTCGTGGTAGTTTTTTGAAAGGTTTAGAGTTTCTTGGAAGGTTATCACTCAAAAACACTTCTCGTAGTAGGCATTGATGTTTTGTGGAGCTTTCTTGAAATGTTATCGATCATAAATAATGTACTCAAATCAAAAAATATTTCTCGTAGCAGGATAAGATGTTTTATGGTTTTTTTGAATATTTTACCATTCATAAATGAAGTAATCAGATATGAAACGCTTAGAGTGGTATTTTTCGAGTTTGCTTTCGATGCATGTAACAAAATTTTAATGGATGCACGAAGTCGGTGGGAAACAAGACCTTTGAAAATACTTGTGCTTGAAAGATTGACTTATTGCCAAAGTTAGAGACCATGACCTCTCCAACATATACGATAGCCATGAATATCTTAATATGCCATATCAAGCTCTGAATCTTCACATTATGATTTCGAGGGCCAACTGATGAAGGAAATGATAAAGATTAAAAAGCCAAATGCGAAGAAATAATACATTCTTCTAAAACTGCTCATGAAAACAAGGCATGCATTTTATATTCTCCAAATTACTTAAATTATTAATTCTACTTTGTTTTAGAATATTGAGTAATTATAATGTCCTCTGTATTTCGCCTCCTTCCGTGTCCCCAGCAAAACGACAAACTGTATTTGGAATAACGACAAAGTTACGATCCATAGATGAAGTAATCGGATAAAAAAACACTTCTCCTTATAGGATAAGATTCTTTGTAGTGTTTTCTTGAATTGTTACCGCCCATAAATGAAATAATCGGTTCAAAAACAATTTTCGTGGTAGGATAAGATTCTTTGTAGTGTTTTCTTGAATGGTTATCACCCATAAATGATGTACTCAGATCAGAAACAATTCTCGTAACATGATAAGATGCTTTGTGGTATTTTCTTGAATGTTTACCACCCATAAATGAAATACTCATATCAGAAACAATTCTCGTAAAATGATAAGATGCTTTGTGGTGTTTTCTTCAACGTTATCACTCATAAATGAACTAATCATACTTGCAACACTTAGAGTTGCATTTTATACTTCTTCGTGGTGGTTTCTTGAAAGATTTAGTATTTTTTGAAAAGTTACCACTCACAAATGAAGTAAACAGAACAAAAACACTTCTATGCTTTTGAAGTTTCTTGAAAGGTTACCATCCATAAACGAAGTAATCAGATAGAAAATACTTCTCGTAGTAGGATAAGATCCATTGTGGTATTTTCTTGAATGATTACTATACATAGATGGAGTAATCGGATAGAAAAACACTTTCCTAGTAGGATAAAATGCTTTGTGATGTTTTCTTGAATTATTACCACTCATAAATGAAGTAATCTGATTAGAAATACTTCTCGTGGTAGGATAAGATGCTTTGTGGTGTTTTCTTGAATGGTTACCATCCTAAAATGAAGTACTCGGATCAGAATACTTCTCGTAGCAGGATAAGATACTTTGTGGTGTTTTCTTGAATGTTTACTATCCATAAATGAAAGTAATCAGACATGAAGCACTTGGAGGATATTTTATGCTTCTATGTGGTGGTTTTAAGAAAGGTTATCACGCTTAAATGAAGTACTCAAAGAAGAAACACTTCTCATAGTAGGCTATGATGCTTTGTGTTGTTTTCTTGAATGTTACCACCCATAAATGAAGTATTAAGATCTGAAACATTTCCCGTAGCAGGATAAGACGCTTTTTGGTGTTTTGTTGAATGTTTTCCATTCATAAATGAAGTACTCAGACATGAAGTACTTAGATTGGTATTCTATGGTTTTTCGTGGTGTTTTTCTGAAAGGTTTGGAGTTTTCTTGAAAGTTTAGCACCCATAAATGAAGTACTCGAATCAGAAACACTTCTCGTAGCATGATAAACCATGATTTGTGGTGTTTTCTTCAATGTTTAAAATCTATAAATGAAGTAATCAGACATGAAGCACTTAGAGTGACATTCTATGCTTCTTCGGGGTGGGTTCTTGAAAGTTTAGAGTTTCGTTGAAGGTTACCACTCACAAATGAAGTAATTAGATCAGAAACACATCTTGTAGTAGGATAAGATGTTGTATAGTATTTTCTTGAATGGTTACCACCCATAAATGATGTATTTAAGATCAGAAACACTTCTCGTAGCAGGATAAGATGTTTTGTGGTGTTTTCTTAAATGTGTACCATCCATAAATGAAATAATCAGACATGAAGCACTTAGATTGATATTTTACGCTTATTCATTATGGTTTTCTGAAAGGTTTGGAGTTTTCTTGAAAGTTTAGCACCCATAAATGAAGTACTCGGATCGGAAACACTTCTCGTAGCATGATAAGATGCTTTGTGGTGTTTTCTTCAACGTTTACCACCCATAAATGAAGTAATCAGACATGCAACACTTAGAGTGACATTCTATGCTTCTTCGTGGTGGTTTCTTAAAAGGTTTAGAGTTTCTTGGAAGGTTACTACTCACAAATGAAGTAATCAGATCGGAAATAATTCTTGTAGTAGGATAAGATGCTGTGTAGTATTTTCTTGAATGGTTACCATCCATAAATATTGTACTCATATCAGAAACATTTCTCGTAGCATGATTAGATGCTTTGTGGTATTTTTTTTAATGTTTACCACCCATAAATGATGTAGTCATATCATAAACAATTCTCGTAGCAGGCTAAGATGATTTGTGGTGTTTTCTTCAACGTTTATCATCCATAAATGAATTAATCAGATATGAAGCACTTATAGTGGTATTCTATAATTTCAATGCTGTAATGTGTGTAAAGACTTTAAATGTCTATAATTTCAATACTGATAGTTACACAGTTAGTAATTTTGTATTGTATATTCTTTCTAATTTTTGTTATATATTGAAATATGTAAGTCTTTATGTTAGAAAAATAAAGTGCATATATTATTACATGC
This sequence comes from Eleocharis quinqueflora, assembly GCA_964058865.1. Classification (NCBI taxonomy): domain Eukaryota; kingdom Viridiplantae; phylum Streptophyta; class Magnoliopsida; order Poales; family Cyperaceae; genus Eleocharis; species Eleocharis quinqueflora. Next base: position 402,149 of record CAXKVX010000549.1, read on the forward strand.
AAGTATTTATATTTAAATTTACAACAAAACAGTTATAGAATTTCTAATATATTTTAGGTATGATATGCCGCTGGTTCTGTTTGTTAATGTCAACCACCATGGCTAGTCGTTATTTTTGCATGTTATCTTCTTGCGAAGGAGGGTGAAGCTGAATATATTTGTTGCTTGCCAATTTTTTTGGATTGTATGGGTGGCATCAAATCGGAAGGAACTTTGACTGACCAATGTGCTAGTATTGAATATGGTATTAGAGAAGTATTTGGAACTGATACAGTTCACAGATTTTGCACTTGGCACATTCTGCACAAATTAGCTTCGAAGTGGGGCAATGTACCTAACAAGGACACACTATCTGATTTGGTGAAATATGTGGTATACACATCAATAACTGAAGTTGAATTCAACGACCGGTGGGGCAATCTTATGAGAGACATAGGTATTAATTAATACCCCCTTTTAATGAAGCCTATGTTCTGCAATGATGAACTTGTCTGTTATTGTCTGTATTGATGAACTGTTGAACTTGTCTGTTGTTGTTTGTACTGGTGTATTTGTCTGATGAACTTGTCTGTTGTTAGTTGTTTGTATAGTCTATCTATGGATAATATTGAACTTCTTTGCTACAAATAAATTTGTGTGAATTAAATTTATTTTCAGTGAATCATGTTTTGCTTCATTTCTTTTCAGAGATTGCATGAATGTTTTGCTTCATTTTCTTTATTGCTATTTACATATACAGGAACATACAAGTCTATATATTACTAATTTCAACTCTTTATATTAGAAGTCCCAATTCTGTATTACAAACAAACTTTTCTGTTGTTAGTAGTTTATATTTGAATTAATCAGACTTGTCTCGGAATCATCTTGAAGTCTTCTGTTAGGAATCAACTTGTCTATCTTACAACTCTCAAGTCTTTATATTACAACTCATAAGTTTTTATATTGCAACTTCCAAATCTTCATATTACAACTCCAAAGTATTAATAGTACGACAATCAAATTCTATTGTTAGTAGTGTATAATTTCAAATACTCAAGTCTTTATATTACACTGTCGAAATCCTTATATTGCAACTTTCAAGTCTTCACACTATGTCAAGAAAAAATGCACAAAAATGCAATAAATTGCAACAAAAATTGCAATAACATTGCAGCAAAAAATGCAATAAAATTGCAACATAATTGTAGCAAAATGTAATAAAAAATGCACCAATAATGCAATAAAAGTGCACCAAATTTTGTTATAAAACTGCACTTGCAATATAAGAACTTTCATATTAATTAATGACAGAAAGACATTTTTTGCATGAATGAATAACGGAGCATTAATTAGCCCAGGATAAATAGCAGAGCATTACTAGCAGAGCATTAATGGCAGAGAGGCATTTTTTTTGTAGAGCGCCATTAATTGGAGATCGTCATTAATACCATAGCAGAGGCAGAATTATTGGCGCGGAGCGCCATTAATAACAGAAACTCATCAATTAGATATTTAATGATTGAGTTAGTTAGAAGACCTCTAAGGAGGACATGTAAGGGGGTTGTTAGCAGCTCCCTAGAATATTATACTAACAAATCATCAACTTTTTTATTTTTTCGACATTTTCAAAACGTAACCGATCCCAAACCCAAAATAAAGGAGAAACTTGAAATTTATGATCTAATTATTTTTAATATTTAAAATTGCGGTTTTATTTAAAATTTGAGTCAATAAGTCAATTTAAATTAATTGACTAATCTCAATATTAGTTTAAATTAAATTTGTCTCATTTTAGGATTCTAGTATTTTTCTAGAATTTTTTCAATTTGTGATTTTTTTCAAAAATTTTCTTATTTTTCATGGTTTCTTTTAATTTTTATATTTTTATTTTAAAAAGAAAGTACAAATATTGTATTGGGTTATTTATTCAATTTTTTATTTGTTCTGACTTTTCATGAAGTTTTGAATTTATTTTATGATAAAAAGTGTAACAAATGCAAATACATATTCAATAACGTTAATGCAAACACGTATAACACTAAGTATTACAAATGTGTATTGAGAGTTTTAATACTTGTTAACACGCGTGCCTTTAACATGTCAACACGTGCGGCACCAATAAAAGATGTTCTCAATGTGTTAAGTGTTGACACACGACACCACGCATATAATACACTTGTGAGAGGAGATCGCTCCCCTCTTCTGTCTTTTTAACAGATAGTAAAGATATCTAATTGAACCAAAAAGTAGTTTGCGCCTTATTGAATCAACTATAATAGTCAAAGGACTAAATACAAATACAGGCTTTTCTCTTAATATCCATTCACATCTATATCAATTGGAATCGACAATTGCAATATATCAATTGGAATCGACAATTGCAACTTAATTGTCAGCATGTCTGAAGTGACAAGCAGATCAATAATTATGCGTTTGCTGTTTTCATCGTGTACTAGAGAAAATGGTAAGAGGTCCAGCCAAGTAATTCAGTTACTCTCTTTACTAGCCATGTCAGTTTCAGCTTCGAATTTTGGGCCTTGTTGCAATTGGCGCTTGACCAGAGACGTATAGATGCCATTCTGACTAAGTAGCTCGTCGTGGGTTCCATACTCAACAATTCTACCATCAGATATGACAGCTACACTATCGGCACTCTTAACTGTTGAAAGGCGGTGTGCAATTACAAGGACAGTTCTCCCCCTCATCAAAGAATCCATAGCATCCTGTTGCATTTATTCCACAGTTAAGATGGTTTTGGTGACCCAGTATTAAAATTCCCAAGGAAAAACCCATAAACATGATAAAACAGGCAATACTTCTCTTAATAAAGAGATGCAGGAAATATAGAATCATGCATGACTTTTATCTTTTGTTAAAAAAAGGACAGAAGTACCTGAACAAGATATTCACTTTCAGCATCAAGGGCACTTGTGGCCTCATCCAAGAGAAGAACACGTGGGTTCATTAGTAAAGCCCTTGCTATTGCCACTCTCTGCTTCTGGCCTCCTGACAGTCTTATCCCTCTTTCTCCAACAACAGTCTTGTATTGGTCCGGAAATTTTGATATAAACTCGTGTGCATTTGCCATTTTCTGCACATTAATGTTTCTCAAATAAAAATCAAGTTTGGTTGTAATTTAATGTTACTGTCAGCAAAATTTACATACAGCAATGTTTTCAATATCAGCAGAGCTGGCTGTTCCATCCAGGCCATAAGAAATGTTCTCCTCAATTGAGCAATTAAATAGCACCGGCTCCTGGCTTACTATGCTCACCTGAATATTTTTGCCAAGATAAATGAGAGATAATATTAAGCACAAGTACTTGAAAATTTTCCTCCAATAAAACCATGATGAATAATGACATGCACCTGTTTGTGAAGATACTTGTGCGAGATATCTACCAAGGGAATGTCATTTAGTAATATCTTCCCCTTCAAAGGGTCATAGAACCTCTGTATCAGGTTTGCTATGGTGGTCTGCAGACAAACCAAAACAGTATGCTTTTCAGTTCTAACACTTCATATGTAAAATAAGTTAGCAACCATGATTTGAGGGAATAAAATAGATTAGTAAAGGACTTACTTTTCCACCACCACTCGGCCCAACAAGTGCAACCTTCTGACCTGGGTTCAGTTTCAATGTAATTCCCTGCAATTTTCATGTTGTTAATCTTCATAAAAATGAGACGAATTAATTTCTTGTCCATGAAGAATTTGATAATCAAATTTCAAAATATTTACTTTAAGTATCATGTGAGAAGGTCTGGAGGGATAGGCGAACCATACATCATCCAGTTGAACATAGCCTTCATTATCACTATATACAGAACAAAAAAACTGTGAAGAAAAAAAAAATCAAGGGAAGTTAGATAAAAAGTATACCAGTCCAGAAAATCTCACATAGCTGAACATTTATCTCCAGAGGCAGGCATAGTGGAAAGCCGATCCAGCAGCTGAAAAACCCTCCGGCTTGCACCTGTCGCTTTCATTATCGTAGTGTATAACCCCGACAAGGCGGATACAGATGAACCAACTGTCACCATGCAACAAAACTACATCAGAACTAGGAAAAACAAAGGTTAAAATAGACATTCTAGCACTGATAACTTACCTGTAAGACTGTAAAGGATGAAGGATGTGAGAGCCCCAGCAGTCATAGATCCTTGGATGGTTAAATTGGCTCCATAAATCACTACTACTACAACTGACAGTGTTGAAGCAGCATTCATACCTCCCCAGAATAGCCCCACTGTTCTCTAAAAAACCACATATTAACCATTGTAAAGTTTAAAGTGAATCCTTTGAACCAATATAATGGAAATTTTGGAAGAACATGCATTGAGAAGAACAACTCACAGCTTGCTTGAGTCCTAGTTCCAAGGTCTCGTCTACTTTTTTGGAGTAGCGCGACACCTCATGATCCTCTTGTGCAAAGGATCTGACTGTACGAATTGCACCAAAAGACTCCTGAAATTGATTTAACTATTATTGTCAGAGCATGTCTAAGAAACTAGTGTCAAGAAACTGAATTAAAATGAAATAATACTATGATAAAGAAGTCGTGATCAATTGAACCTCAGCAATGGAAGAAGCAACAGCTGCAGCAGCCTGAGTCTGATGAGAGAGTTCACGCAGGTACCTACCAAAGGTACGAACTGCAACTGATATTACAGGCACAACAACCAGTGCCAACACTGTGACCCAAACAAAGAAATAGTCAGCATCAAACAAATCTTTACAGTTTAGATATCCTAAAGGTTGATATCAGTCTTATTTGTGTGTACGTTGGTTCAGTAGAAAATGAGTAAAAGTTGATTTTATTGAAAAGCCTCTTGAGCTTATATAGTCTTACAACTCAATATTGCTCTTTAACTCCCTAAACTATCATGTAATATCCTATTTGCACTTAGGTCCCTACGAGACAAGAAACACACAATTAACACTAAAGCACATCAATTCTCAACACTCCCTCTCAAGATCAAGTCCATCTTGTCACAACATCTAGTCAAATCTAGCGAACTAAGCTATTTAGTGAGGCAGTCAGCTACTTGCTCCCTCATGGCTACATGTTCCAATTTCAATAGTTCACTATTCCGTTTCTCTTTGATGAAGAACATATCAATTTCCACATGCTTAGTTCGATCATACTGCATGAGATTGTTTGCAATACTAATTGCAGCCTTGATGTCGCATCAAGCTTCATTGAGACTGCTTGGTCGATCTTGAGCTACATCAACAAAGCTCTCAATCATAACATCTTTGCAACTCCTAGGGCCATGGCCTTGTACTCTGCCTCAGCAGTAGCCCTCGCAACTATTGGTTGCTTCTTAGTTCTTGCTCTTTCGGGAGACCAAATTGTTTCCTACAAACATGCAATATCTAGACGTGAACTTCCTGAATCAGCACAACTAGTCCAATCTGAATCACAATAGTCCTCAATGTTCAAAGTGCCCATTTCTTCCAAAAACAACCCTTTTTCCGATGCAACTTTTAAGTATCTCAGAATGTGGTACACTACATCCATATGATCATTCCTGGGATCATGCATGTAGCGACTCACCACACTCACTGCAAAGGATATATCTAGACGACTGTGACTCAACTAAATCAATCGACCCACCAATATGTGGCACCTCTCTCTCTCAACTAGCTCAGTTGCCTCTGCACTCAGCTTGGACTTTTGATCAATGGGCGCAACTGCAAGCTTACAACCCAGCATGCATGTCTCCATGAGTAGGTCTAGCACATTTTTCGTTGGGAAAGGACAATCCCCTTCTCACCATGAACTACCTCAATCCCAAGGAGGTATCTCAGTTGCCCTAAGTCCTTTACCTCAAATTTTTTTCCCAATTTTACCTTTAGCTGAGCAATCTCCTTCTCATCATGATAATAATATCATCCACAAACACAACCAGTACCGTGATGTAATATTTGTTCTATCTAAAGAACACTATATGGTCTTTTGCTGATATCCCATGCCTTATGCCCTACCATAGCCCTCTTAAACTTGTCAAACCAGGCTCGAGGAGATTGCTTCATCCCATAAAGTGACTTCTTGAGCCTACGCACTTTACCAATCATCTAGTTTGTCACCTCTATGTACACCTCCACCATCAAATCACTATCAGATTTTCCCTGTAGCCTAATCTTCCACCACCAATGCGACCCACCTCATCCTCAACCACAACCTTCATGCTAGCCTCGAGCACCTGAGTCCTTACCTTCCGTGGCTTAAGGCATGTTATCTTCAAGTAGTCTACCTTGTCACAGTTGTAACACTCACGAATCTCAACTCTAGGCCTGGTGTTACTTGAGTTAGAGACTGCCAAAACCTTAAGAAGTGCCCCTGCTCTAGTTTGCAGCACAATTCGCCTCTCCTCCTGAATCATGACAGAAACTGCCACCTCCCACAATGGAATCTTCGCCTGACCCAACATTATAACAACTCAGCTCGAATGCAGGTGCCAAGTTCTGAAGGAACCTCATGGTCATGTCCTGCATACAAAACTCCAATGTCTTACACGCAGGATCGCTGCAGCCTACATGTAATCTAAGATGATCATGATCTAACCACAAGCACTCCAACTCCGTGGCATACTCTTGCACAGTTCTCTCTCTCAGAATTGTCGTTGAGATCTCCATTTTGATCTGGCATATCCTCAGGTTGTTTCCTACTCCACATGTCCTCTTGAACTTTCCTTAGACATACTTGACTCGCTCTATGCCATCCACCGTGGATGCAATAAATGGAGTCAATGAATTCAAAAGCCAGATATATGCGATCATGTGAGTGGACTTCCACTCACTCTTCTCTAAAGAACCATCAGCTGGTTCGACCTTCTCCCTAGTTAAAAACCCCTCTAGTGTGTATCTCACCCGACGAGACCAACTCATATATGATGTCGGACCTTCGAGTTTCATGTCCACAGGTGGAAGCTCTATCCTAAGAGCTGACTTTGCTGCACTCTCACTCGCAGCCACACTAAATGCTCTCATCAAGATCAAGACCTTTGATGCACTCAGTTTTTCCAAGATCTCCTCCATAGAATTCTTGTCTTTAGCTAATGCGTCATTTGCCATCATCTGAATCAAACCCTATTTCTTCTTTCGGAGGAAAAAACTATCTCGCACTCTCGAGATCTAGTTGCAACTCATATTCACCATTGATAGATCTCGATCTAATCAGCCATCACGATCGAGATTCGTGCCCGATCCACTCTCCTCCGAGTATCATGAGGTATTAGCCCCCCATGCCGGCCTAATCAATCACCGTCACCGATGACAAACCCTATGTGGTTGTTACCCTGACCTGGCAACTTGACTAGCGACGCTACTAGCGGTATGTACTAGCAATCTGTTTTTTTTTTTTATCGGCGACTAACTTAGTGCTCTGACCAAGTAGAAAATGAATAAAAGTTGATTTTATTTAAAAGCCTCTTGGACTTATATAGTTTTACAACTCAATCTTGCTCTTACCTCCTAAACTATCTTGTAATAACCTATTTACACTTAGATCCATACAAGACACAAGAAACACACAATTAACACTAAAGCACATCAATTCTCAACAGGTTTAGTTAGAGCCTTAAATGAACACCAAACATCAGCTTAGCCACTGACCTTTAAAAAGAAAGGCAAAAACAGAAATGATCAACATAGAAGAAGAAGAAGAAATATAATATGTACTTGACACTCACATGTTAGCTTCCAAGAAGTGAGAAACATGTACCCGAGACCCATTAGTGTGGTAGCAACATTGCGTAGGGCCTCAGAAATGTTAGTTGTGGCTGCATTTTTTATTACTTGTGTATCCTCTGAAAGTCGACTCAGGAGCTCCCCAGTTCTCGTTACATCAAAAAATGCTATCTCCTGTAATAATGGAATGTGGAAGTTATATTAGCATTCTAAGAAATTAAATTAATGAATGAATCTATCTGCTTGCAAATTTCACACCATATTGTATAATATTAAGTAACTCTGTCTATGTTTTACATAGCCCGAAAAGGATGAGGGTTATGATAGGCTTGGCGAGCCAATATAAAAATCCAGCCAATCTTATGGAAATGAAATCCAATATGGACTTCACTTCTAGCCTATCCCAATTTGATTGGGACAAGCTTTGTTGTTGTTGTATTGTATAATATTAAGTAGAACACATTCTCATATTTTTCTATTACCATCATTAAAGCAAAAGGTGACAACTTCAATAACATTTGGATTCAGTTATCATAATTTATGAATTACAAGTGGGCGAAAACCTGAACTCACATATAAATTATTTTGATTTATATCTAGTTCAAGTTCCATTATAGGAACAAGAAAAGTACAATGTTAGGACAAATATGTCAACAGTTAACTAAGAGACCTGCTGAAATATCTCGAGCATGTTTGGAGTTGATAGGAACTAGGAAGTATGAGAAATGCTGAGTGCTATTATCAAATAAAATGAATATCAGCTTTAATTTGCAAAAGACTTTATAATAGAAATAAAATAAGGAAAAAGAACATAGGTACTCCATAGATAGATACACTGGATACTCCTAGATACATCAAGATTCACGTCATACATTAAGATCAAACAATTCAGATTGATTGGGAGTACACAGTGTACCTACTATGAAGTACCTAAGTTTTTCCCATAAAATAAAGCATATAAAAGGTACCTGGCTAACAAGATGACTGAACAAGTCTTTTCTTAATCGTGCGACAACTCTCTCACTAGCTGAATTGAAAAGCCAAGCACGTAGTGCTGTGCAAATTGATCTGCATGAACTCACTTTAAGAGTCTGTATAACAAAGTTAGCCTCTTTTGATTTTACATAATAAAGAAAAATACCCTATGACAACAATTAGAACAATTTCCAATATTGTGTCCCTCACGGCATCTAGAGCTTTGGCTTTTTCTTCAGGCTCCCTTAAGTCTCTTGATACAATATCTATAATCAGTCCCCCATATTTAGGCTGTATTTTCAAAATGTCAAATTGCAAGTTCAAAAGACCTTCATATGATAATCTAAGAAGAAAGGAATTTTGGATGATGCGAAAGTATAATTTACAATAAGAATGTTGCTGAAGGAAGCAATGAGCAACGCTATAGTACCAATAACCAAACTCCCAGCTTCTGGCTTTGCCTAAAAAGACCACTTGCAAGTGAATTGTTATATCAAGCACACAAGAAATATATAAAACAGGCAACAAATTATTATAATCTAAAAAAATAGGAGCAAAAGGGACATCTTGCTTACCAGTTTGAAAACTCGGCAGAAGGTGACATTTCCTGGCTGGATTTTACAGTGCAGTACTGTCAGTCATTTGCCACATTAAGGAAGAATATATATTGTTCTTGATTTATCATTAAAACAAGGATTACACTATCAGCCTTAGGTATCAAGAGGTATTAGCAGCTATCATTTGTTTCAACTTCTTAAATTTTTATTTTTTAATTTGAGGGTGTCTTATACCACTGACAAGATACTGAAAAGAAATAACAAACCAGGCCAGAATTGCAATCCTTGCTTTGGATAAAATAAAGCTTGGAGATAGAAAGAGAGGAGAAAGAATTGAAAGAACACCTGAACTATACTGCCTTCTTCTAGTTCGCCTAGGGCAGAAGATTCCTATAAAGAAAACAATATTACTTGATTATTTCAATCTTTAAGCAATGATTTCTTAATTAATACATAATCTCACAATCCCGCTGTTACTTCTTAATACATAATAAAAATCAATTGAAAATTCTTTACAGAAACAGAAAACTACACCAATTGCTAAAATTCGAACAAAAGAAGCATCATCAAATTCAATGTAACTAATTAACTATCAAGTCAAGCGATAGTCACGTTGAAAATAAAGGAAATCAACAGAACAGCATTTAAAAGAACTAAACAAAAGATAAATGGATATGCGAGTAAAGAAACTTGATACCCCATTGGAGTGTGTCAACAAGGGTTCCCGGGTGGCGCTGGTCACGGCGGTCCTTATCTTGAACTTCCCCATCTCTTTTCTTCTCTTTCCGAACGGTATGTCGGAAATAAATGAAAATCCTGAATAATAGCGAAAAATGAAGAAGCAAACGAGAAGAGAAGAGGTTGAATTGAAAATTTGAGACGCACCTCTCTCTCTCTCTCTGTACTGGATGGTACCAGTACAGATGGGTATTCTAGCAGGAGCAAATTTTCTTATACACAATTTGTTGTTGTTTATGGCATGTGATATTTTGGCTGATCTGGGGTAGGCGAGGGGAGAGAGAGACAAAGGTATTTTGTGGTACAGTGGATAGAAAAGAGGCAATGACAAATAAAACGCGTCACTAAAATTGATTTTTTTTTTATTCATTATTCGTATTGTTACGATGCACTTATAAATAAAATAGAAAATAAATTTAAAAAAATATTTCTGAAAATAATATCTGACGAAACTTGAACTTCAAATTTACTTCATAGAAATCTTGTGTCTCATCACTAGACAGAAGTTAACTCTCTAAAATTGATTACTCCGCTTATAAACAAAAGTTGATTGTCATTTTGTCGGTATATCCATGAAAATTTCGAAATAGTCAAGTTTCCTTAATAACGTCAAAAGAAGCTTGTCCCATCAAAATTAGACCACATCTTTGTCCCTTCATTTTTATTTCTCATTTTTGTCAAGAATTGGTCATTTTGCTCCTTAATTTATTGATGTTATTTACTGCAATAATATACCGAGTGATATGGAAAAAAAGATACAAAAGTGGTATATTAGTGTTGATATTTTTGTGATTAAGACACATCAAATTCATTCTCTTTTAATGATCAAGGAGCTGAAAGATGAAGATAACTATCATATGATCAATTAAATAAATAAATGAAGTAGGACCGAACGAATAAAAACATGTATACCGTAATAGTGTTATTTTTCTCTGTGTGTGGGGTGTGCCGTGTGCGTTGCTTTCCTTTGAAAAGTAAATAGGTGACAATTGCTTATTTTATGACCCGAATGACAGTCGGTCGGTCTACTGATAGAAGTTCCAACAAACAAACTAATTCTCCCCAAACCTTGTCAATAAAGAGCTCGCCTTCCTGTTTCAATAACCAGAATCATATTGAGAAAAATAATATACTTCGATATCAGTATCATCCCAGCAGATGAAACAAAAAGTGAAGAAGACTGGCTCTGGCTCAGATATTCAAAGAAGAAATAATGCTCTTTTTGTTTTTGACCACTGAAAAGGATGTAGCTTATGAAAGCGATTAATGCCCAGCAGGAAAGGGAGAGTGCCTACCCTATTTTTCTTCTTACGAAACTTTCTACTAGAGTTGTTGTCACACTTCAGAAATTATAAGTAGATTAGGAGTGCGAATTTCACTACGTGTACTTACTTTCAAGTACACGAAAGACTTATTTTAAAGATTTAAGAATGAGATGAAGATAACAAAATTTTATTGAATTAGAGAAACAGCACACACAATGCACACAACACATGAACATCCAAAAATCACTTTTTCATTATCACCAGCATCTATTTACAAGGTGTACAGCGGAAGCAAAGAAAATAAAAATACATACATAAGAGGACGGTCTCACCAAAGATCGTAAGACCGATCCTTGCTAACCTACTACAATAGCTAACCTAATTAGAAACGAAAATATAAGCAATATGGAAGAATATATCAAAACGGAAGACGCCGAAAAACTCCATCCTAGCGCGCTCCTCAGGACTTCAAAAGTACTCCTCACCTAGACCCCATAACCAACGTGGAAATGTGAGATATAAAATCTCAGTGTGGATTAAGGTCCAGCCTTTGAGTTTATACCATTTTCTAAGGAGGAACCCAAGCCAACACTTGGTATTACATTTATGCACTTTTAACCTAACTAATTATTTCACTTTTAAAATAAATTATACCATACATCTAATTATCCTAAACCATATGATTCTAAGAGTCGTGAGACACAGACGTAAATAAAATCCAAAAGAATCTAGTTGAATACTATTCATACATATAGTACGATCTTAATCATTATAGCACCCAAAAAGGAAATCCCAATTTGTAGAACACAAGAATCCGCCCCTTAGACGGGTCACGTAATCGCGCCACCAAATCTAAGGGTTTGCCAAGCGGGCGCGCCAAGCGATGCATTCGTACTCGGATCGCCCAACTTACTAACTTAAACGTGGTTAAGCGGACTTACCCACGCTTAAGCGGGCGTGCCAAGCGATACAATTGCACCCGGGTCGCCCAACTTACAAACTTGGACTTAATTATGAGATTCCAGGACGGAAACGCCCTAGGCTATATGAGCGACTGTGAACAGCACATTCATATTTGATCAAAACTTATCCTTGTACATGTTCTACCTCACCAAAAGATAGAAATAAAGGAAGAAAATTCGGCCTCAGTTGCCATACGAAAATAAGGAACCGACTACCCGTTTGAAAAGAATATAATAAAAGGGAACTCCCTGTACCAACCAGGGGCCAAAGGGGAGCTCCAAACTTCCTCTGTACCAACTAGGGGCCAAAGGAGGAAGCCCTTCGAATATTAGGAGGTCTCGAAATATCAGCTAATAGAGAATATATAAAGAACAGAATAACTCCAATACCTCACATATGGCACGCACACTCTAAGACTGAGACGCCGGCCTTATTCACTCAAATAGAGGAATTATAATATAAAATATAAATAATATGGAGATTGAAAGAAAAACACTCAGATGGCACTACGAGTCATCAAGTGACGAACATCGTTGGTGAGAAGTGATCACGTGCCCTTAAAGACATCCCGACGAGTGGATCCCACGGGCATTGAGCTTGCGTGCGTAATCTAACCGTCACGATGTCTCCAGACTACACCCAATCTAAGTCTCACCGGCCCGACACTCAGCACTCCCAACGTAATACATATAATATTTGGTACGCATCTACCTATAAGTATCTAATAACCTATACGATCCGTATATCAGATCTTACGTGCAATATGAAATGCAGATGACATGCAATGCAGGTTGGTCTCGATGTTTGGTATAGTTACCGGTATGCAATAATGACAGTTCAAGTTCTACTGGCATGTTTATAATTGTTGGTAATTTCTGGTACCTCAATTCAGATAAAAGAAAGAGAAAGGGGTATGGCCTGGTTCCTACATCCTAGACAAGGGTATAAATCCCAGGAACCCGCACCTGGGATATATGGAGAGAAACACAAAGCAGACTCTACTCCGGTGGCGGCTCTGATCCATCCGCATCTGTGTCCGCTGCGACGTCGTCAGCAGCAGCCTCGTCCGTGAGTGGATACGAGTCGGCTAAATCTCCTACTTTGACGATGGGGGTTTTATCAGTTGTTTGTTGTTGGTTCATTAAGTAATTAATCAGAAACAAGGTCTATGCGTTGAGACGTCCTTGATGGTCCTAACTTAGTTTAATTAATATTCTTACTTGATCAATTTCCCGTGCAGTGTCCTTGCTGCATGGTGAGTGGGTGTGAATCTTATGTCACTATTCCTTTATTTGATTTATGTGAGGTTTTAAGTGTTTTTCTACTTTCCCATTTATTTTGTCGTCAGGACGATATTCTACAAAACAACAATAAAAGTAAATCACGAGAAAAGCATGTTATAAATTCAACCACTTTTAATTGGACTTTTAATTAAACTAAGCAAAGAAGAAATAGAATATCCTAGTAGGTATATGTGCGTACTTTTATTATGCATATAGAGAAATTGATAAATATATATTATTTTAATCATTTGTTTACTTAGTCACATTAGGGTGTATTTTGTTTTATACTTAGGTGAAATTCTTAGTTGATGTTGTTGTCCAAAACAATTTCTTTAGTTTGACGATTTGCAAAACAACTTGAATTTAACCGTTTATCTTGTTTGAGTTTATTTTAGATATTTGAATGAGCATACCAGCAAACAAGAAGCGAGAAGAGCTCTACACATCTTAGAAGCTTGAACAACTAAGATAGAAGTTTAGAAGCAAGCAAGAAGCATGATGGATGGCATGTCGTGTCTTAGGTTAAAGTTCTATATATTTAAAATCATTTAAACAATTGAATTCGAGCTTGAGAATAGCAAGAAATATAGTTTGTTGTACTCACAATTACATAACCATGGACCACAGTCTGTAACTGTGAGTACAGTTACGTAACGGTGAACACAGTTATGTAACGGTGCAGAATATCAATGTATAGTTACGTAACGATGAACACAGTTATGTAACGGTGGGATGAAATTCAAAAGAGACAAACCTAACGATCATATTTTAAGTCACAGTTACGTAACGGTGACTCACAGTTACGTAACGGTGAGCTGCGGAAAAAGCCATAAAATCCAGATCTGAGCCATTATAAAAGGGGACTCTCTCCCCTTTCTCTTTCAACTATTCTAAACCCTCAAAATAAACCAAAAAGAGCTGCCACCATTGTTGAGAAATCGAAACCTTGCTAAATCTTTTGCTAAGCTCAAATTCTCTTGTTTAATTGAATCAAAACTATTGTGAGAGTTTGAGAGTTCTATTCTCATCATTAAATCATCTATTTGGTTACTATTATTTTGGTCTTGTGTCTCAACCTTTGTGTGTAAGAGGGCAAGGTTCAAGCTTGTACAAGACTTTCGTGTGATAGTAAATCGGCTCAACCCTATTACCAAGTCGGGGGGTTGGGAGTCCCGGAGAGTAGGATCGTCAATATCCGAACTCCGTTAAAAATCTTGGTGTCACGTGTGCCGAATCTTTGTTTGCAATCTCTAAACTCCTTCTTTTTACTTAAGCTCTCTATTTTGTGTTTAGAAATTGTTAGTGCATAATTTGTAGTAGATTTGGTAAAATTGCAAAGTGGTCCCTAGAATTGAATTGAATTGTCTAATTAGGGATTAGTGAATTGTCATTTGAGTTGGCCATTTGGGAAATTGATTGAATTGTTAATTAGGATTATTTAAGACATATTGATTAATTGGTATTACGCTTCCGCAATTAAAACTTGGTTAAGGCACATTGATATACACACTTCTCTAATTGATGTTTGCATTTGAGGAGTGTTTTAATTGAGTTGGTGTCAAATTAGCAATTGCCATTTGAAATTGAATTAGTTAAAGTTGCAATTAGAACCTCACAAGTTCAATTAAACCGAAAAATTGTCCATAACCTACACGCCTAGGTTATCAGATGTGTTATAGAGAAATTGATAAATATATACTAATACATATATTATCTTACTTAGTCCAATTTCGTTGGTGGTGCGTGATAATGCTTTACTATATATATGTGTGTTACATTCATTTATTTGCGTTGCTATTATTGTTACTAGATACTTAGTCAATTTATTTATGTCGTTGCGTATAATTAAATCCTAAAGTCCTTTGCTAACCAATGTCATCGTACTTATCTAGATTATCCTAACTATATAGCTACGTCGGATACTTTACGTTAATATTATTTTGTGCTAAATATAGTAGAGTAAAATACATAAAAACACAAGTTGGTCAATTTTAATTAATTATGTGTTTGTGTTAATCCTGTGGGATCAAAAGTCTGTACACGTGCGTCATAGCCGTAGCTCATGCTGCACGGACTTTTAGTCGTCATTTCCCGGTTAATATCTTTCTCGGTCCTTTTTCTACCTCGGGTCTAGTTAATGGGTATTATGGGCCAGGCCACCAATCGTGTAATATCTGTTTTATACCCGGATCGGCCTAGTTGGGGCCCAAGCCCAAAAATACCCATAACTTTATTTATCTGTTTATAAGCTTATCAATTCATGCCTTGTAGTAACTTGTTGAGTCCATTAAGGGTCCATTTGCTTAAAAGCCCAAGGGCCCATGTGTCTATTTGTTTAATTCTAAGAATCTAAATAAGGCCTACAAGAATTTACAATGCATAATACCTCTACTGGGCCAGTCATCACCTCTGGCCTAGTCTCTATCTCTCATAAGTATCACAACAAATCAAGTATCAAACACAGCAAGGCTAAACAGCAAAACAAGGTACTGGGGTTGTCTACTCAACAAACCTCCCCAATCATTCTGGCATATCCCATTTTACCCAAAGGTCAACAGATCAAATCACATGTGCTAATAATCGATTTACAACCCAGAAACAAGTCGGTTTTCATTAATTCCCTCTTGAGTGCGCAATTCAACATTTACCAATAATATCACCCTATCACAGTTCAATGTAGTGCCAGTACTAATAATAAGAACTCAGCAAGTAGTCATAGCACAGAGCAGTGAAGTGCTCACAAAGTAACAATAAGCAAGAATAAACAATCAGCACAAAGAAAACAAAGCACAACAACGACACATCAAGCATCAAGCTTGACTTAGTAAGAGCAACAAGGTAAAAGGGCAAACTACTCGAGAATATGGTCTTAGGTTGTTACCAATAATGAAATCAGAGAGGCAACAACGACGTGAAGCTCAGCAAGCAAGGACAAACACTTGAGTTTCCTCGGCCACCACCTCCTCTCCTTCTTCCTTCTTTCTTTCTTCCGAAAAATATTTCTGCTCTTATCAATAAAAATCTTTTTCTATGTTATCTAAGTACTCAGCTCATGAGATCCCAAAGAGTGGAAGAGGAGGCGCTGCTTGAGGTATTTATAGAGGGCTCAAGTAAGAGAATCGAGCTAGTGCTTGATGAGGTGGCGTTTGCGTGCCTCTTAATTGGCTGAGAGGTCTCGTGGCTCAGGGACTTTGAGGTCACCCAGGGTCAGGAAGGACGACAAGAAAAGGTAAAGGGGAGAGGAAATACTCAAGTGTCCTCGAGAGAGTCGAGATGGGTAAGGAGGGGTGACAAGATGGCTGAGAGGGTCAAGATCGAGCAGGTGGCCTAGCCAGTATTTCCTTGACAGAGGTGAGGTGACGCGCGACCGAATGAGAGATATTGATTCAGCTTCGAGATTTGAAAGAGAGAGAGAGAGATGTGAAGGAAATCATGACAGCGAGAGAGAGCGTTCCGGCCTTCTACGAGAGAGGTGAAGGGACAAGATCGAAACGAAGGACAGCGCATTAAATGCGTGTTGACGAAATGAGCAGAGAGAGTAAGGAGGGAGAAAGGGAGACATGGATGGGAGACAGAGAGAGAAAAGGAGAGGGGAGCAACAGCGCATTAAATGTGCGGAGAAAGAAGGAGGAGGAAAATAAATAAAGGGGTAAAGGTTGCACACGTGTTTATTCAGTATTGGCTAACGCACAAAACCGGGGCAGGATTTCTCAGACTCCGAAATGGTTTTGGGCGAACCCCAAGGCGGTTTCTGCGTGGGAGAATGTGTGAGAGGGTTTTCTAGGCGTGTAAGATCCGGAGTGGCGAATTTGCTGTGAATAATTCAATTATTACCCGTTATCTTCCATTTGTAACTCGTTTCGTGCCTGACTGAGGAACGAAGTCGTTCGGGATTGAGGTGCGCCTGTCAGGGCCTCAATTTTTTTCCGCCTGGGTGTGCAAGCTTCCCCTGTACGCGCTGCCTTATGGCCTTTGGTGTTGCATGTCACTGTAAGGCTGCCATTATTGTTCGAACGAGTCATCCGAGTCGCTATATGAATGGACACTAGATTTCTAAGGTTTATAATGTCGCTTGGATCTAATAAGGCCGGCATTTTTGTCCATGTTAGTGTAATGAATGTGATTCAAAATGTACATAAGTTAACTCATTGTAGGTCACTAAATATATATATATATATATTTCTTTATTACTGTATTAGTAAATATATTTGTTTACAAAATTTAGAATTTTGTTTATTTATATTATGTAGATTTATTTGTTGTTATGTTAGTTGATCCATTCATAGTGTTGGTTCAAATTTATGTATAATTATATATATATGTATATATATATAGGTTTTATTTATGAAATTTTCATTTAATTTCGTGTAAGTTTATAAGTACATGTTATTAAGTACTTTATTTATTTGATTCAGTTATGTACAAATTTTTATTGATGTATTTCTATATATATATATATATATATTTTTTTTATCCTTCATTTCCATATTTTCAAATATTCCAGCTACAATTCTCGTAAAATTTCATTAACATTTGTGATTTTTAACTGCTCAAAATTTTACGGGTTTCATAATTGTGCTGAGACCCGCGGCGGGGTATATCCCTCCGTGGATCCGACCCGCTCCGTGCCCGACCCGTCCCGTGGCTCAGATCCAATCCGACCCGTGGTTGGCGGATCCATGGATCTATGGCGGGTCGGGTAGGCCAAAAATGCAGAGACCCTCCCGAATCTGTGCCCTCCTGAACCCGTGCCCGACCCGTCAGAACCGACTCGTGGAACCGACCCGTGGATCTGTGACAGAAAAATTCACCTTTTGTCACATCAAATTCAAAAAAATTTAAAAAAATTTAAAAAAATTTAAAAAAATTAAAAAAATTCGATAAAAAATATATTAAAGTAATGTGCAGAAAAAAATTAAAAATTCAAAAATTCGAAAAAAATTCAAAAAAACCAACGGATCCTAACCCGACTCGCCCGGGTTTATCATGGGTCGGATTGGGAGTTTTGGGTTCGAACCCGTGGAGACTCGCCCCGTTGGACCCGTGGACCCGTTGTACCCGTGGATCCGTGGATCCCCGCAGGTCAGATCCGCGGGTACCCGACCCGCCCCGTTTGTTATTCACTACTTTCCACGAAGAAATTAAGGATGGATTTCCAGTTTTTCCCAATATAGAAGTTGTACTTTTTTTTAGAAAAGTAGACTTAGCATATTTAGAACTTATCATTGAACGAAAAAAAATTATTACAATATTTATAAATTATTATATGAAGTGACATAAATATTGAGCCTCCTAAGTTAACAATATGCTATTCAATTAGCCCCTTCCTTTGCATTTTTCATAATTAGGAGGTTTCTCGAACTTGACTTGGCTGAGAATATATGCCGGTTGCGTTCTTTCAAGATGCTCCAAAGCGTTGTGCAGTATATTGAATTCTAGTGGGTTGCTGCCGTCGTGGTGAGGTTCTCCATGTTCGCTATCCAAAAGGAGAATAAATCTTCTGGGATCGTGGTAGTGATCATCCCAGATATCCAGGTGCGCCAGATTTGAGATGTATAAGAGCACGACAGAAAGAGGTGATTCGTTGTCTCTAGCATTCTACTTTGGCAGAGCATGCATGTGTCGTTGTGTATAGAAGTTGAACTTTGGTTCAATAAAAATGCTTTTGTAATATAATCTGAGTTTGAACCAATTGAAATTCGTTTATAGCTTGTTTTAATAATCTTAAACTAATACTTTATCATCTAAGAGTTTGATCCTCATCTTTGTTTTTTTATTATCAAAATAATATGGCAAAAACTTGGGTACTCTAAAAGATAAGTACATTAAGTATTCTGACTCATCTGAGTCGTTCAATTCATCGAGATTAGAGAAAAGTGATTCCTTGAAAAATGCAACAAAAGTTAAAGTGAATCAATTTTCACCAATCTCAATGAATTAAACGGTCCAAATTGAACAAAGTAATCAATGTGCCTATCTTTTGAAGTACCCAAGTTTTTGCCAAATAATATTTAAAATCAGGAACAAAACAAAAATACTGAGTTGGGAGAGGCTGTATAATAAGTGTGATATATTTTTAATTTTGTAAGTGATGCAAGAATTACGTATTAATAATTATCAAGTTTTAAATACTCAAATTCATGTGTTTGATCGCAAGTGTACGATGTCGTTGGTATGGATCGAGTGTCGAACACGAGGACAAGTCAATCTCTAAATAGAACCGGACGATTAAAAATTGCTAAACAAGTAAAAAGGTTGGTGGAGGGTTTTTATTGGTAACCAATAAGAATTAAAACAAGCAAATAATTAAATGTTGATTAATCGGGAGATTAAGAACTAGGGCTTAGGCTTACCAATCCACTTACTTCGCTAATCAAATAAATACTAATTTCAATTGTTGGTGTATGGACTCGGATACACAATGCCGGTATCGGATTGGTGATTTCTTGTTATGGTATCATGTCTAATATAATCCAAGGCCAATGATTAGTCAATCCCCCAAACTATATTAGAATTAATAACGCTCTATGATTAGACGTTCTAGAACTATGTTATCGAGCAATTACGCACAAAGGCAAAGCAATCAAGTTCAATTTAATAATTCCCTAGATCAACCAAAGTTCCTCTCGAGTACGATAACAAACTAGTGATTTTCCTAATTCGGGGTTTAAATCAACTATTTATGAATCAATCAACTCAAACCCTAAGATTAAATTCAAACAAAGAAAATCAATTCAACACAACAATTAATTGAAGTGTTTGTTTCCTAGTAAGCAAGTTTCATGGTAATCACCTACGCTATAGAGAGGTGTTTAGCCTCTCATGGCGGCTATAAGTACAAAAGAAAGCTCGAAAGACATCACAACACAAAAGAGAAAGAGAGAGAGAGATAAACAATAAAATCCTAAACCCTTCTAGAGTGATGATGTCGTCTTCTCCACCTTGTGCAATCCTAGATCTGAGAATTCTCTTTCAAAATCGCCTAGGAACAGGAGAGAAAGGTTGGGGAAGAAGAAAATACAAGATAGAAAATAATCCTGGCTAGTTTCCTTTTTTGAACCTGAGGTTTTTGAAAAAGCGCCTAAATCCTTGCATCTGCAAGGATTCATGTCTTGGCTCTTTGGCTTCAAGCAAAAAGGTTTTGCGTCCGCAAGAATCTTGTCTTGGCTCTCTAGATTTGGGCAGAAAAGTTTTGTGTCCGCAGAACTTGTCTTGGACTCTCTGTCCAAGGGCAGCAAACCCTTGTGTCCGCAAATTCTTTGCATCTGCAAGAGCTTGCTACATTGATTCATCTTGAACGTCTTGGTGCCTAGAGTCTCGATCAATCGCTCATTTCTTCTCGAATCTCTTGTACCTACATTTAAGATTGACAAAAAGATAATTATCATGAACTTGCATGTTTTTGCACTACTTAAAACTCAAAATACGTGCATATTAGTCAGATTATCATGCTGGACCACGTGTTCTCACACGTACAAAATCGACCTATCACTAAGGAACATCAAAGTGCAAATTTATTCAGATTAATTTTACAAAATTGTAATCATAATTTTACAATTTTAACCAATCTGTTAACTAAAATTTTACAGTTTTAAATAAAATATTAATTATAGAAATATTATTTTACGAATCAATGGAATGCTCGAGCATCGGCTTACACCCATCTTAGTTCTGCCCTTGCTTATAATCTAGGTTGGAGACAGTGGCGTAGCTAAGATTTTGAATAAGGGGTCCCATAATTTTTTTTAATAATGATTCATCATCATAAAATTTAATATACTAACATTCTAACAACAATTCACAAATAAATAATTTAATTTAACATAAAATTCAAAATAACTCAAATTAAAGTTTACAAGTTTCAAAATAATAGTTCTAACAGGTTCTATAGAAGAATATTCACAATAAAATTTATTTTTTCGGGATCCTTGTAATTTTTCAACGGATCTCCATTAAAAACATCCGTATTTTGATTCAATAAACCACTAATTATGTAGTATTAGAATATTTATTATCAATTTTTAGTGGAGTCCTGAACCCCAATTTTAATATATGGCTCTGCCAAGAGCTATCCAACGAAATGGAGGAGAAAGAAGATTTTATATTATGAGGTTGAGCTTTTTGAGTTTAAATTTGTAAGCTGTTGCAGTATATTAGAGTATAAATAAAATGTGAAAGTGTCTATACATATCAATAAACATGGAATCAACTATAATTAACCTGGATGTTATTCAATGATAAAAGATAAATTCTTTTATTTTTTTTTCTCATATAGGGTATATTCATGAAAAAGGAAAAAAGAAACAAATAAAGTGACATTATTGTAAATGTAAAAGAAGATTGATATATTAAAAATCTGAGCAAGCAATTTTAGTGAGGAAATTAAGGGTTAATAAATGCATTATTTAAGATGTGAGAGGATTTCTTTTCAAAGAAAAAAAAACATAGGATTAAAGAAAGAAAAAATGAACCGGCAAGACTGCTTTCTTTATAAAATGAAAGAAAATCTATAGGCAAATCAAATATGTGAATTTATGAATGGAGGAAAACAAGAAGACAATCATAGATCTTAGAAAATCTCGTGTAATAAATTATTGATGAGAGATGTCAACAATTGAAAATTAATTCCTTACCTCTACCTCATCACGTGAACATTTGTAAAAGAAATGGAAAAATATCAAGATCGTTGCATTTAATTGTTAAACTCAATGCACTTATGCACCAAGAATTTTTCTTAAATAATCTTTTTGGGTTCACTAACATAACATGTATAGATTACAATTTAGTTATCTAGTGGTAAGTGTTAATTTGATAAAGTTGAAGCGTTATTTTCGGTCCACCAAACATTAACGCAGAAGAGATCCGAAACTAATAATTATTATATTAGATAGTGATAGCCTGATAGGATATAATGATATATATAGAATATATCAAAGTCGCATAAGCGTCGGTTCGCATTACCTATGTTAATCAAGTGATACTTGGCAGGAGTGATATCATGAGATGTTGATCTGAACAATAAAATATTTTTTTTTTTAGGGAAAGAAGGGGTATTGTCCCCCCCCCCCAAATTTCTATTAAATGATGAATATTCACAATTCATGTACATGAGATGTATAGCTAACAACTAACCACTGTTAGAGTATTGAGAGGAGATTCAACATAGAAGAAGCAGTACAGAGAAGAACACAAAGAGATGAAAATGTTGTATTCTAGATTATTTCTTTTTGTTTAATGCATATATCAAATACACATAAAAGAAAAATAACAAAAGTGGCTCATAGGTCCAAAAACAATTTGGGTCACAAATATAACAATCTCCACCTTAAAACAAATTGCGTTCAAACCGAACTAACACAAAATTAGCTAAAACGTAATACAACTAGCAAAAGCTTGCATCAAACTAGCACAAGGCTAGAATCAAAAGTAAATAAGGTAAAAACAAACTAGCATAAGGCTAGCAACAAATCGCCACTGAATTCTTGCAAAACTTGAACTTTACAATTGGAAGAGGCTTGGTGAGCATGTCGGCCGGATTCGATTCGGTACCAATCTTCTTCACAAGAACCTTACCATCCGAGACTACATCTCACACAAAGTGATATCGAATATCAATATGCTTTGTCCTCTCATGATGCATACGATCCTTTGTCAAATGGACCGCACTTTCATTATCACAAAAACACCACAATTGGACTAGCAAGAGAAGACATCTCACCCACAAATACTTTGAGCCAAATAGCCTCTTTAATTGCCTCCGTAATTGCCATGTATTCGGCTTCGGTACTTGAGAATGCAACGGTTGCTTAAAGTTGAGACTTCCAACTAATTGCACAATCTCCAAGGATAAAAATGTAACCTGTCAAAAACCTCTTATCAAGATCTCCTCCAAAATTTGAATCAGCATAACATGTTAGTGTTCCACTACCATTCTCAAACACCAAATGTGCATCAATGGTACCTTTCAAATAGCGAAAAATTCATTTCACCGCTTCCCAATGCCCTTTTCCGGCACAAGAGAGATGCCTACTTACCACACTAACAGCTTGAGCAATGTCGGGCCGGGTACATACCATCAAGTACATGAGGCTCCCAACCGCACTAGAATATGGAACCTTTTCCATATAGCTCCTTTCACTATCGAATTTAGGACTCAAAATAGCCGAAAGCTTGAAATGTGCCGCAAGAGGAGTTGAAACAACCTTCGCTTTCTCCATGCCAAAACGTCGAAGAACCTTTCCGGCAAACTCTTTTTGTGAGAGAAAGAGTTTCCGATTGGGCCGATCTCTTGTAATCTCCATACCAAAATTTTTTTTGCGGCCCCTAAGTATTTCATCTCAAAAGCCATACCAAGTCGCTCTTTCAACTTCTTAATTTCTCTCATATTGATGGCCGCAATCAACATATCATCCACATAAAGCAACAAATAGATAAAATCACCACCATCCAACTTCTTGAAATAAACACAACTATCATAATTAGAACGGGAGAAATTTAGGCTTACCATAAAGGAGTCAAACTTCTTGTACCATTGCTGAGGTGATTGCTTGAGGCCGTAAAAGAACTTCTTCAACAAGCAAACATGATTCTATTTTCCCACAACTTCAAAACCCTCTGGTTGCTTCATATAAATTTGCTCCTCTAAATCACCATGCAAGAAGACGATTTTCACATCCAATTGCTCTAACTTCAAATCTTTCATTGCAACTAAAGAGAGCAAAACACGAATGGAGGTATGCTTTACCACTAGGTGGTTTCACAAGGGTCCAAGTGTTGTTCTTTTCTAAAGAATGTAGCTCTTCATTCATGGCGGTAATCCAATCCGTCGTATCCTTAGAACAAATTGCTTCTTTGTAGGATGATGGCTCACTATAGTCCACCTCTTCGGCAATAGCCAAACAATATGCAAAATCCACATACCTTGCCGGTTGGCTAATTTCTCGTCTTTCTCGGTCACTTGCCAATGAATATGGTTGCTCCACAACTTCTTGTTCTTCCTCTAAGTGAGCATCATCATGTGGCATAGTCTCTATCTTCTTCACTTTGTTAGACCGGTAACTCAAACTCCACCTTCTTCTCAACTTTCTCATTCTCCTTACTTGCTGACTCGGATGCACCATCATGTGCCTTCAACATAGCCGACTCATCAAAAGTGACATCTCTTGAGATGAGAAATTTTGACAAACTAGGACACCATAATTTGTACCCATTCACATTCATGGGATGCCCAACAAAGATACCTTTCTTTGCCCTTGGCTTCAACTTGCCTTCATTCACATGAAAATAAGCGGGACATCCAAATACCTTCAAGTTAGAGTAATCGGTTGGTTTATCCGACCACACCTCTTCGGGTGTCTTGCACTCTATGGAAGTGGTAGGAGATCTATTCACCAAGTAGCAAGTCATGCTTACGGCCTCCGCCCAAAACTCCTTACCCAAATCCACATTAGATAGCATGCTAACGAGCCCTTTCAAGTAGTGTCCTATTCATCCTTTCGGCAACGCCATTTTGTTGTGGAGTGTACACCACCGTTTTATGTCTAACAATTCCTTCGGTCTTGCAAAACTCATCAAATTGGTGGTTACAAAATTCAAGACCATTATCGATTCTCAACCTCTTTATTTTCTTTCCGATTTGGTTCTCCAAAAGGGTCTTCCATTCTTTAAATGCCTTAAACACTCCACTTTTCTCTTTCAAGAAATAAATCCAAACCTTTCTAGAAAAATCATCAATAAAAGTAAGCAAATAACGAGAACCGCTACCTTTAGATGGCTCACGTGAAGATCCCCAAAGATCCGAATGGATGTAATCCAACGTTCCCTTGGTTTGGTGAATGGCGGTAGAGAAGCTCAACCTCTTTTGCTTGTCAAATACACAATGCTCACAAAACTCCAAGCTACTTATGCATTGGCCACACAACAAGCCTCTCTTGCTCAAGATGATCATCACTCGCTCACTCATATTCCCCAACCTCATATGCTACAACTTTGTAACATCTTCCAAGGTAGGACTTGAACCCGCAATAGCAACCGAGCTAGTGACCGTGCAACCTTGCAAGAAGTAGAGAGTTCCAACTCTCTTTCCCTTCATGATAGTGAGAGCCCTTTTAGAAACACGAAGGACTCCACCCGTCAACCTTCGTATCTTGCCATCATGAAACTTAATTTTCACCGTGCCAACACCGGCAACCTTGCACAAATTATTATTACCCACAAGCACCTTGCCACTAGAAGGCTCATAGCTCTCAAACCAATCTCTATTTGGAGTCATGTGTTGAGAAGCACCTGTATCCATAATCCAAGAATTATCATAATTTACACAACCATCAACAACACAAAATAGTGTCATATGTGTCATCACAATTAGCCACATTGGCCTTTTCCGAAGAGGCACCTTTATCTGCCTTTTGCTTATTTTTCAACTTAAAACAATCGGCCTTTATGCGTCCCTTCTTCTTATAATAATTGCAAGTGAGATCCTTGTGTCTTGATTTTGAACAGGTTCTACCTTCTTTCAGAGTCTTGTTCCAAGATCTATTCCGATCGGCAACCAAACCAACACCTTGACTCCCTTTCTCAACATTGGTCATTTCATTATCTAAATGCAACTTGGCTTGCAAAGTGCTCTTAACATCCTCAAGGGTAATTTTCTCTCTACTATACACCATCATGTCCCTAAAGGCCTTGTGTGATGCGGGTAATGAACACAACAACAAGAAGGCTTGATCCTCATTCTCTATCTTAACACCTAACTTATCCAAATCATTCAAGATGGAGGTGAACTCCGCAATATGATCGGAAGTAGATGTACTTTCTTCCATACGAAGGGTGTAGAGGCGCAACTTCAACCGTAATCGGTTAGTTAGAGACTTCTTCATGAAAATGTTCTCTAACTTCTCCCACAAACCTTTAGCGATTTTCTCCGAAAGGACCTCTTGAAGTGTTGAGTTGCTCAAACACAATTGAATAGTGGAAAGAGCCTTATCATTCATATCCCTCCACTTCTTATCTGTCAAAGCATCGGCCAATTTCTCTCTACCAAAATTGGCCTCCTTTACACCAAGAGTGAACAAGATGGCAGCCATCCGCACTTGCCATAGTGCGAAACTCGACTTCCCATCATACTTCTCAATATCAAATTTAGTAGACATCTCCATCTCAATCTCAAATTTAAATCTTCCAATTACCAAATATCCAAATCAGAAACCTCAATTACCAAATCACCAAATATTTTTCTCAACAAAGGTGAATGGAACGAATTTGGTGCACCAGAGTTAATATCAGGGTTTAGTAATTCGTAGATATATGGACTTGGTCCAGTCGCGGCTCACCAGAATGAAAAAAATCAAAGGAATTGCTTCGCCATCTAAAAACGCTCATGAGAGATTGGTGCACGCACAACGGAACAACAACGGAGCAAAGTCTTGGAGCCTCGATGGACAACAACCGACGAAATCAGGTCGAAATAGGTACCTAAACCTGGCTCTGATACTAGTTTGTTAGGGTATTGAGAGGCGATTCAATAGAGAAGAAGAAGGCAGTAGAGAAAAGAACACAAAGTGATGAAAATTATATTCTAGATTGTTCATTTTTGTCTAACACATATATCAAATACAGATAAAAGAGAAATAACAAAAGTGGCCCATAGACCAAAAAACAATTTGTGTCACAAATATAACAACCACTAACCACTAAGAAGAGAAATTCATATTACAAAAAAGATGAAAAAGAAAACTTCGGCTCCTGATATGAGGTCGGGCTTCCTGTTAGCTATGTGAGATGTTGTGATTCTGTCGCATGACATTTGGAAACCAATTTTTTATGTCGAAGAGAATTTTGAGGCCCGTCGCAATATGATCTTGTGATTTGTCAAAGAACACTCTCATGCACCTTTCCCGCCATAATACGAAGTTTGTGGTAATTTCCAGCTTCGCCTAGTGTGTGAGGTGATGATGCAGCAAGAGATCTGCTGGATTGTGACCCGTGTAAATTTGTATGAGATGTTGGGGTCGATTATGCCTCTGGGAGATGAGGGATCTGACAGCCTTTGCATATGTGCAGGAAATGAATATGTGATCGGAGGTTTCTCTATCCGCTCTGCACATTAGACATATATTTGGCAGCGTCTAACCTCTCCGGGTTAGGTTGTCTACCGTGGTGAGTCTGTTCCTGAGCATTAGCCATGTAAATATTTGAACTCGTGGCAGTGTTGGGATGGCCCAACATCAACAACATCTTTTATATCTCTCTCGATTACCAGATTGGGCTAAATCACTTGGGTTCCATTTTAATTCCAATTAAACATCCGAACTTGCTTAATTAGGTGTTGTCAAGCTAATGCACATCTCCATTTGATTATAGACATCCCCAATTGATCCAATTCAACATCTCATTTTGGTACCGAGTGAGCTCATGAGAGATCTCCCCATCTAGTCACTTGCAATTTAAATTAAGCATATCCCTGACATCGTGAGACTTCCAGGAACATGCCAAACATCTTGCATTAAGCTCTAATGCCCTAATTTGCTACCGACACTTTTCTTTTGAACTTTTCTTCTTATTCTTTGAGATGCATTTTCAGCAATGATGTTCTTCATGCTCTCCTCACTTCCTCTTTCAATTGGTATATGGCTTGTAGGCTGAAGCTAAAAAATTAGGGAGTTGAAGATCCATTGGAGAGCTCCAGTGTCGAGTAGAGGAGCTCAAAGTCGAAGGAAGAATAAAAGAGATGACCCTTGGATTAAACACGTGTCAAAGATCTGACGGTCATGTTCTTATTCTCTTTCTTCCTTCTATTAATCTGATTTGGTCGGGGTTTAGACCATGGGCAGGAGGGGGTTTAGGTCTAATGTGTCACTGACAAGATAAGGTTTGGGTCTTGAACAACTTGATTAGAGCACTGACAATGTGTGGCCCAAATATCAGATTTAATGAGGCACAGTCTCAACTACCTTTCTATCTCAATTTTGCACAAATTTTGGTTCTTGTGAGCCAAGAGGTTGGCAACATCTTTGGTTTGTACTGCATCTGTATGATCCAAGCCCATTCAAATCCCTTAATTGTTTAGGAATTGGTATAAAAGCCCAAAATATACCCAAATATTGTTTAATGCTTGAAATTTTGAATTTAATTTGTGCAAATCAGTTTTGAATTGTTTGAAGGCTCACATGGTTAAATCTTTTAGTGAAATAAAGCTCAAATATTCACAAATTTTCTGTAGGATTTATTGGTATATGATTTGATCAACTTTTCTTGAGCTTTGACCATTGATTTGTTTAGAAATATTATATGTGATTATTTAATAATATGGCAACCATAGAAATTGCACATATCAAGCCCCAAATAATTCTTTCAATCACATAAACATCTTATAAAATCCTTGAAAAATATTCTTGAGCCTCCATTGCACTTGATTGGTTCCTTGATGAGGTTTTGGATAATTTGCATATAGGATCTTGGATTTTCCAAAATTAAATTAGCCCTTTATTTGATCCCCTCTTATGCTTGCATCATATGATCAATGCTTGTCTGATTTTTTCCTTTATTACATTCTAATAATTGATACCTTTTTAGGTACCAACAATGAGTCATGTGATGAGTCAAGTGATTTGGATAAAGATCACGAATCGTTTAATGTGACTAAGCTTAAGGAGTTACTTGATGAGCTCAAAAAGCCAAAGATGCTAGTTTTTTGCCAAGTCGAGAGAAATTTCTGAGGAGACTGTCACAGTTAAATTACCATATCGATATATCGATATGCATGGATTCCAAATCCCTTGTTTCTATACAGCTATTTAACGAGCTGATCTCTTTCCTCTCTTTCCAAAAAATCTATCCACACTCATACTTGCAATCTAAGAGAGATTAAAACTACCTTCTATCTTTCCCCAACTATCATCTAATCATCTATTCTATCAATTAAGAGTTTTGACTTGAGTGCTAAGTTGTCGAGATCTTGTGGAAAGATAGTGTCGGGCTCATCCTCCTTCTTTGATCTTTTTGTTGATAGTTGTTGTAATCCCTTTGTGGATTTGTTGTTTGATCTCTTAATTTGATCGAGAATTCTAGTTGCCCATTTATTTTGTAAGGGAACTAAAATCCATCTTTGTAAGAATGTTTTGTGATAGTGTATCGGCTTGTGTGGAATCGGGGAGTCTCGTGGACGTAGACTTTGAAAAGATTTCAATCGAACCACATTACATCAAGTGTCATATTTCTCATACTCTCTATATCTCTTTTTATCACTTTCTCGCAATTCTTTGAATTCTTTGTTTACAATTGTTTAAGTCAATTGTGTGAATTGTGCCAATATTGATCATCTTGTACTTCTGCATTTAAGCCTTAGTATTAGTTCTTTTCTAACAGTCATATAAGACTCGACTTTTTGTTTCAATAAAACAAGTGGGTTTCCTCACTATTAGTAAAAAAAGACTAGCAACACTATCTATCAATCAGTCCGTCACTATATTTGAAAGAAATCCTCTGCAGAAGAATGTTTCTCCACAGAGAGGAGAAGTTTTGATCTCATATGTCGGATTAAAGATCCACGATCCTGATTAATAATACAAAACCACCCCTGAATCATACGACTGGTGATCGAACGTCGATCTTTAATCAACAGTCCAAATCATCACTCCTCTCCGTGGAGAACAAAATTTCCCCGCAGAGTATACATGTCCTCACTTTATTACTCTCCGCTATGGCTGTCAAAGAATTGTGTTTTGAACATTTTGTTTCGCCGTGACGTAACGTTAAACGCAAGAGATTTTTATTGCGTTTGTTAAACGCAAGTAAGACGCAAATGATTTTTTTTGCGTTTAATTAAACACAACGTAAACACAAAATTGTCACTTTCGTTACGTTTATTTTGGAGTGCAGAATAGAAATATGGATATAAAGTAGAGAGTTAAATGCTTTGAAGATGGAAATGACTAAGAATGACTTTTGCATTCACATGCACATGAAAGAATCCATTCTCTCATTGATTGAATACAACATAAAAATATTATTTTATGATCCAAATCCAATCACAACAATTTGTTGTTACAAAAATGGCTCAACTTGACGAACTTTTCTAATTTTAGAATATGTGAGATATAAAGTGGGTGGGACGTCAATTTTATGATGAGGTTTGTATCGAATCCCATCATATAACAAATTCTTCTTAGTCTATTTTAAGGATGCATGCTTATTTTTAAAAATTAGTGTTTCATGAGATGCAAACTTTATTTTTTTCGTTCTGTGTGCACTTGACAAACACTAAAAAATTAAACGTTTTTAACGTTTCTTACATTTAACTAAACACAAACACAAGAAAAATTTGTTAAATGCTACTTAAGATGTAAGAAAAATTTCTTACAATCATAAAACGCAACGTAAGACGTAAGAGGACATTTGCGTGATCGTTTCATGCATTTGACAACACTACTCTCCGCATCTTCCTAGGCAATTAATGGGCTTAATTGTATATTTTTTTCCGGAAAATAGGAGCCATTCTAAATTTCTAGTGGGCATCATTGGATTGTTTAATATATCTCAAAAGTAACCTTGTTTTCATTATGAAATTCACAAGGCAAGCCCATGGACCTCCTCAGGAATAAATTCGACGCAAATGCATCATGTGCAATGTGACCAAGTGGGCCCCACGATAGAGAGAAGGGATTAGACACGTCGACCTCCCTGTTCTGCGTTCAACAATGGATTTCTCTGCTTCTCGCGGGAAGAAGAAAAAGGAATCCGATATTTATTCAACCGTGGTGATCCATGGCGGAGACGACGCATCCGAGCCCGAATCCGAACCCGACGTGTCGCTCCCTCCTCTCCTTCAGCGCCTTCCAAAGGACTTCGGTCGGTCTTCCTTCGACGAATCCGAACCCGACTCTGGATCCGACTCCGACCACCACCTTCTCTCCATTTCAGGGACAGTACTGGTGAAGCGCACCTTGGGAGCTCCACCTCGCTCTGTTAGTAAACCTAACCCTCCACCTCAGCAGGTTCCATTTGCCGATCTAAGGCGCTTCTCGGTCGATGAAGATGATGATTCGTTCAATACATTTGTGGTCAAGTCCACAAGTCGGAGGGACAGCGGGTCCGGATCAATTTCGGGTACAGTGATTAGAAGAACTGGAGGAAACGGAGGCGGTTTCGGGTCGCCGTTTGTCAGCGGTGTGATGGTAGATGAAGGAAGATTCCCACATGCTAGCAGGCGAAGGCCGTCAGTTAGTTCCGTACCCGATAATGTTACCAGAGAAGATCCGACTACTAGATATGAGTTGCTGGATGAGCTTGGTTGGTTAGCTCTCTCTCTCTCTCTCTCTCACTCGCTCCCTCGCTTCCTCTCTCTCAGTCTGTTATACGTCTGTTCTCATTTAGAACTGATATCATAATACAAATTATACAATGCAATTTCTTTTTTCCGTATGGAATGGTTCATGCCTTATTCTTTAATTCAGTTTGGTTGAATCGTGGCCGAGAAATTAACATATAGTATGTGTTTTAAAGAACTGAGAGTGGATTGAAGAAATAAGAAGCACAATCGGATATGCACAGGTCCTTATTGATTAAATATTCAACCATATTACCTGCATATAGGTTTAATTGTCATGCTAATGTTATTTTCTCTTGCGTTGTGTAGAACTCACAGATATTACCATGTACTTCTATTGACTTAGATTGACGAAAACTGCAGGGAAAGGGTCATATGGTGCAGTGTATAAAGCAAGAGATATCAGAACACAAGAGCTGGTAGCTGTCAAAGTTATTTCCTTAGCTGAAGGGGTATGTTTCCATGTTATCATCTTTCCTCGGTTTGACAAAAAGAAAAAAATGATGCAAATAGACTTATGAGTCATGACTGACAGACTGGGTGATGCATGTACAGGAGGAAGGCTATGAAGACATACGAGGGGAAATAGAGATGCTACAGCAGTGCAGCCATCCTAATGTGGTGCGCTACTTTGGTAGCTACCAAGGCGAGGATTACCTTTGGGTGCGTATTATTCAGCCTCTACTCTGGAATTCAAAGAATTTTAATATTACTTGCTATTTTATACGAAATATATGATACTTTGCAGATAGTGATGGAATATTGTGGAGGAGGGAGTGTTGCTGATTTGATGGGTATAACAGAAGAGCCCCTCGACGAGGCCCAAATTGCATATGTTTGTCGAGAAGCCCTTAAGGTAGCACATACCCCGGAACTTCTGGTGCTGAATATTTAGTTTGATCTTGTCGCAAAAGGTTATTAGTGTCTGGTTGGGTTAGTGCCTTCTTTATTAAAAATTTAAGCAGCTCACCCATTTGCAAGTGCCGAATTCAGGTATATTTGAAAAGTGGGTCAGGTTAGGTGAGCATGTGGGCCAAGAAATGTGGACTGGGATGAGAGCAATCAACCCATTGGGTAATTTTTAATGGGTACTTGCAAAGTCGGAAAAAAATCCAAATTATGTAGAAAGTTTTATTATGCAGGGTCTTGCCTACTTGCATTCAATATTTAAGGTTCATCGAGATATCAAAGGTGGCAATATTCTTCTGACTGATCAAGGAGAGGTAAAGTTGGGTGAGCACACTTCTCTTTAATTATTTTAGTCTGCATTTCATTATGTTGAAATCTATTCACGTGAAATGAATCGGGCGTGTATTGAGTAATTGCCTTTGTATCATTTGTTCCAGGTGATTTTGGGGTTGCTGCCCAGCTGACAAGAACCATGTCAAAGCGCAATACGGTACTGTAATTAACTCATAAATGAGTACACTTCAATTTTGTCGTTTTAGAATATATAGTTATCATCTCATAAATTTTAATGCTTATTTTCCCTTCAGCATACACATCCTAGTAATATTCCAGTCAACCACAAAGTTAGTTTGGGAATTTCAGATATTTGAGTGGGCCCTTTTCTTTGTTTCGTCAGTTCATAGGAACTCCTCACTGGATGGCTCCAGAAGTAATACAAGAAAGCCGCTATGATGGAAAGGTAACACTTTTCTGTAATCAGTGAATGAAACTCTTCTTTTCTTTTCTTTCCTTGTCCTTCACCAAGGACTCTTTTGTGAGAAGTCGTTCTTTTTTTTTATTTAGGTAGACGTTTGGGCTCTTGGTGTCTCAGCTATTGAGATGGCAGAGGTGCATTTCTTATTTCTAAATTTACATTGTATTGTTTTGCTTAGTATTGGTTATTGTTTTTCTTAACTTTACAGTGTTATGTTTTTTGCAGGGATTGCCACCGAGATCAAATGTACACCCAATGAGAGTAGGCACATGATCAAAACGACATCCTTTCTAACTAGCTTGGTTGCTATTATTGCTCTTATATGCATAAGTGTCAACTCTAATATACTTATATAGGTACTGTTTATGATATCCAGTGAGCCTGCTCCTATGCTTGAGGATAAAGAGAAATGGTACATAATCTCTTATTGTTTCAATAATATAAGAAGTCAATTTCATGAATTATACCCTAATCTCAATAGTTAATGGGCACTATTTGTCTGTTTCTCTGATGTAGGTCTCTTTTATTACATGATTTTATAGCGAAATGCTTGACAAAGGACCCAAGGCTTCGCCCTACAGCTGCTGAGATGCTCAAGGTAATGATATAGGACACTGCCATTTAATTAATTATGATTGGCTAGCACTGAGCTAATAATAGTTTGATGATAATTATTGTGATGATTACAGCACAAGTTCATAGAAAGATGCACAACAGGAGCATCAAAGATGTTACCAAGGCTGAAGCAAGCAAGACAAATCCGAGCGCAGCTGGCAGCAGAAGCACAAAACCGCCAATCAGGGATTGATAATGTACATCTTTCTTGTTGTATGGTGGTTTTATATTAAGCTATCTGTTATTTGCCTGATTATAAAATTATCTGATGTAAGTTAATGAATAAGCAGACTCTGCAGCACGGACTGCATGAAACAACTGAACATGATGTTTCAGGTATTCTTCAAGCAACCTTTTTTTTAATTATCGAGAGCATGCTTGTCTTTTAATGTTTGCAAAAGGTTGCTCATTTTTGCAAAATGAATGTTTTAAATTTCTGTCTTGGAAAAATTGTTCTGTATTAGACAACTTGTCACTTCCTTCTTCCAGAGGAACAATGCTTCTTTAATTTCCTCTCATCCCTAGGTGCTAGTTTTTAGGGTTTTAAATAAGTGAGATAAAGTGATATTTGAGGAAAGAAACAACTATTAGAGGGCGGGGATTCAATTCGAAGAAAGAAAATTTTCTTGCCTCTTTTGAAGCCTAAACGAGAAGGGGAGTCTTGGCGCAGCGGTAAAGTTGTCGCCTTGTGACCAGGAGGTCACGGGTTCGAGTCGTGGAAACAGCCTCTTGTAGAAATGCATGGAAAGGCTGTGACAAAGCCTCCAAAGTGGTCCGACCCTTTCTCAGAGCCCGCACAAGCGGGAGCTACCTGCACTGGGCTACCCTTTTTGAAGCCTAAATGAATACGATCTTTTTGTTAGGATCATTGTGCTTGCTATGAACTTCTCATTTGCTTATAAATCTTTTAAATGGCCAGTTAGTGCTCATTATTAGTTATGGTCGTTTTTTGCAGATGCCACCAATAGTTTTTTCATATTCACAAATGCATTATATAATATGAGCATTCTTTTGCCAATATCCTTGTTGCTTAGTATCATATGTTTAATTGTTGACAGCTTAGCCTTCTCTTTCTTCTCTCTCACGCACACATTTGAATGAATTTTAGGAGAGTTTGGGACATTTATAGTTCACAAAGATGGCAACGAAGAAGTAGAGGAATCACCTGCTTCCCCGAGAACAGAGTTCATACCAGGCCTTGGTGATATCACCTCATTCACAGTGGATGTTAGGAAAGATATCAATTCGAACATTTGGTCAGAGAACCCAACCGGAACTGTTGTCCATAAACACCTAGAGGTAGCTGACAAGTCAACAGATGGTGTTACCACTTCTGATGTTTTCTTAACCGAAGGAAAGAAGGTTGCATCTCCAGCTACTTTAACAATGCAGGATCAGGCAAAGGCTCCTTTGTCCAGTGCCAGCAGCCGTAAAGCCTTCACGGTGCAAGATAAGGTGGCTTCCCATTTCTATTTTCTTATGTGGTTGGATGAATGCCGGATCAAATCCAATGAGGAACTGAACCTTTGCTGGTTTCTATTTTTATAAAAATGGAAAGCTTTGTCTCTTGTTTCTTGTTTCAAAAGAAAAAAAGAGCATGAAAGAGAGAGCACCAGTATTCATTTCAGATTTAGGTTTGCACCAACCTGGTTTAGTCCATTTTGGGTTGCAGCTTTTCTGGTTTTGAGTTGAGTCATTGTTTGTTTTATTCCTTGGAGTTTGGGTTCTTTGATCAGGTCAGTTTGGGTATTGTCATATATTGGTGTGGTTCCCAGTTAAGTTCATTTTGTTTCTAGATGGACATTGGTTGGTTTTGGATTTAGGCTAGTTGAGCAGGTTTCTCCAGGCTTCTAATACTTTTCTAGCTGTACTATTAACTTTGGTGTTTCTGTTGTGGTTTTCTTGCAGCTCTTGGCGATTTATGCAGCTGGAAATACAGTACCGATACCGTTTCTAAAGGCAATAGATATATCTCCTTTAGCAATGGTGTCAGATAATGTTTTAGGAAATAAAATGTTGGGACCAACTGACAATGCTGCCTTGGAAGTTGTTAGAGAGCTTTTCAGTGGAGATGGTCAGACCAAGAAAGGTCGCAAGGGACAAAATGAGGTTACTATTATATTTCTAATTTTCTATCTATTTGCTAATTAATAACTTGATGTTGTACTGTATTACTAACTGCACATGTGCCTCCTTTATAATGTCAAGTGTAATCTATTACTGTTTGGGACTAAAGGCTTTGTTGTTGTTGTAATCTATTACTGTAACTGCATCCATGCCTTTTCGTAATGTTGCTATTCTGTTTCTTTTTCTGTGCAGGTACTGCTTCCACCAGGAGTTTACCAGAGATTGGCTACAAGCCCAACCCTAATGAATTTAGCTCAGGCTTTGGCGTATCATAAAATGTTAGTTCGTTTTCTAATTCTTTTTACAAGGGTAGTATTCATGCAATTCTTCCCATTAAAATGATGTATTCAAATAGGTGTTATGAGGATATGCCACTTCAAGAGGCACAAGCAGCACAAGAGGAAGATACTATACAAGACCTGTGTGACACACTTCGTACTATTTTGAGATTGTAGGCAGTAGATGTACATTTTATTCGATATTTCAAGGTTTTGAAAATGAATAATTAAGGGGGGGTGTATATTTTTTTTTATTGAAGGCGTTGTATGTTTGGAAGAGCCACATGTAGGTAAATTTTTGTTTGTAAAATGTAGGTTTTAAGTTGAATAATCAATAATTTTAATGGTAATATCATTTTGTATATTTGTTGATTATTTTTTAGTGTCAGATTCTAGAAATAGTTGTTCAAGTCTCTTCATATACATGTCAAATTGCATCTGTTACTTTTACATGTCGTGATTTTGTTAGGTATCGACATCGACGACATGACATTGTTGTATTGTATGCAGTGGCGTAGCCAGTATTTTGGTTCAATGGGGTCCCGGCGGAGCATAGGCGCGTCGACATGTCAGAGCAAGGACGTGTCAACGTGTCGGAACAGTATTGCTTCGACGAGTTGAACCAGTGATGTAGCCAGGTTTTTATTGTTGTTTCTTTTAACTATAATCAACTTAAAAATAGTGTGAATTTAATGTGCAGTTTAATCATTCATTCTTTCCGGTAATTAAATTTTTTCGTTTGTTATTGCACTAATATATAATCAAGTACTAATTAGTACAACTCGTTATATGTAACATGTATAAATTTTTTTGTTTGTTATTGTACAACTCGTTATATGTAACATCTCTAAACTAGTTAAAAGTTTATAGAATAGTTCTACCAGAAAAAGATTGTGCTCGCGGAGGTGGGAAACAATCAAAGCATTAACCTGGCCAAAAAGCTGTCCCGCCTGCAGCATCTGATATAGGTTAATTTCCATTAGAGTATCTCTAATTGCCAACGAATAGGTTCAGTTCTTTTGTGTGTTCTTGATACAAAGAGAAAGAAAACAACGTTTGGATTTCGAGGTTTTTGAGCTTGATTTGAAACACATCCAACTTTCCTGGTAAAATCACTAAATCAGTGATGGAAGGAGGTAATGTTGCAGATAACAATTAGATCCGGCCATCAGACGGTCCTGAGCCCTTTTATATTCTTGTTAAAGCATCTGGGCTGTCCATTTACATGACAATTAGGTTCGTGCGGGTACTCGGCGACTGCATTGTACTTTTTTTTTAAATAAGTGGAGTGTCAATCCCACCACTTTTTTTTTCGTTGAAAAAAGAAGTAACAGACAGAGTCACAAACGGTACCAAGAGGGGACAAGTTCAAACCTATTCCAACCCCTTTATCAACACCCCTCTACTAATACCTTGAATTACCCCTATATCTCAACGATCTGAACCAACTGCGCTAGTACCCACAATCTCGGGGGCACTGGTGCATTATTGCTATCTATTTTTCTTTCTAAGCTGAAAACAAACTCCTAATAAAATACTTGTTACATCCTCTATCAACATAACATCAAGAATAGTAACTACATGGAACAGTGTGTCCCACCAAGCTCCAGTATAGACCGATATCTTCATGTGATAGCCATTCTCTCCCTTGAAGCATTGAAGTTCCTGCGGTCTTCAGCTCCAGTTATCATCTCTGGTTCCCAAATTGCCCTTCCAGCCACCATCTTCCATTTCTCTAGTTGTTCCTTAAGTGCTGCATTCCAAGTACCTGCCCAATATTCTAACAATGTTATAATTTTAATGCAACGTGTGCGAAGTGATATAAACTTGGCTGCTTGAAAACAACATTTGTTTCTTTCGCACCAACAGACCCACATAGCTGCTGAGCATACATGTAAAAAAAGGAAGTGATCATCTTTATGTAACCTCAACATGATCTGGTTTAAATCGTCTAGTTCATTAATTGTATCTTTAATATTAAAAGAGCTAAGGGTCCAATTCCACATTTCACTCGATTGAGGACATTTGACAAAGAGATGATCAAAAGTTTCAGATGCATTATAGAACACACATTGTGTATCTCCCTCCCAACCTCTTTGTCTAAGATGACATTTAGTTAATACTTTTTTTCGCCTAAGTATCCATAGGAAGACTTTAATCTTCAAGGGGATATGTAAAGGCCATATCATGGCGTCAGTAGCATCTATAACTCCTCTAAATGATAACCATTGATATAGATTTTTATTAAGAAATTTGTTATAAGATCTATTCTGCCATCCAATTTGGTCTTTGCACTCAGTATTTAGCTTGATGTCTCTCATCTGATCTGTCAGTTCAGCAATATGTACGACTGCATTGTACTCGAGAGTTATAACCATCAAGTTTATTGTGATTTTATGTTATGATATTGTATGCGTTGTTTGTTTATTTTGAAAAAGGGGAAGACCGGAAGAGTGATTTCCTAAAGCTAAATGGTCAGATAAAATAATGCATTTTTTATTAAAGCATTCAGCATTCAATTTAAAATAAAGTGATCGTTTTCTTATTCGTTGTCGCCAGGGGCGGAGTTAGGGTGTGTTTGGATCCACCTGAAAAGTTTAGGTTACTTACAGTAGAATTAATTTGTAAATAATATAAAATACAAGACCCATCTCAAAATATTCAGGGACCCATCTCAAAAATTTCCTTTCTCTCCTTTCTCTCTGCACCAGACAGGCGACAAATTTGGGGCTCTGGGCTTGCGTCGCCACTCGTCGAATTTGCGACTTCGCCCCTGCCTTGTGCCCGCCTCATCTCTCGATAGGCGACAGATCTGCGCTCGCCTCATCTCTTTCGACTATGCCCCTGCGACTCTGCGAGCCTCCGACGCGTCTGGCACAGCCGTTAGCCCGCCTGGCACAGTACCAGTTCTCGCACAGTTCTCGTCGCCTCTCCAAACTGCTCGCTGCTCTCCAACTCTCCACGGCTCTCGCACTGTTCTCCGCCCTTGCTAGCCTCCGACGCGACTCTCCAACTCTCCACTGTTCGCGCACAGCGGCACAGACGCACAGTTCTCGCCTCTCCAAACTGCTCGCTGCTCTCTCCGTCTGGTAATCTCTTCTCTTCTCTGAGTTCTTTCTACTGTTTGATACTTGATAATTTGGTTGAATATTCTATGAGTCAGATTTCAGAATATGCTGAAAAAATTGCTTGGAAACGAAAATCCTAGGCGAGAACTGTATTATACGTTAGAGTTTAGACCTATTACATATAACGAGCAGAGATAACAAATTAGTACTGCTCGTTTGATAATTAGTACAGCGGCACAGACGCACAGTTCTCGCACACGTCGACACGCTCAAGCTCCGACACGTCGACGCGCCTATGCTCCGACCGACCCCGCTGAACCAAAATCCTGGCTACGCCACTGGCTGTCGCGGAATTGGAATTTGATCCCCAACTTCCTTTCAAGATTGCTTTCCTACCAATTACGACGGACTACTGAACTAATAAAATTACAACCAGAAAAACAATCAGTACACGCTGGTTGATATCACATATAACAGCACTTGAGTTTATTAAAATAATTTAATACAGATCATTACATTCTGAGGTAAACCTGAGCAGGTTCAAAACAATAAGATGATAAACAAAAAGAAAAAAAAGGGAAAAAATATGAGCACCCCTGAATCATAAACTTTCTACACGGGGCATTCATTCTATGTATAATAATGGTTTGGTAACATAACCCAAAAAGAATAAACAGCTCAAAAGTAAAAAAAAAAAAAAAGGTTGCTTCGCAGGATGAAGTGCAAATATAGGAGGTCACTGTGCTCGTTTGAGCTCTTATTCAGGTCAGCAGCTTAATAAGTCTTATATCTTATGTGTGAGCATCCGCAGCCATAATGTGACTATGGCAGGGAGCTGCCATAGTTCTCAGATGGTAGGATCAGAATTTTAACGGACTGGATTTCGATTATAGGGGGTAATTTTTTTATTATTTTGATGGAGCCCACTTGTCATCTCCATAATGCTGGCAGCCATAACATTTTATGGCAGCGGATGAGAATTCTACATCTCATCAGTCTTGGCACACAACCGCTCTGCAAATTTCAGACATAGAAACAGGTAAGTTCCTTGTTGAGTTAGAATCAAATTGTAAATCTCACTGTTCTCTGCCTTCTATTCCCTTTATTTCGCTGTTTGTATAAAAGGCTCTTCATTTCTTTAATTTACACAAAAATTATACAATTATATATCTTAGGCAAAATGATGATTTCTAAAGACAAGAACTGATGACAACAATATTTACTTTTCCACTTTTATTTCTTAAAAAAATGACCCCAGTATCTTCACAGAAGTATTGATACAACATTCATAACACAATTTAAGCGATTAGGGTAGCTAAAGATTTGAGACAAAACACAAGGAAAAAGAACAAGGACAGAAATTATATTACCTCATCATATAAAAAGCACGAAGATAGGATAATCAATTATATTTTCACACATGTAGGTATAAAATGTGTTGATGTTTTTAATTATCAAATTGAGTGCAAAATAGTAAAAATTTATTAAATGCTACAGCATATTTAAAGAAGATTGTAGCCTTTCACTATTTGCTTCCAAGTCCTTTTACTAATGTGGCCATTTATTTGTATTTTTTTTATTTTTTGTTTTGGGGGAAGGGGGAAGGGATCGGAGGATTACTCAAGTATTCATAGGAAACAATCATGGAGGTGCCCCACGCTGACATGCTAAAAAAGCGAGGACCTAATCCCCTATAGAAACCTTTCCATCCATCTTCCTCTATCAATCTTTGCACCACTTGCCTCGCATTTAGCCTCTTTCGGTTATTAATAGGCATAACCTACAGGTATCAATGATCCAATTATATTTATTTTGATAACAATGAGAAATCACAAACTCTCATCCTAAATTAAAATCCAGATAGAAACAAGGACCTGCAATCGGGTTTTGATAGTGTCAATTGGGGTAGTTATACAAGATGCAATCCCACCAGCAAATATACCACCTGCGGCTTGTACAGCTACAATTTGTCCGGAGCTTGGTGCACTTTTGCTCTCATTCCCATGACCTAAAAGGCTGTTTAAGAGACTTCTATTCAGCCAAAGACAAGAGCCTTGTAGTGCTAATCTCATATCGAAAAAAGAAGTTATAGTTAATATGCTCACCTCCAAATAATTCGCTGGCTAGACCCATAGCTGGCCCACCAAACAGCACTAGAAGGAGAATAAGTCAAAACAGATAACCCAAATCCTCTGTAGAATCCCCTAATGCCTTCTGCCCTAAAAATTTGACGAGCAACATCTATTCCCCCATTATAATTGGCATGACCATAATACCCTTGTACCATCAGCTTTTGACTAACCTGACATGACAACAAAGCCAAACAAAGTGCATTCAACAAAACAGCCCTCCTGGAACAGAAAGCACTGACAAATTCATTCTTTCTTACCACATCGATAGGCACGAAGACAGTCTGAGAGGAGAGAGATGCAG
Source organism: Eleocharis quinqueflora (assembly GCA_964058865.1). Taxonomy (NCBI): domain Eukaryota; kingdom Viridiplantae; phylum Streptophyta; class Magnoliopsida; order Poales; family Cyperaceae; genus Eleocharis; species Eleocharis quinqueflora. The sequence goes on from CAXKVX010000549.1 coordinate 444,116, forward strand.
TAAGGCCAGCAAGCCCACTGGCAATAGCAGCTTCAACAGGCTCAGACAGCTTAAGTGGCTTGACCAGCTCAAGTGAAGCCACTTTGGTTGTTTCTAGGGTAGTGAGAAATATTATTCTGGCCGGAACAGCACCTGTAATAACAGTGCCAAATCCCCGGTAAAGACCTGGAATTCCATCGGCCTTGAGAACGTTTTTAAAGGCCGTAAAAACATTCTTCTGCACAGAATCTCCAGTTGCAACTTGCATGCGTGTTTTGATTACAGACATGGGGTATAGTGCCACCGTCACACCACTAAAGAGGCCGGCACCAACTACATAGAGCTTTGTTTTGTCTAACCTGAGCCAATGGTTTGTATCATTACAACAACAACAAAGCCTTTTGTCCCAAACAAGTTAGGGTAGGCTAGAAATGAAGTCCATATTGTATCATTAAATGATTATTATATACTGACACTATTACTGAGCCAAATGATTAGTTATTCACCTAAAGCTGACTTCTGTGTGATTGTGATAAGTCATAAGTGTAGTGCTATGCCTATAATGCCAAAGAACATCCTGCTTTTTTGCTTGGGAGGTATAAAATTTTGGATTTTGGTCAGGGCCAACAGAGAAATTTCCATTTTGAGCAGCACAGTGCTCACAAACCATATCCTAAGAGCTCGTAATTAATGGAATTAAAAGATTAAGCTCAAAAGTTACAAATATGAAAAGAGGGGAAATGGAGGTACTTGTCCCAGTTGATCTCTGTCTGGTCGATAGAAGGTATCTTCGGCCGTGGAATTTCCCTTGAGTTCATGATTTCTTCCTTCTTCGTTTGCACAGTTCCAAATTCCAAATAAAAGAGTGTTGAGATCGAGAGAGAGGAAGAGAGAGAGAGAGAGCGCTTTGGTTGGCTTCGTTTCGTACGAAAGGCCAATTGACCTGACCGAACCCAACAAAACCGGAGCGGGCGAGAGCGAGAGGCGTCTGAGGGAAAATTTTCACAAAGGGTCAAGTAGCAAAAAATTTCAATAGATAGGATCAGAGACACCTTAAAAATTGCACAGAGAGTCAATGACGCGACTAATAGTCACGACCCTAAGAGATTCGATTTTTTTTTTTGCTGAATTCAAGGTAGTTTGCAGTGCTTTTCCAAATGTGGACCCTACATGTTAGGGGCGCAAATAATAATTGCACCTCTAATATGTTGTACAATTTTTTTGTTAGTTTTTTCTTTTTATACACATTTTAATAATGAGTATTAAAATAGTACTTTTATATGCACTAAATATATTTATTATAAATAGATGTGATAATATATTAAATATAATTATTATAAATATTATTACATTATTAAATATTAGTAATAATATATTTAATATAATGAGTATTAAAATAGTACTTTTATATGCACTAAATATATTTATTATAAATAGATGTGATAATATATTTAATATAGTTAATAATAAGGAAGCGACTAACTGTCCCCCCTTACACGCCCCCCATATATGACAAATGTAGTAGTCTTTATACTCAAATGTAGTAGTCTTTATACTATTGGACTGGATTCATTATAATAAATATTGAGTGTCAAGTTTTCATTTCTCAAGACATGTAGTATTTATTTGTAATTTCCTTGTTAATTATATACTGCAATGAATATTGTATCATGAAAGTCTTTATAATTAACATTCGAAGTCTTTATACTTTTGGCAGTCTTCATTTCTCAGGGAATGTACACATAATACTTTATTTGGCAGTCTCCATTTTAGATGGAAGTCTTTATATTAAATGTTACAAGTCTTTATACTGTATCACGTAACTGTTTTGTCGCGTAGCGGGGGACGCGAGAAGGGGACATGAAGTGGGGGATGATATATTAACTCTTAATAATATATTTAATATAAGTAATAATATATTTAATATATTATTACATTATTAAATATAGTTATTACAAATAAAAATATTAGAAATAATAAATAGTATTTTTAATATATGGTAACAAATAGTTATTAAATATATTTATTATAAATAGTAATAAATAATATTTATTAATAAATATTAGTTACTAATATAGTACTATTATATAAATAAAATAGTATTAATATTTATATTTTTTGAAATATTAAATAAATAGAAGTAATAATAGTATTTATAATATATGGAATATAGTTATTATAAATACAAGTAATAATATAATAAAGCGTTTTTTATTAAAAAATTCAAAAACTTACAACCTATTAATATTAGAGATGTTATATACTTTACAAGAAATACAAATGGTCCAGTGGCAATGGGGGTTTGGTTGGAGGCGCTGGGTTGAGTGAGGGCATGGGTTCGAACTCCCCTGCTGGCCATTTTTTTTCAATTAAACTAGGGGCGCATGTATTAGTCGCGCCCCTAATGTATACAACTGAAATCTCGCATCCAGAGAGCAGTTTTGAGTTAAGTTCTTAGGGACGCATGTAATAGTCGCGCCCCTGTGTTGTGCTGCCATAAAACCCCTTCCCTTCCCTTCCCTTCCCTTTATTTCTTATTTCTTCTCCAAACCGCCCCTAACCCTATTTTTCTCTCAATTTCGCCCCCTCTACTCCCTACCTCTACCTCTCCATCTCATTCATTATTTTTGGCCAATTTTTTTCTCTCTCTCCTCACCTTGCTCTCCATAGGTGTTTCATTGATCTCCTTCTTCTCTCCTTGATCTCCATCATCATTTCAAGGTAATTTTAGGTTTTTAAAAAAAAATTGTGCCATGATAGTTGCATGGCTAATAATTGAGTTATTTTGTAGTATTTGTTCATTATTATTGATTGTGGTAGATTATTGATGATTGATATAGACTATTGGCAATATTGTGAGAATTTTTAGGTTTTTTTTGAAAAATTGTGCCATGGTAGTTGCATGGCTAATAATTGAGTTTTTTGGTAGTATTTGTTGATTATAATTGATTGTAGTAGATTATTGGGGATTGATTTAGATTATTAGCAATATTGTGAGAATTTTAGATTATTGTTGGTAATTGTTGATTATTGGTAATATTGATTGTTGTGTATTGCATGTTCAATTATTGTTGGTTATTAAACATATATTTGTTAATATATGTACCAAGAAATAGTTGACTATTGTTGGTTATTATTGTTTGTACCAAATTGATATAAAATTGGTATTGTATCCATTTTGACAAATAAATTAGTTATTAATTGAATATATGTTCATATATGTGTCAATATAGTAATGGCAAGAAACTCGGGTAGAGGTGGTAGAGGCCGAGGCCGAGCCAGAACGGGGGGTCGCGGTGAAGGCGATTTGTCGCCTCCACGTGAGATTTCGTACGTTGGGTCTCTTTTACGAGCTCTGAATCCAACACATGCATCCAACCGTGCTTATGACAAGGTAAATATAGCTATCTTGTTAATTTTTTCAATTGTGCAATTTTAATTTCATTTAAAAAAAATAACACATTTTTATCAAATGTAGCCAACGTTCGTCATGGAGACAAAGGTCGGGTCTATGTCGTTCACTACGACGACCGAATTGCCCCAATTCTCGAGCGATTCAATCTCAATCATCTCGCTCGATTGGGCAACATCAAGGTAGACCGTGACCTCATAATTGCGGTTGCTGAGAGATGGAGACTGGAAATACATTCCTTCCATTTTCCAACGGGTGAGATGTCGATCACAATGAAAGATGTGTTGATGTTATGGGGTTTACCGTTTGACGGGCTACCCGTAATAGGCGATGTGGATCAAGATTGGGAGGAGGACGTCATGGAGTTGTTTGGGCGAGTTGAGTGGCAAACCTTTAGGAGGCCGTCGGGTCATTTCCACATGCGACAAGATTGGTTGCGTGAACCTTGGCAGCCACAAAGAGAAGGCCCCGGTGATAGACGACACTTCAATGCAAGATTACCTCTTAATGCCCCATCCGAGGAGATCGACATGTATGCACGATCATACATGTTGGACCTCTTCTCTATCGTTATGTTTTCGGACCAGTCCAGTTACATACAAACGATGTTCATTCAGTTCTTAAGGAACATCCATGATCCACCGATGTATAGTTGGGGCTCGGCGGTGCTAGCACGTTTGTATCGTGCTTTATCGATGCATCTAACAAGAGGAACAAGCAAATTGAGGGTCCTTTGATGTTATTGCAGATGTGGGTGTGGAAAAGGCTCCCAATTGGACATCCGAGAGCGAAGGATTTGCCCGGTGATATGTCGTACGGGGTGAGATGGATGGGCCCGACGCACAACTACGACGATGAACCACATAGGAGTATCACTCTCTACAAGTATTTTGTGACTATTTTAACCATCTTCAAATTTTTTAATAACTATATATTCTAACATTATTGAAAATTATATAGGTGGCGATTCGAGCATCTTGATGAGAATGGTCCAGAATGGTGGCCCTACGATGAAGATGTGGTGGCTATGTTGCCTCCGATATGCAATGATCAAGATCATATGAGTCTTTTTCATTATCGGGGGCCAATTATATTTTTCTGGATTGTCGAGTGGCACGATCCTGCTCGGGTAGCGCGACAATTTTCTTTCCAAGTCGAAGTGCCGCCTCCATTGCCACCTCCTGATTGCAAGCGCCTTCATAAGGTATGCCACAACAAAAAATGTGAGGGGCGTGATTGGCAGATTTATCACGAGGGGTACATTCAAACTTGGAGAAATCGATTGGCCAATATAATTGATTTGGAGCACGGTTTCATGAATGGCCCTTGGGACCATTACTTGACATGGTTCAACCGGGAAGGCATGCACACGGTCTATTGGAGAGGTACAATCGCAAGAATGCCTTCAATCCGCTAGCACATCAAGGGCGTGGAGTTGAGCGAACCTTCAACATGCAAGGCGAAGTTGTGCAACGAACGGTAAATTCATTGCCTTTTTCCTTGAATTTACAATTTAAAAAACATAAATTACTAACTAAATTGTTTTATCAGGTGCTTCGTAACTTAACACTCGCTAGGGAAGCGATTGGTGTGATTGCACAAAGCGCCAACAGTGTCTTCAAGACTTTCACGAGAAAGGTTCTTCGAACTTGTCGCGAAAACATCGAAGACGTCGACCAAGGAGTCGTCTTCCGCAACCTGATGTTGGAGCATGGCTTGAGGGATGAGGACTTGGAGCCATCCATAGCTGAGGGGTTGCACGTCCAACCAGAGCACTACGATTGGTTGGGTCAGTTGGTGGGTGGAGAGCAAGCGAGTCAGATGCCCGAGGCGCCACTGTTTCACCCTACATACTCACATCTATCACATGGCGGAGTATGGGAACCCGGTCAAGGATCCGGAGCCGCCCAACCGGAACCAAATGTTGAGCGTATCATAGAGGACGAGGTGGAGCGTGCATCCGAGTACGTGTTTGGCCCTTCGAGCCAAGCACGCAATCTTGATGATGAAGACAAGGACATCATTCCTTTAGGGCGTACTACTAGGACGACTCGAGCGCCTAGTGCGTATACCCCTTCCGCTTATGATACACATGGCCGCGATCAGGGTCGTCGGGGTAGGGGGGTTGATATTAGATCGATGTATGTTTTGATGTATGTTTTTATGTTTGTGCTATTTTGAGACTAGTTCATAACTTGTTGTTGAAAACTTGTTTAATTAGATCGATGTTGAAAACTTGTTATGTTGCTTGTTAAATTTTGAGTGTTAAAACTTGTTTCAAACTTAATTAGATCGATGTTAGATTTTGAGTGTTAAAACTTGTTTCAAAATGTTACATAAAGAATGACAAAACTTGTTTCAAACTTGTTTAATTGCCTTGTAATGCATTTTGGAAAATGAAAATTAAACAAAAAACAAGCTTGTTTCAAACACTTGTTTCAAACACTTGTTTCAAACTTAATTAGATCGATGTTAGATTTTGAGTGTTAAAATTTGTTTCAAAATGTTACGTAAAGAATGACAAAACTTGTTTCAAACTTGTTTAATTGCCTTGTAATGCATTTTGGAAAATAAAAATTAAACAAAAAACAAGCTTTGCAAGTCTGCTAACATAAGGACGCAACTAATACTTGCGCCCCTGTGACCTTGTGTAGCTGCCATGTGGGCCACTCTCGGATTTTTCACGGGCGCAACTATTACTTGCGCCCCTATGTTCATTTCAAAACTGGGTGCTCTCTGAAATTGTTTCAGCACTTAGGGGCGCGACTAATACATGCGCCCCTAATTAAATCCGAAAAATGGTAGGGAGGAGGGGGTTCAAACCCATGTCCTCACACAAACTCAGCGCCTCTATTCAGACCCCCTACCACTGGATCATTTGTATTTCTCGAAATAGTTGCAACATGCTTAGTATTAATAGGGTATAAACCTTTCTACTTATAATAAAAAACACGTTAATCTATTATTATTTCTATTTTTAATAATTACTAACTAAATATTTATAATAACTAAGTTTAATATATTTAATAACTTCTATTTATTACTTCTAATATTTTTATTTGTAATAATATATTTAATATATTAGTTCTTCTATTTATTAATTCTATAACATATATTATTACTTATATTTAATAAATATATTATTACTTATTTAAACATATTATTACTTATATTAAATATATTATTATTTATTTAAATATATTATTACTTATTTAAATATATCATCAGTTGTATTTATAATAATTATTTTTATTATCACTTCTATTTATAATAATTATATTTAATATATTATCACATCTATTTATAATAAATATATTTAGTGCATTTAAAATTACTATTTTAATAGTCATTATTAAAATGTGTATAAATAGAAAAAACTAAAAAAAAATGTACAACATGTTAGGGACGCAAGTATTAGTTGCGCCCCTAACATGTAGGGCCCACATCTGGAAAAGCACTACAAACCGCCTTGAATTCAGCAAAAAAAATCAAATCTCTTAGGGGCGCGACTAATTGGGCGCGACTATTAGTCGCGCCCTTGGCCCTCTATGCATTTTTTAGGGTGCCTTTGGCCCTACCTGTTGAAATTTTTTGCTGCTTGGCCCTCTGTGAAAATTTTCTGCGTTTGGGCCATGTATTAGACTAGACCGTGTCTATAGAGGAGGCTGTATCGTGCGCTTGTTGGGTTACGAACAGTTCAAAACCCGTCAATTGGCCTAAGCAGCGGAAAGACCGTAAAACAAAAATTTTACGTCTGACTTAAGCCGAGGATTAAGCGGGGTATGTCGGATAAACCACAAAGGGTGTCCACCTCCCGTTTATCCCTAACATCAAAACCCCACTTAATCCTTAAACGGATCTACTCCTTAACTGAATTCTAAAACATTAATCTACTTACAAATTAAATAGATTAATATAACATTAATACCTTGATCCAAATTCGAATTGGACTGCAGAAGACTCGGACGGCCGAATCACATACGCTCTTCTCCTTGGAGTATCAGACGTCTGATACCTCTACCAGATGTCCACCAGGACGACCAGAGACCGGCTTACTTCTTCTGCCAGAAATACCGAAAGTCGCGATTTACTGCAAAAACACTATTCACCGAGATAAGGACTAAATGAATATCTTTACGACTCGCAGTTATTCAAATATGAAATACCGCTCCTTTCGCAAAAATACTATTTTTCCGAATCCCGTAAATAACCGTATACGAGAAAAAGAGAAAGTATATTTATCGATACGAATCCGAGTTAACGAGTACAAATCGATTTTTGGTATATCTTTTTCTCTCCCTCTACCTCTCTATTTATAGCAAAATGAGGAGGTGCCAAATTACCAAAATACCCTTGAAATAGTGAAAAGACCAAAATGCTCTTTGAATTTGTGCATGTCGGCATACACAAAATTCTTGCCGACTTACCATTTTGGCATGAGCCAAAATAGTCAAAGTGCCACATTTCATTTTACATGTTGGCATGTGGAAAAAGTTTGGCCGACATCTTTTGGTACATGCCATGTTGGCATGGCAAATGAAAATCCATTTCATTTGACCATATCACCATGCCGACATGCCTTTTGTTTTTTATTTTTATTTTTTATATTTATTTATTTATTTTTAATTACGAATTTAATTAATTTTTAATTAAGGTTTTAATTTGATAATGACTTTCATTCCAAATTCAAAACCATAATCTATAATTAAAATCTAAATTAAATATATATAAATATACATAAACATATAATTGTTCTCAACAATTATATTTCTCAGGGTTTGGTATTTGTTTGGTTGCGGTATGATTTTATACAACGTATCGTATACGTCTATAAATCCAACCGTTGTTCTTGCTTGTCATCTTATATGACATATATAATTAATTATAACCATCTTAATATTAATTATAACCTATTTATAATTAATCATTAAGATTCTCTGATTAGCTCCTATACGGTGTGACCTAATAGGATCTGTGTTATGTTGGTAAATAGAATTAAAACCATTTTAATTTCTATAATCATAGGAGGCATCTGACATCTGCGCTATGACCATCCAATTACACAGACGATGTTGTACTTATGCAATATCACGATCCACTAAACATTTTAGTCGTGTTAATTCTTTCGTCTCACAGTATCAGATTAGTTTCAAGGCAGGTGTGTGTCAACCTTGCAAACTTAATCTTTTCTCGATCTTGAGCAGACTTATCAAATATAATTACTCTTGTAATTATACTGCATGCAGATAATCCTACTCAATCAAGGGGCCCAGTGATACTGTAACTCGTATCAAGATACGAGGGACAATAGTACTTTCAGTAAACCATCACTACCTCAACTAAGCTATGTATACCGAAAAGCTATCGTTATGACTGCATTTTACTGACAGCGTTAGATAACAATCACACATACACATCTCTTAGTAGGAAAGATGAATATCTCATACTTTAGAACTTAACACTGAATGAAAACATTAATGACACGTACACAATTCCATTTAATGTTTCATTCGAGGTCTGTCAAATACCATGTTCTTCTAACATGTATTCATGTGATTAAAACGACATCTCATGTCTATGATTTGTAAAACTTAACCATCTTTTAATCCACATTCTAACCTTGTAACGGTAAATTAGTGTTCCTGCTAATTACCTTGGTTAGAGACTTTTAAGAATATATATATCATATGTATTATGAAGTTTCACAATTCCAGTTATTGACTCAAGTCAGATAAAGGAATGATTCATAATTCAATAATACTCAAGGTAACAAAATGACAGTTTATTAATCACTCAATTCATGAACAAAGCTTTATGATAATTTATCGTATTATTGACTTCTAGATTATTACAAACTAACAGCGCTGACGTCATCATTTCTTGAAGCAAAAGTAAGACGATCCAACGATCCGAATCAAATCGATTAACAGCGCCGCCGCCCAGGTGCCTTGAGCAATTTTGCCTGATTTATTATTATTATTAGAAATATAATAAATAAGTTATAAATAGAAAGAAAGATTATCGAAGAAGCGCAAAAATAGAAATGATCGGAGTTGACAATTTTGTGTATTTTAATTGCACATAATTTTCAACTCAGTTCTTTAGTGGAGGTCTTTTACCTATCGCGTTAACTGGTGGATTCTTGAGTGCATTGAATTGATATGAATTGACAACTCAGTGCAATTCAAATGCATGAGATGTTTGAATGCACATAATAGACCGGAGTTGCGAACTTAGTGCAATTCAAATACACAAAATTGTCAATTTTGATCATTTCTATTTTTAGCACTTCTCCGGTAATCTTTCTTTCTATTTGCAATTTATTATTATATTTCTAATAATGAAATATTCAGCAATTTTGCTATCTATCTTTCAGAGTCTACAATTGTGCTTACTCTGTGCAACTTAATTTGGACCGTTATATTATAGATCAACGACTCTTCTGAATCATATCAATGACGGTCCAAGCATTGATCTTTAATACGACTGTTTAGATTAATTTGCGTAAAGTGAGCACAAATAGCTGCACGTAAAGGATATTGTTCCGATCTACTACATATACTATTAGAAAATATTGGGGCTTAAATGCGCATGACTAATGTCAAATTACAAGACGGAAGCATTTTCAATCAATAATTAGCAATGAAAATGTTCAACTCTCCATCCTGGGTCATTGAGGCATAGCATTATAATGCTATAGACAAAATTTCTAACGGTAAAATTTATTGTCCTGATCTGATATAGCGTTATAACGGTACATTTAATGCATTAGATAGCGTTATAACGCTATATAAAGTTGTCCCGATCTGATATAGCGTTATAACGGTACATTTAATGCATTAGATAGCGTTATAACGCTATATAAAAGTTGTCCCGATCTGATATAGCGTTATAACGGTCAAATTATTTGTCTTCACCCAAGATAGCGTTATAACGCTATGAATAACACATGAAATAGTGTTATAACGCTAACTGGCGCAGGAATGCTTTTGGCTAGGGCTGAACCCTATATAAATCATTCTCCCTCAACAATTGTTGTTGTTGGTTCCATTAACTCAAAACCTTTCTGTTCACCATTGTTGAGCTTAGTTCCAAATAGTCAAATTTTTGCTCTAGTCTCAAGTTTAATTAGCTAAATCTAATATAGGAATTATAGAGAGTTGTTTGTTTGAGTGTTTGTCTTGCTTAATCTATCAATTAGCAAATTGTCCATTTGATTGTGAGTGTGTGTGTGGCCTTGAGCTCCACCAGAGTGTGTAAGTGAGTTCAAGGAAGTCGGCTCGAATCTCCACCGGTGTGTGTAAGCGAGATAGAGTTCGACGTCAAGTTAGGGTTGGCGGCTCCACCGGTGTGTGTAAGAGAGCCTCAATTCCGAAGTTGTACGCTAAGCAAGCAGATTTTTGTTTAGTGGAGCGGACCGGGCTTGTTACCGCAAGAAGCGGGGGCGTCGGAGACCAGGAGACGTAGGCGAGGCATTCGTGCAAGCCGAACTCCGTCGACACGCGATTGAGCTTTTCTCTTTCCTTTTCTCTATTTACATTTACTCAATTCAATTAGTTTAAATTGCTTGATTTGTTTGTGAATTGAATTAAGTTGTGCTTGAATTGCTTAAGTAGGAAATTAATTTGAATTGCTTGTTGGATTGCATAAATTGAATTGATTGCCATAATTTGTGAAATTTGCAATTAGGTCCTTATTGAGTTGAACCGATAAAAATTAATTAAGTACCTAGGCCCCCTTAGATTCTACACCAGTTACCTAAACAATAGAGTGTTAAGATAGCACCTATAGTCTAATTGTCAATCCGAGAACTTACCTTTAGTTAGATTTTAGCATTTGGTGCACCACATTTGTGTTGTCAAGTGGTGCATCATTTGTTCTTGATTGTTTTGTCAATCGGACTGTTAACCGTGTAGTGTGGTGTTGCCCCATACATTGGTCTAGGAGACGAAGATTGATTTGTTTGTTTAGAAGAAATCAAAGATCGGCTCCGAAATTGTAAAGAACACTTGTTTTGACAGTGAAATCGGCCCGGAAGGAAGATTTGGTTTCGGGAGACCCGTGGACGTAGGCCTAGTTGATTGATAGGCCGAACCGCATTACATCGCGTGTTCTTTTTGTTCTCTTGTTGATTTGAGAACTGCTTTATCATTTTTAGAAATTGATTGCTTTAACTCTTGACTAGATGATTAAGATCTAAAAGCTTATAGCGTTATAACGCTCTGCATTTTTTTGTTTGATGAATGGTGACATTTGTTTAGTGAACCGTGACATTTGACTTTATAATTCTTTTGTTTCATGACTTGGACGTTATACCTTTTGTTTAATGACACAAGTAATGTTTGACTTTATGCAAATGTAATTGTATGCTATTATTTAATCCGTTCGGTAGACTTGCAAACTTCCATTAATCATCTTAGAAGTTAATTTTATAGCGTTATAACTCTCAAATAGACGTTATAACGTCAATTATTCTGGAATTTTGATTTGAATATTTTGTTACTAATTTAAATTGAATTAATGTTTTTGATCAAATAAAATTTATATTCATAAATTTAAATAATATTTAAGACATATTCTTAATATTTTGAAATTTAATTTGTCCATTTTATATTTTTAAATTCATTTTGAACACAACAGCCATCTAGCGTTATAACTCTAAGTTTTTGAAATTCAACTTAGCGTTATAACTCTACTCTAGCGATATAACTCTACTTAGCGTTATAGCTCTAATTCTAGCGTTATAACTCTAAGTTTCTGGAGTTTCTGGTTTGCACATTTTGCTACTAATTCAAACAATGTTTCTGATCAAATAAAATTTATATTGATAAACTTAAATGATATTTAAGATATATTCTTGATTTCTTGATATTTTATTTGTCCAATTTCTATTTTTAAAAACATTTTGACAATCAGGTATCTTGCGTTATAACTCCAACTCTGGCGTTATAACTCTATGATGCGTTGGTTTGATTTTGGCCAGTTTGGTTGGTATTTTCTTGCTCTTTTCAATCCCAAATTTAAATAGACTAAGATCTAATTAACCTAAGCAAGTCATCATCTTGATCTTGATCTTCTAATCTTGCTCTTAGGTCATCTTTGATCATCTCTTGTGTTCCTTTGTGCATTTTGCTCAAATGCCCTACACACATTCTCACAACACAAGAAATGGTAAAATTCAAATAGTTTTTCAAATCAACAAACTTAAGGAAAGTTTGAGCCAACAACTGGAGGAGAAGGTTATTGGACTCTTTGTTGTGCTCATTTTGATGCTTGAAATCTTGTGGAGGGGTGCTTGATACCCTGTTGGTTCGTCTCTACTTCATATTTATAGGTTGGACACTTCTTGGAATCTTGAAACCTCCAAAATTTCCTATAGCATTACAAGTAACTCATAACGCTTTGTGTAACCTGTTATAACGAGTTGTACAGTTTTCAGAATTGCCCTTCTTCTCTTGTGCAGCTGTCTTGTTGGCCATTTCCAGCAGGAAACCATTATAACGCCGTAAGAACCCGTTATAAGGGGTTGGAAGGCGTTGTAACGCCTTGGGCAAGCATTACAATAACGGTGTGCTCGGCCAATTCCTCCTTTGATGCTTGCCTCTCTCCTCCTGACCCGTTGTGACGGGTTGGGCACCCGTTATGACAGGTTGCTGACCCGTTGTGATGGGTTATGAAGCGTTATGATAGCGCTATGCTCTGTTGGGCACTGTGAAGCCATTCCTTAATGTCTTGAGAATATCTTGACTTGTCTAGAGCATGTTTGAGCATTGCTTGAGCATGTACAACATCAGTTTGTACATGTTTCAACATGCAACTTCTCCAAAGCTCATGTGCAAGGTTAGTACTTATTTATTTTGCAAATTGTCAAAAAAGAGATGAGTTTAATCCAATATATACAAGCGCTTCGTTTTTATTTGAGTGAGCCTTGCAGTGCAATCAAGTTGGAGTCGACTTTTAATTTTTGTTTTATTAGACCAACTTGGTAAAAAGTAAAAAGTAAAATGTGATATACGCAAATGATCTAGGTAATTAGGATGATTTTTACGAGGTCATAAATTCAAATTCTAAGCACAAAATTTGCTTTCAATTAAGAGGAGGCTGAAAGTTTCAGATATATGTTAAAAAAATATGCTCAGTGTCTTGCGACGATAAAAAAATAATTACAATTCCGACGAGCGTAGCCGAAGTTGTTATAAAATAATGTTAATCATACTTAATATTTTTTTATAACAACTTCGACTACGCTCATCGAAATCGTAACTAATTTTTTATCGTCGAAAGCTATCGAGCAGTAGGTATTCAAGTATAATTTCACGCGTTGAGTTTGATTTACGGTCAGAGGAATGTACATATCAAATTTGGCTTCATTTTCAACTTATGTCTCAATTAGTAATTTTTATCACGAGTTTGCGTTAGATTCAATTTTGAATCGCTCGTTTCTACGATAACAAATCAGACTCGACGTTATGAAAGTACTGGGATGTCTACAACTTGATGGCTTGCGGTAATAAACAAACTAATTATGGTACCGACGAGCGTAACCAAAACTGTTACAAAGAATTACCTAAATACAACACAACTCATGAATTAAAATATTAATATTTTTATCAATAAAAATAGAGTACAAAAGCAATAGTAGAAAAAGTGAATGATTTAATGACCGATGTTGTCAACACCGATCATTTGACTTTTTCTTAAAAGACAAATGTTCATTTTGATTTTTTTTTTCAAAAGACAGATATTAGCAACTCTGATAATTTTTATTTCTCGAATTTTCAGAACATTGTTTCTCTATTTATAAATATATATTAAAAAAATCGGTCATACATTAAGCTTCTTCGTCGAAAGGCTAGATGGGTATTTAGGGGATTTGACCGGGTAGTTAGGGGGTTTGACTGGGTTGAATTATTTGACCAGATCAGAACTGTGTACTTAATAACAAGATCTATCTAGTTATAATAAGTTCCACTTGCTTTAAGTTCCCCGTTTATATAATTATATCCCAATTCTTTCACACTCTCTCCACACTATCACCCTCTTCCTCTCTCTCCATCACTGCATAGAGAAGTCCCCTCTATCTCTGTCTTTCTCTGGCGACATTATTGCTGCATTCAGTGGCAACTGAGAGAATACAAATTAAAATGGTGTTGAGCAATGCCAGATTCTTCTCCAAGCTTTTAACACCACTGACTCTTTGTTTGATACTTCTCATCCTTCTCTCCGGTCCGACTTCCACTGGTTAGTTTTTTTCTCTCTTCATTTGTTGCAGGTAATGGATACTGGATCTCAGGTGAATTATACCTCATCTCTTTTAGAACTTTATTTTTCCAGTTATTTTCTTCTTCTGCCTAAATTTTTTTAATGGTGAAGTAATTTTGTTTTGAAATTTTGGATAATTACAAAGTACTTGCATAAATCGCTGCTTCCCAACTACAGACGGACTAATTAAAACCTGTAAGAGTGTTAGTACTCTTTTAAAATATAATCCTAACTTACATCCAATTTTTATGGTACATTTAAACTTTTATGGACATACTTTTGACAAATATCATTCATTAAAATATGGTAGATGCCTATAAAATTGTTTATACATGAGTCATTCTGAAATTTGATTGGTCATTCGTCATAGCATAAAACCACTAAAACCAACAATTAAAAATTGAAATTGTTTAATAAAAAGCTAATTGTTTTTCAAATTGCTCCAAATTTGTTACATGTCTTATATATCAGGTCTAAGAAATTAAGAACTTATAAACACATTTATAATTTAATTATTTCATTTGAACAAGAGGAGGGTTATAAATTATAATGTCTCCACTTTTGTGTGCCTTCAAATCTACACCATTCATAAAAAACAATGAATGGTCTGGATTTAGATGCATAAAAAGGTATATTTTTCAAAAAATATATACTATAAAATTTAGTTGTACCATAAAAGTTGGATGTATGCTACAAATATCCTTAAATATAAATTAAAAAGAATCAGAAACTATTCTTGTGAAATTTGGAACAGTTCTGCCAGTCAACCTACAATCTTAAAATCTCTGAAGTTGGTTTTCCTGGTAAAGCATTTGGAGAAGGTTGCTGTCTGTTTTATCGAGTGGTTTTCTTACCTAATGAAATAAGAGAAGGGCTGAGTACTAAATTTATAGCCTAGATAAGATGCCTAGGTTTCAAATCATTTATACCAATGATCAAATGCCAAATTTTCAGCTGGTGTGTGCTCAAAGGATAATCTCTCAGATTTGAATTCTCAGTTTTATGTTGTCTTTATAACAAATTGAAATCCTTTGTTATTTCAGATGCTTATGATTCACTCGACCCGAATGGTAACATCACAATAAAGTGGGATGTCCTTCACTGGACTCCAGATGGATATGTCGTAAGTAAATCAAAGCACATCATATTGCTTATTCTGAAATAAATTGGCTGGTTAATTTCTGTCATAGCACTGAATTTCTTTGTCAAGTGAATGTCCCTATCACACCTCCCTCATGTTTCCTTCATATATGTAATTTCAGGCTGTTGTCACGATTTTCAATTTCCAACAATGCCGGCACATCCAGGCACCAGGCTGGCAGCTGGGCTGGACCTGGGCTAAGAAAGAGGTGATCTGGTCCATGGAGGGGGCCCTGACGACAGAGCAAGGTGACTGCTCCAAGTTCAAGGAAAACATTCCCCACAGCTGCAAGCGGGATCCGACTGTGGTTGACTTGTTACCCGGCACTCCATATAACATGCAAGTAGCGAATTGTTGTAAAGCAGGGGTGATCAGTACAATCAACCAGGATCCAGCTAATGCAGCCAGTTCATTCCAGGTCACTGTCGGCCTTGCGGGAAACACCAAGCAGACCGTGAAGGTGCCAAAGAAATTTACCCTGAAGGCTCCTAGAAAGGGTTATACTTGTGGGGCTGCAAAAACTGTGAGACCTACTAGGTTCACCACTCAGGATGGCAAGAGAACTACCCAGGCTCTGAGTGAGTCTCTTTCTATATTGTCAATTCAGTTACTGACTGTTTTGGTACCAGACCACCAGACAAACATATCATTGACTTTTTGTGCATAGAAAATGTTTAATATTTATATTTTGAATTGCAGTGACATGGAATGTGACATGCACGTACTCACAATTCCTTGCTCGGAAGACCCCAGCCTGTTGTGTTTCTCTCTCCTCTCTTTACAGTGATAAAATTGTGGACTGCCCCACCTGTTCTTGCGGTTGCCAAAATAATATCACAAACCCTGGAAGCTGTGTAGAGTGAGTCATCGTTTATTTAACTTTACTCTCTGTATCTAATGGTACAATATTTAACTTCCTGTTTTATTCAATACTAATCTGGTGTTCGATTTACACCTTGAATAGAGCAAATTCTCCATATCTGCGATCTGCAGTGAATGGGCCTGGGAAGTACAGTTATACTCCATTGGTTCAGTGTACGCCTCACATGTGTCCGACCAAAATTCATTGGCATGTTAAACTCAACTACAAAGATTACTGGCGTGTCAAGATAACCATCACGAATTTGGATTACCGAATGAATTATACACAATGGAATTTGGCGGTTCAGCATCCCAATTTTGACAATCTTACGACTCTCTTTGGTCTTAATTACAAGTCAATCACTTCCTATGGAACTAGCTTCAGTAAGCCCATCTTTCAAAACAAGCTTCATCAGATATTTTGTGTCGAGCTAAAATGAGTTAACACATCTGTTCTTGTTTATGTTCTTTTTTTTTCTCCTTTTCAGATGACACCGCAATGTTGTGGGGAGTAAATTCCTACAATAATGTGCTCTTGCAAGCAGGCCCACATGGCAGTGTTGAAGGAGAGATTCTTTTCCGAAAGGCTGCAAACACTTTCACATCTGGTAAAGAATGGGCTTTCCCAAAACGGGTCTACTTCAATGGAGACAATTGTGTTATGCCTGTACCAGATGCGGAGTAAATATCTGGTGGGGGTACACAACTACTTCACATGCATTCGGACCGTCGATTGTATTTTGAAATTTATGCGCGCAAATTTCAAATTTCAATGAATAATTTGGGTGCATGTGAAGTAGTTGCAGTACGTGAATTCCCAGATGCGTACCTCTGGCCCCCAATTATGTAATTTGTTTTCTTTGAAGTTCCTAGTATTTGTAGAACTGAATAGGTAAAATAACGATTGAATGAAATTGCTAGAAAGGCCCAGTAGCAGAGGCATCAGCAATTTCCTTTCAATTGAAGAGCTTAATTTGTTTGATTGTTTCTGTAAGACTAGTTTCCTGTTGCCAATTGTTTCATTACATAGTACAGGCTGTTGAACCATTGGAGAAATATGCTGTTGTAATCTTATAATTCATAAACATGCCATTTTTCAGTTTTAACAATTTTGAAATAATAATATCTGATGTTAAGAAATAATTTGACCGAGTTTGTATCTATAATGCTTATCTGGTGATGAACATTTAAATGTATTTTAAATTAGGTAACAATGCTAAGATTTAAACGAATTTAAGGAAGCTAAACAAGATACACTGTTGAAATCATTTTATAAAATGTTGCAAATTACTATAATAAATTAGCACATAACACTTTAGTTTTACACTCTTGGACAGACACCACAGCCTAATACAATTTGACACATTAAGAAATCAATGATCTCATTATTGAGTTAATAATAGCAGAAACAGAACCACACACAGAAGCAAAGACCGACATCACAGATATTAACAGCAGTTAAGTGTGATTAGTCTACTACATATATCATTAGATTCCAAGATAAATATGATGAAAGATGGAATGATGAAACATTTAATTAAAAGGTTCATTTCTTTGATAAACAAAGGAATGAATGATAAAACAATATTTCCTTGTCTACTTTTGTTTCTTCAAAATTTTACTGCCCCGGTATCTTGAAAAAAGAAAAACCAATAGAGTATGGGATACATACAACTACCCAGTTGCAACTTGCATGCATGTTTTGATTACCTGGCACTAAAGAGGTCATCACCGACTACGTATAACTTTGTTTTGGTTAAAAAGATTTGTAATTGCATGTATTAAATGATTATTTGGTGTGATCTCTGAATAAGTATAGGCATATATGCATGAGTCAAATGATTAGTTATATTCAACTAAATTGACTTCTTCGTGAATTCTGTTATCTGTGACAATGCCAAGGAACGGCCTCTTAATTTTCTCTAGACTATCAGATGGAAAAATATGCAAACAAAACAAGCGTGCGAAGGCGCGATCAAACGGTTGAGACTTTTGGAATAGAACTGGAGTAAGGGAAAGAGCAAGTGAAGTGAACCAAATTACAGATGCATTATTATTTATTTATTTATTAATTAAGCGGTTGGTGAGGTGAGGGGTCAATTGAGACGGAAAGAGTACCAAGTACCAACCAAGCCGATGGTGATTGCCTACTGCCAGACTCCTTCACTACCCCCTTGTGCACCGAGCAGTGGCGGAACCAGCGGGGGGTCAGGGTGGGTCCCGGCCTCTCTTTCGGTCTAGAAAATTTGAATTTTTTGGTTAATTTTTTAATTAAATTAAATTATATTTGTATAATTTGATCAAAATAAAATTTTGATATTTTTATAACACTAAAATTAAACGATACTTGCAAATCGATCCCTTCAAACTCGGTGTTTTGGTTACGCCACGGGCGCCACCGAGTTTTTTTTTTGGATACTGTAACTGTAATGCTATCGTGTAAAGGGAGTTGCGTACTTTTTCCTAATTTCTACCAATTTCACATCGCCACCGACAGCAATGAGGGGATGTTGAGTGAGAACCCTAATGTGCATATTTACTAAAAGTAGTTCTTTTGTACGTACACCAAAAATATTACCCACTGAGACGATATTAGACTTATTATTGGGGGTTTTTATGGAAGATTTCGACATTTATTACTGAATGTCTCTTAATCGAATGAAAATTTTGTATTCATGATCTATCTAGATTATTAGACCATTTGCTCTATCAACTTCGATATACAGCATATATATACACAATAAGTAACTTAATTACAATTTTTTTATTCCGATGACTCCATGATCAAGTACAAAAAAAAAGCTTATGTTCTTTATTGGAACGATTTTTCATCTAATTAGATGTTAAAAATATATTAGTACTAAATTAATCCAGGTAATACTACTTGTTATTTATCACTATTGCCATCAACACATGATTGACAATATCTCTCTAGTAAATATTGATTTGCTCAGTTCTTCATAGTAAAATATTTCAAGTTAAAACAATTATAGTAACTCACATAGTTATTAAAATATAATTATACTTTTATCGATGTGTTGTGTGTAAGTTAGCTAGATATGCAATTTAGGATGAGGATTTATTGACAATGAATTATTTCGACGATCTCGTCAACTATAAAATGTAATTTTAGTTTAGATATGACAGTTTCAATGTGAAGCATTTTATGTTGTATGCATATAAATAAATGACATGATTTGAACCAAGTTTTAGCACTTATCAAGATACTTTTAAAATTAACAGCTAGTTTTAATTTTTGAATAAATTATTAAATAATATCACATTGCATAGACTTTTGATCCACAATTAATCTATAATTTCAACAATATTTTAGTATATAAGTTTTTTTTTTTGTAAAAATGTTGAATTTATTGTATAAATATCGCCAAAATTGTCAATTATTCATCGACAAGTGACAATGAATTTAACCAAAATTTATTTATGTATTTGTAAAATTTATCAATGTGCCTTAGTGCCTAGCATTGTGAAGACTATAATCTTACATATATAAAGGTTCAACATCTTAGCTACAGTGATTATAAACACTGTAGCATTTTTTAATTTTCCTGCCGATGATTTTTATGTTTTTATATTAATTAAATAATTTATTATAATTTTATTATTATAATATGAAAATTTAAAATTTAACTTTTCGGGCGCAGCGTCAACGTCTATCTTTAGTATTACTATAAAGTAGAAATGTAATTCTTTACAATGCTTTCTAGGTGGTACCTGTAGCAATATTCTTCTTGGCCGGTCTGCATGAATTCGCCATCACACAATCTGGCATTCTTAATTTAACTAATTTTTTTCCTTCAATACCGATTTTGCCCTTGTTTTTATCATACAAAAGTTTAGCCAAATTTTATTACGTCCTTTTCCTTACATATTTACATAGAAACTGTTTTATTTTTATTTTTTATTGGACCAACTTAGTAAAACTAAAATGCAGGCCTTTTTCAACAAAATGCAATAAAAAAATAAGAAACCATCATTAGTTATGGTTTATTACCATATTTTAGTTTTTATAATTTAATCATTTCATTGTATATAATGAGGGATAACTATCACAAGTTATATAATTAAAGTTGTTGCATCGGTGTAATCAAATTTGTTGATCTATTTATTAATTTATATAGGAATAATTTTTATTTACCTTTAAAAAACTTCTACATTTTTATTTGGAAAAAATTTAGGTGCTCCACTAGCTGGGTACACCTGCGTACTCCGGCTAGTGGTGATTGGTGAAATTCAATCTAGAGAAAGTGAAATTATTATATATTATTATAAAGTAGAATGCATGTGATTAATAGAGTTGGATTCACTGGATACTCTGGTGAAGTATGCAAGTCTTTGCCTTTTTATTTATCACTACAAAGATAAATTTATCTTATTTATCCTTTATCTCTCATACTAATTTTAATTTTTTCCTCTAATAATCTCTGATTTAAAATTAAGCAATAAATTATTTTTTTATTCTGCCCTTTACCTTTAACGTTGTATTTTTTATGACGAAGCACAAAAATTCAAAACTGAATCTCCTGCCTTCTCTTGCATTTACTTGTTGTTGACGCATATACTATGACGCGCCAAAATATTGTATTTTTTTTGATAAAAATGTAGCACAAATACAACCTCCAAAATTTTGTAGCACGGACATCAACGACGTACCAGGAAAATACCAGATTGCTACAATTATGTAGCTAACTTCAACATATGATTCTTGCGCTTTTCTTCTTTTGTTTTCTCAAAACTAGCATACTTTAAAGAGAAATTATTTTTGTATTTTTAATCTCGTATTTTACACTTGTACTCCGCATAATACAAAATTCTTTTCAATTTTGAATTTCAGATCTAACTTTCTGTCTCTCACTCTCTATCCTTTTTTATCTTATTCCTTTTTGTACTTATTTCTTTCTATTCCAACTACATATTTCTTATTTTTTTTTCTTTCTTTCTTTATCGATGAAAACATCGAAAAACATCACTGAATCAATGCTTTGCATCGATGAGTTGATGAAAAACATCGATGAAATGCTGTTTCGCATCGATGAATGTCAGGTTTGCATCGATGAAAGTAAAAAAAGAATCGATAAAAACATTGAAAAACAGTGATGAATCGATGAAACATTGAAAAACATCGATAAATTGATGAAAACATCGATGAATCGATTAAAAAATTGAAAAACATTGCTAGTATTACAACATGAGAGGTTAGTATGACAATTAGAGTTGTTAGTATGACATTCTGAGATATTAGTATCACCATCAGGGTTAGTATGACCATCAGAGAAGTCAGTATAACCATCTGAGATGTTAGTATGACCATCAGAGAAGTTAGTATGACCATATCCTTAGTTAGTATTAGCACATTCTTATATAGTGCAGATTAGACTTGAAACAATAAAAAAAAAACAGATTTGAAATAACTAGTTTGAACACTTGTTTTATTTAGTCTTAATACCCTTTTTATTTAGTATGCACACCTATTTTATTCAGTATGCACACTATTTTTGTACAAAACAAACTTAAAACAACTAGTATGACCATCAGAGGAGTTAGTATAACCATCTGAGATGTTAGTATGACTATCAGAGGAGTTAGTATGAACATCGGAGGAGTTAGAATGAACATCAGACGAGTTAATATGAACATCAGAGTAGTTAGTATGACCATCAGAGGAGTTAGTATGACCATATCCTTAGTTAGTATGCACATCATTTCTGCACAAAACAGACTTGAAACAGTGAAAAAAAACAGACTTGAAACGGCTAGTCTGAACACCTATTTTATTTAATCTAAATATCTTTATTATTTAGTCTGAAGACCTTTTTCATTTATTGGATACACCGGATATTTCATTCAATCTCAGATCGTTTAATTCATCAAGATTAATGCATATTTTTTATAAGTTAAGATAGAAAATTACTTTTGAGTCAATCCTGATGAATTGAATGAAGTATGCGTGTATCAAATAAATGGTGTATCTAAGTTTTTGTCATAAGATAAATTTAAGAGAAATTTAGATATATGTCACTCCCTAAGTGTCCAAATAGGAGTATGCCACTCAATAAAAAAAAATTAGAAATATGCCACTAGATTTTGAATTAATTTATATTATGCCATTATCACCATTTTAATAAAATTAAAAATAAATTAATTAAGAAATAACCAAAATACCCTCAAGGTTTTGTTTTTTATTATAGATCAAATCTATTCGATTCTGACCGAACTAAGATCTGTGTTGCTATCTTTGCAGTGATGGCACCACCAAATGCCACAAATTCATTCCATTTATGTGTTTATATATACAATCCAGTTGGAGCAAGGATAAAATAATATGCAAAGTATACCACATTTCGTACTATGTGGCTATGCATGTTTAATTACTCAAAAAATTGAGATTTAAGTTGCTCAATAAATTCTTCATATCAAAATATTGTAGGAAATCAAATTTCGTGATTTTTAGAATTTTCTTGCTATTTTTTAAATATTTTATAAAAACAGCTCAGAAATTGCACTTTTGTAGTATTAAACCTGGATTGTTCTTAAAAAATATTTAAAAAATAGCAAGAAAGCTCTAAAAATCACAAAATTTGATTTCCTACAATATTTTGATATGAAGAATTTTTTGAGCACCTTAAATCTCTATTTATTGAGCTATTTATATATGCATAGTACGGAAGGTGGTGTACTATGCATATTATTTTAGCCTTGCTCATCCAATTGGGTATTTTGGGTATTTCTTAATTAATTTGTTTTTTAATTCTGTTAAAATAGAGTTAGTGACATAATTATAAGCTAATTCAAAATTTAGTGACATTTTTCTAATTTTTTATTATTGAGTGACATGCTCCTAATTGAACACTGGCATATATCTGAATTTTCCTAAATTTAATTTTTAGGAATAAAAAAGAAATCAAGAAAAATTTGAAGGGTAAATAAAAAATTATCATATTTATATGAAGCGAGAGTTGAGTGATCGCAAAATTTCCAAAAGGAAAATAAAGTTACAGATTTATTACACTAGAAAAAAAAATTGAACTTCGCTCAATATAAATAAAATTGATAATATATATACTCATAAAAATTTATATTTTTTTCTATACATACATTTTATGAAAAATATAAGAATTATATACATCCTAGTTATATGTGACAAGAAGAACTGAAATTTGAGCATCGCTCAATCTAATTAGAACTGATAATATATGCATAAAATTTTATAAATTATTTTTATTTTTATTTTATATATATTAAATTTTATGAAAAAATAAATTATATACATGTAAAATGAAAATAATTACATGAATTATATGAGTTATACTTGTATGAAATATATACGCGTGATATAAAAAATAACATAATATGATTTATAGTATATTTTGTAAAAATACATAATATGATTAATATAAATGTTTTATAATATTAAATTTAATGTGATATAGAAAAATACATACAATATGAAATATTTTATATGTTGATAGTATGTAAATATACGCATGATATTATTTATAGTATATGATGTATCTATATATGTGTATATAAGATTAAAAAAAATTATACGTATATAGTATGAAAATATATACATCTTGATATATATACATTTAATGAGTGACTTTTAATATTCATACAATTAATAAAAAAACATAATTAATAATACATAAATATAATAATAAAGCTACACAATTAATACGAATAGAACAATATGACAAATAATATATAATAATTATGTTGTCAATTGCGAAAACACCATAAAATCGCTTTTTACACAAAATACACAAAATAACTCGCCACACTTAATCTATACATAAAAATAAACGATCAAGATTAATAATATATTTTAATCAATGACCAAAATTTGATTCAGCCGTGTTCAATTCCTTTGGAGAGGAGACACGGACAAATATTAATTCTATTTTTGATGAATATCTTAAGTGTCAAGTGACGAGAGATCTATATAATTAAATATTTTTTTACTTAATAAAGCCTTAAATGATGGTGAATTTTTTTGCATGCTGCACTGAAGGGTATTTTTGGAAAAGACCGATGGAAGTTGAAATGTCTCTATTCGGCATTTCGACGATGGAAGTTGAAATGTCCCTATTTTACTTAGGGAGTGGCAAATATAATACTTAATAGCGGGTTATTATTGTAAGCTGTTACACTAAAATAATCTTGCCCGGACTTGAGCCACTGAGAAAAAAAGCACCGACAGAGAGCTACAAGTCTACAACAAAGAAACCCACATGCTTTAATCTTCTTGTTTAGATCTCAAGCCTCCACACACACACACACTCTCTCTCTCTCTCTCTCTCTGCGTAGAAGAAGCCTCCCTCTATCTTCCCTTTCTCTTGGGACATTACTGCATACAGTGGCAGCTGACTACAAAATACAAATTAAAATGGAGCTGGGGAATGCCAGATTCCTTCCCAAGCTCTTCATTCCATTGACGCTTTGTTTGGTGCTTCTCATCCTTCTCTCCAGTCCGAGTTCTACTGGTTAGTTCCTGACTCACCCTTTTCTCTCTTCATTTGTCGCATGCAAATTGGTACTGGATCTCGGGTGAATTATGCTCTCTCTTTTGAAATTGTTTATCTTTTCGCTTCTTTTCTTCTTGTTCTTAGAATTTTTAATGATGAACTAATTTTATTTTGAAATATTGGTTAATTGCAAACTAGATGTCTGCTTCCCAGCTATTGTCGGACTAAACATGTCAGTACTCCTTTAAATAGAATGAAAAAGAATAGCACACACT
Organism: Eleocharis quinqueflora; assembly: GCA_964058865.1. NCBI lineage: Eukaryota > Viridiplantae > Streptophyta > Magnoliopsida > Poales > Cyperaceae > Eleocharis > Eleocharis quinqueflora. The sequence continues at coordinate 469,529 of CAXKVX010000549.1, forward strand.
ATTTAGATAAAAATTCGGATCAGATCTATCCATCAACCACCATCTCAATTCTCTGAGGTAGGATTTTCTTGGAAATGAGCTTTTGGGAGGGTTGATATGTACGTTTCACCAAGTGGTTTTTTCTTACCTAAATAACTAATTTAGCCGGCTAAGTACTAAATTCATAGCCTAGATCTGATATGTACGTTTCAATTTATTCATATCCATATATATGCTAAATTTCTGCTCATGTGTGCTCTAGGGATAATTTCTCAGATTTGAGTTCTCAGTTTTATGTTTTGTCTTTCCAATTGGAATAACATGAAATCCTTTCCTTTTTCAGAGGCTTATGATTCACTCGACCCAAATGGTAACATCACTATAAAGTGGGATTTGATGCAATGGACTCCGGATGGATATGTAGTAAGTAAACTAAATCACATCATATTGATACTCTGAAATAAGTTGGCTGGTCAATTTCTGTTATAGCAGTGAATTTCTTTGTCATGTGAATTTCATTGTCACACCTAACTCATGTTTCCAAATTCCAACACATATATAATTTCAGGCTGTTGTCACGATGTTCAATTTCCAACAATACCGGCACATCCAGGCACCAGGCTGGCAGCTGGGCTGGACCTGGGCTAAGAAAGAGGTGATCTGGTCCATGGTGGGGGCCCAAACAACAGAGCAAGGTGATTGCTCCAAGTTCAAGGGCGGCACGCCCCACTGCTGCAAGAAAGACCCGACCATAGTTGACTTGTTACCGGGCACACCATATAACATGCAAATTGCTAATTGTTGCAAAGCAGGAGTTGTCAGCTCATTCAACCAGGATCCAGCTAATGCAGCTAGCTCATTTCAGGTCAGTGTTGGCCTTGCGGGAACCACCAACAAGACCGTGAAGGTGCCAAAGAATTTCACTCTAAAGGCTCCTGGGCCGGGTTATACTTGTGGACCAGCAAAAATTGTGAAGCCCACTAAGTTCACCACTCAGGATGGCAGGAGAACTACTCAGGCTCTGAGTGAGTCCCTTTCGAATTGTTAATTCTGTCACTGATTTGTTTGGTGCCAGATCAACATCAGTTTGCATTATTGACTCTTGTGCATAGAGGTCTAATGTTGGAATTTGTCATTGCAGTGACATGGAACGTGACATGCACATACTCACAATTCCTTGCTCAGAAGACCCCCACATGTTGTGTTTCTCTCTCCTCCTTTTACAATGATACCATTGTGAACTGCCCCACCTGTTCCTGCGGTTGCCAAAATAATATCACAAACCCTGGAAGCTGTGTAGAGTGAGTCATTTTTTTTATCCAACTTCACTTTCTGTTATCTTCAGTATTTCTGATTTGCAAACAATATATAAGTATTAAACTAACCAGATGTTTAATCTCTGTCTTGAATAGGGGAAATTCACCATATCTACAATCTGCAATTAATGGACCTGGGAAGAACAGTTATAATCCATTGGTTCAGTGCACATCTCACATGTGTCCAATTAGAGTGCATTGGCATGTTAAACTCAACTACAAAGATTACTGGCGTGTCAAGATAACCATCACCAACTTCAACTACCGAATGAACTATACACAATGGAATTTGGTGGTTCAACATCCCAATTTTGACAATCTCACGACTCCATTTAGTTTCAATTACAAGTCACTCACCCCCTATGGAGCTGGCATCAGTAAGCCTATCTTTCAAATCAAGCCTTTATTGAAACTTAAAAATCTGTTTAAATAAGCTAACTTATCCTTGTTTATATTTCTTTCTCAGATGACACAGCAATGTTGTGGGGAGTAAAATTCTACAATGATCTACTCATGCAAGCTGGTCCATATGGTAATGCCCAATCAGAGCTCCTTTTCCGAAAGGACGCAAACACTTTCACATTTGATAAAGGTTGGGCTTTCCCAAGGCGGGTCTACTTCAATGGAGACAATTGTGTTATGCCTTCACCAGATGCATACCCGTGGCTTCCCAATGCGGCCCACCCATCAGTACGACCATTAGTTCTCCCAATCATGGTTCTTTGGATTGTATTAGCTTTCTTCATGCTCTAGGGGCTTGAGAGGAAATAAACATGGTGGTGCCGACTTTCAGGAGGATATCTAAATCAATTTTAAGAGCGGCAGCTGCGGTATTTATTGTGTTTATGGCTCGATTGTATTTATTGATTTTTTTTACAGTACCAATAGTTTTCAACTTAATGAACTTTGGTTATTGCAATTAGTTAAAATGAGCTTCAACTTTTTTGGTGTTCAGATTGTGTACCAAAATTTTAGTTTATTTATTTATGACTGGAAGCATTGTAATGGACTTGTATCTGTTGTACTCCATAGTGCTATATAAGAATGACAAACGAGAAGGTACTGTTGAATTAATCTGCTTGTCTTTTACCAGGGGCACAGGCAAAGCCTGGCTAGTAATAATTCGGTATCTTTACCGAGGTATATATTTGAAATACGAGTAAAACTAGGTGCATGTGTGTTTCAGAAGCATATCTAGAATTTCTGTTGAGGAAGGCTAGATCTATAATTTATAATTTTATTTTCAGAGGAGCATGTTGAGGCACATTTAAATATCTTTTTTAAATTATAAACATATTTTTTCAGTAAAATTAGGCGATTTGTATAAATATACAAAATATATTTTGTCAAAAATAATTTCGAGGGAGGGACGGCTACCCCTGGCTCTTATTGCATCTGCTCCTACTTGTTTCTAGGAGCATAAAGACTTTTCGTGTTCTTAATTCAAATATATTTTGGTTATTGCAATTGGGATAATTTGTTTAAATTTTTGGAGTTTTTTTAAGTATTTGTTTTGATTTTTTGAAAATAATTCAATTTTATGTATAAATATTGATTATTTTGTTATTATTTTGTAGTCATTTTCAAAAATCCAAACAAACACTTCAAAAACTAAAAAAAAAAGTCTGTCCCTCCAAGATTTTGATAAAAAAGTTATTGAGGATGATAACTCAAATATTAAAAATAATTAAGAATATTTTTGAGTCAAGAATGTCGGAACCACATTTCCTGCTCGTAAATCCCTGTTTGTTTCGATCTGGACCGTTAAAAATTCATCTAACGGCCAAAGCATCTGCCCTCTGAATCAAATCACAGTCGTCCGTGGCGATCGAGCGGTCGGATCGAAGACAAGCAGGAAAGCAAACTTGGATTTACGAGCAGCAGATTCGGACCCAAGAATGTCTTACCGTTCCTTAAAGCACCGTTGCTTTAATGTTGAAATACATAAAAATAAATAAACGAACTTCGATGTTTTTATTAGTAGCTGTTCTGTCACGAGTAGGTCAAAATGTATACGAGTATGTTATTGTACCGACAGTTCCTAGCTGTACCTAATAATTTGACTCTGACTGGCGATGCTCAAGCGTTCCACGTTTTCCGTGTTGAACTTCTGAACTCTACCAATTTTAAATGGCGACGCAGCAAAATTTCTCCAGGAAACGCTCAAACTAGCCACACACACCTACATCAGAGACAGTTTGCCAAAGAAATGTGTAAAATTTTCCTTCCCTATAGGTTGCAACCACACATGCAATCATGAAAAATGTCCACAAAAAAAGTTAATTATAAGAATGCTACATTTCAACTTCTAGTATGTGCTCTTCCATCCTTTGAATCAATAATAATGTGATACATTTGTATCAATTCATCAATAAAAATGGAACACAATTATTTGCAAGGAGCCAGCTCCTCCAACTGGCACAAAGCAAAAGAATTCAAAACAAAAAGATCTAACTAATGTGGATTCTCCTTTCCGTGATAATAGGCAACACAAGTATTACTTCTTGCGTGCATAAATAATAGCTGCAACAATAGATATCCCAATGACGGTAGCAGCAGGTATGGCCCATAACTTTACAGTCTTGCTTGTAAAAATATTAGAAAGTGGGGCATCCTTCCTAAACACCTCCATTTCTGGTATAAGAGGGGTGGGGTCCAGTTCCCCAATGCAGTAACCTTTCATCTGATCTCTGGCACTTTTGCTGTGCCCCGCATCTTCAAATTCTTCTGTTGCATCCTTACCTTCATATAATTATCATGTTCACAATCAGAAGCCGAAAAAAAGAAGGAAACAAAAAGAAGAAGAGAGAGGAACACTCAAATTGGTATATGGCAAAATCAAGTTGGATGGGATCTATTTCATATAAAATACAAGGTTCCAAGCCCAAAAGCATTTCAACAAGTTTTGGTTCCTCTTTGATTGTAAACAACTGGTCTGAACTCTGAAATACCATAGATCCAAGATTGCTGAGCTTAGATTGTAGATCCAAACCACTTTCGAGTCCAGCAGTTTGTGCATTCTTGGTCAAGCATGATTGACACAGTCTGATATTCATCAAAGGACAGTGTAAAGAGGGCATCAATGAATATGATGTTTTTAGGACCTTAATAATACTTATGCTTGTTTCCTAAAAGAAGAAGGCCGATAGCCTGGGAGAAAAGATAAAATAAATAACAAATTGTACCGGTTGCTGCAATCAAAACATCAGCACCTCCAGGATGTTCGTCCAAGTATGATGTCACATCGTAGACCTGTAATTGTTGTGAGTGTGAGCAATAGTCTATAGAAATCTAGAAATCAATATATAGAAAATACTTATTTTAGTATGCTTCTAATTTACAAAAATTATATTTGTTTGGACCTGTCATTGTCTATTATTTTCAGGCTTGACAATAATTTCTAGCATATGCAGTTTTCATAAGTTTGGGGATACTTTTTATTTTATTTATATTTTGGAACTAGCTGAACTCCGCCTATATGTTTTTTTTACATAGCCTGTCCCAAGCCAGAAAAAAAGAGATTGTGATAGGCTTGGCGAGTCAACATGAAAATTTAGATATTGTCATGGAAATGGAACCGAATCAAATATTACTCCGATTGGGTTTTGTCTCTAGCCTACCCCAACTTGTTTGGGTCTAAAGGCTTTGTTGAAGAAATTTGTTTTCTCTAATGAAGATGCTAATCACTGGACTTCCGGAAACAAAAAAGGTAACTCCGGTTTTTAATCCCCCACATCCTTGCTTATTAGATGCAGTTGCTTAAAATTGTTAATGATAGATAACACCATTAGCTTTTTTGTCTATATAGACTAGTGATTTCATCACAGATTCTTAGCCGAGATACAATAAACCATAAAAACCCAATTAAGCAAATCCAATTGATTGCAGGCATCACAGATCCATAAAACCTTGGATTATCCAATAAACTACACAGTTCCAGCAATACTTTTCAGTATTCCCAGGAATTTACATTATTATTGGGACATTGAGCATGTATGCATTGAAAATTTAGGTTTTCTCAAGCAGCATGGAAAAATGAAACACCCAATTGTAGTTACAGTTCAGATAAACATTCTCTTACATTTTTTTACGAAGATGTCAAGTTCTGCCCGAGAAGTTAGATATTTATTTACATGGTCTGAAACCTAAATTCTTTTCTTTGCCTTCAATTTTTTGAGATAAAACCGTAAGAGGAAACCTAGCAACTAGGTTCAATAATGCACTGCAGGAGTTCCAAGTTTTTTTTCTCAATTTAACAGATCGATATAGCACAAAAACCTTCTTGCCCCTCAATAATAAAGGGAACAATAACTAATTCAAAGAATGAGAGACTATGAGAGAGAGAGAGAGGGAACCTTGCCATTGACGACGACCCAGCAATCATCGGCTGAGTTGTGCTCCGCCACTTCCTTCATCGAGTATAGCTTCTCTATCGTCGGCATCTCTCTCTCTCTCTCACACACAGCCTTGCCTACTGATTTCGTTCCACTTGAATTGAGCTGCCGCCGGGGGGGAAATATTCACAGGTTCACCTAAGTTTTTTTTCCTTCTAGAAATCATCGAAACCACCAACCAAATTAGGAAACAGAATCACGCTTCTTCAATATTTGGGCTTTCTACTGAGTGCTTTCCTATTGATATCATGATCCATGGGCTATTGGGCCGATATATATATATCATGACACGCACTTCTTTAGATTTTCTCAGGGGTCTCTTGTTGACTCTGATCTGCCAGCTAATCATTCCTATTATCCTATATATGATCAATTTGTATTTCTTAATAAATATTACTTTCATTATAAAATAAAATTTATCATTTTGTTATCATCTCTGAGATCGTACGTCTACACCAAACTGCATGCCTTAAACCCGCTAATGCAATACCAGATAGATTTGCTTGGTTATTTTATTTGATTCTATTCAATATTTGAGTGAGATTATGTGCTTGCACAAACAACAAACTTCGGTGCTTGCGAGTTGCGACTACACATCTCAATTTTTAAAATGCAATTGATTAATTTAAATTGTTGAAAATGTTGTTTATATTAAAATCTACTTAAGTACCAAAATTTTTCATTTTTAGATTTTTTTTGCTATTTTATCGGATGAGTGAAAAATGAATTACCTTGGAGATGTTTGTACTCGTTAGATAAATGCATTTTTCATCCATCCGATAAAATAGTTAAAGAATTTTATGTTGGTGCAATTTCAATTAGGTAAGAGTAAAAAATCTAGATCCTAATATAAACAATTGCAAATTAAAACTCCGTGCAATAATTTAAGATAAACTAAATAACTGAAGCGAAAACTTACTTTCCAACTTCCCTTCTTTTGCCTCTTAAGCAACGTCAAGAAATCGGTGAAGACGGTCTAGCGGACCTTCATATTGTACGCTAGCAAGTCCTTCCAAGCAATTTTCGGTGTCTTATCCTTTCTCTTAGGTCACAAATTTTCCAGAGATAATTATCTTTAATGGAGTAATATAATGTAGGCTAAGAACAACACATGTGCCCTAAATTTGATACCGATAATGCTTGGATATCCAGTGCCTTTTATACTAGTGAAAATATATCTTGAAAAAATATCATTTTTAATAGCAAATAATTTTTGGAATATTTGATATCTAATTATCTCCAATACATTTCCAAATTGTGTTATTTACTGCTGTAAACACGCACATACAATTTGATATTATTTGAAGCACAAGTCAGAAATATAACAACAAAATAAGACATGAAATTCTGCCTTTCGATCTCATTGTTTGCGATCACAAAATGACTCTTTGCGGTCACAATTGACTTGGCATGACATTTGTAGAGAATTTGCCTAGTCATTTGCAACCGCAAGAAGGGTCCTTTGCGTCCGCAAATGACTTGGGGCTGAAATATACAGATTTCTTGCCAAATCTATCATAGTTTTCTACGACTGCAAATAGGCTCTCTTGTGGTCACAATACACTTGCTGATTGAGATATTTTGCTTAGGTTTTGATCCATTTTGATTGGATTAGCCCAAACAATATTTCTAACTTTAAATTAACACTGTATTAGTTACATTAATCATAATTGGTCCATAAAAAATTATAATTAATTCACTTGTAATTATATATGTATTTGTATTCAAAATCTTACCAAAATATGTATTGTGACATTATTTCAATAAATAAACTCCTTGTAATATTAGTGACAATATGTGATATATCAATCATACAACACGAAGTTCAAACTTTATTTATTTGATTTGACGTCTCAATTTCAACATTCTAAAAATGGAAAATTTAAGTCCTTAAGTAGATTTTTGTATGATCGACATTTCCAACGGTTCGGATCAGCCATTTGCATTTGAAAATTCGAGATATGTGATTACAAGCACCATAATTTTATTCTTTGTATTTATATCTTAATAAATGACAATTTAAGTTTACAAAACCCTCTCCATTTGAACAGAATTACTAGAGAGGATAAATATCTTTATATGGTTGCTCTCTAAAAATAGGCAACAATGTCCGCTATAATAGGTCTTGGAAGGTCGGTATAATAGCGTAATTCTGTAGTAGTGAGAACTGACAACCTAATGAAGATGAATCAGTTTCATGAAGGCGCGTGTGTCTTGTGCTGGAAACCTGGAATCACATACTCGAAACATCCATCCACATCTTCTCAACTGAGCTAGCTTGCATCATCAACTGTGGAACTGAAGCTATGCCAAAGGATTCAGTTATCTATCTTACCAATCTGTATATTTCTTCGATTCATGCTAACTCATCTGCTCTATTTAGAGAGCAACTGATCAAGAGAACTCGACGAATACTCGTCTCTGAAACTTCTGCATTGTAAGACCTTCATTTGTAATTTCTAGAAACTATTTTGCTGGAGTGTTAATATAATTTAACTTTTTTTTCTTACATAGTCCCCTCTTGTAAAAAAAATCCTTCTTTTTTAGTTTAAGAAAAGCTTAATTAGGCAGTATGCCAACGTAACACATTCCTCAATTAAGGTTGTTTTTTTTTTTTTTTGAAAGAAAGAGAATTTACCTTTTTATTATAATTTTCGGATACATGGAACACATACTATCCCACATAGTATTTGCTCGTCTGCCCTCTAATCTGCCGAGTAAACATTGTACATTTTCTTGCCACTTCCAGTTTTAACTAATGCACTGAATTTTCAAATAAAAAAGATTTACTCATCCCTCAGCTGGATTCACCTCTCTCCTCTTGTTGCTATATATGATACAAAGATAAGTCCATTCTTTTGCTGTCTAGATCTAAACAAAAATATGGAGGTATCAGACATCGGGCTTATTTTTGTTTTGGGTGGCATACTGGTACTGAGTGTGAGATGGATCAACAACACATTGAGGTACACAAAAAAGAGGTTGCCTCCTGGTACCATGGGATGGCCTTTGATCGGAGAAACATTTAATTTCATGAAGCAAGGCCCAGAGTTCATGAACAACAAAAGAAAATCGTAAGTTTAAAATTTTGAAATGCTGTCCTGGTTGAAACTTAGAAATTGAATTATATTATATGGCTTGTACAAGAAAAAGATGAGGAGTGAGGACCACTCACTTAAAATTCTTGGAACAAATTAAATTTAAAATAATAAATATAGATTTCATTTCTATGGAATTCAGTTTGGCAGGAGATAATTCGGCATAAATTTATCATAATGAATTGTTACTTGTTAGCGATAACTTTGTTCTTAGTATTATTTTCCAAGTTATATTTCTCTTAAACACAACCTAATTAAGAATATAAACTGTGTTTAAGCATTTTTTACATATTTTAATATTTTGTAGGGAATGATTAAATGTTCACCTGAAAATTCAAACTTCATTTTCATAATTATTTTTCTCCCAAACTATATTCGTATTTTAACAAGAAGTTCTACAATGGGACAGGTACGGCGATTTGTTCAAAACTCACCTATTAGGAGCCCCAACAGTGGTTTGCATGGATCCAGACATAAACAAACAGATCCTTAATAGCGAAATCAAGGGGTATGTACCGGGTTACCCCCAGGCAATGCTGGAAATCCTCGGTAAATGGAATACTGCGGCGGTTCACGGGGCTCAGCACAAGGCCTTAAGAGGTGTCTTGCTTTCCCTAGTAAGCCCTCCAATGATCAGGGATCAACTATTGTCTAAGATTGATGCCTTCATGAAATCCTTTTATGCCGGTTTGGATGGTCAAGTCGTTGATATTCAGGCTAAAACGAAAGAGGTACATTAGCTCTGTCTTTGCAATTCCTGTTTTTCCAGTTATAAATTACAGTTTATTGCCTCTGAGATCCAGAAGAAATGGATTCATTTCGGTGCATAAAATACGAATTAGTTCTCATATTTGATCTTACAAGCATAGTAATATCCTTGGAATTTCGAAATATTGTGCAAGATCAGAATTGGTGACTCGAGTATAATTTTTCGAGTGCTGTTATAGTGCATACATGAATTGGAATCAGAATAATTCATAATATCTTCCAAATTTAAAAAAAGGAAAAACAAAATCTTTTTGAAAGAAATTTATTTTTATGAATTATTCAAATTACAGGGCCAAAACTTTTTTTAATTAAAATTACAGAGCCAATACCTGAATTAACATCTCAAACAATTGCTCTCCTTTAACAAGTTACTTGAATGTGTAAATTCAGATGGCGTTGCTCTCATCATTGAAGCAGATAGCAAGCATAGATCCGGGCCCACTTGCGCAGTCTCTCAAAACAGAGTTGTACCAACTTGCGTTGGGAACTCTTTCGTTGCCCGTCAATTTTCCTGGCTCGAACTATCGCAAAGGCTTGCAGGTTAAATAGAACCAATTTTCATAAGTAGCACTTAATACTTTAAAAGAAAAACAAGTAGCACTTAATAATAAGATTACTGAAAAAAAGGTAATGATGTATATCTATAAATAACAACTCAGAGGAATCAACTGATTATATATTTGTATGAACAAAAGAGGGACTTCAAAAGTAAAATTTACCTTACAAGAAAAATTATAACTTAAGTCAATAAAGAAAGAAAGAAAATTATAATTTAAAAGTAACTTCATCAGATTGGTTTATTGAAGCAGGCAAGGGAAAGACTGGTACGCATGTTGAGAGAAATAATAGAGGAGAGAAGAGCTTCACAAAATTCATACAATGACATGCTAGATAACCTCCTAAACAGCGATGAAACGACAAAATTAAAGCTTACCGATGATCAAATTATCGACTTGATTGTTACTCTAATATATTCAGGTTACGAGACTATGTCAACAACTTCTATGATGGCCATTAAATATCTTTATGACCATCCTAGAGCCCTACTCGAGCTCAGAGTAATATATATACTTCACTTATATAATTTTATCTCTATCTCTCAGTTTCTCCATTTCTACTTTGTATTTATTTTGGAGATATGGCATTTTTCTATGTACAGAGAGAAAACTTGAAAATAAGAAGGGGGAAGCCTGCTGATTATGTACTTAACTACAATGACTACAAATCTATGATTTTTACTCGGGCTGTAAGTTCTATTGTCTAATTTATCATTGTTACTTATTTCAAACTTTGACAGAAAAACTAAATATACAGTTTTACAAAAAATTTAGGTTGTGCATGAGACGCTTCGAATGGCAACTGTGGTCAATGGTCTTCTAAGGAAACTTACTCAAGATGTAGAACTGAAAGGTTTTATTTACAACAAATAAAATCTTCGAAATTTTCTGTTTCAGCATAATTTTGTAGCCATAGAAAAAATGGATTAATTTTTTATCTTTACTAGGATTCATTATCCCAAAAGGATGGAGAATTTATGTTTACACCAGAGAAATCAATTACAATTCAGAGACCTATTCTAGACCGTTGCAATTCAATCCTTGGAGATGGCTGGTCAGTGCAGGGTGAAAATTCAATTATTTATTACTAAATAAAAGACTTTCCTTGAAATATGTAAATAGTTTAATACTTAAAAAAGACATCTAAATTCTAGCTTTCTTTTGGTTTTCATAGGAGAATAACCTTGAGTCACACCAGCACTTCATGCTGTTTGGGAGTGGAAGTAGACTCTGTCCTGGTAAGGAAGTCGGTACAGTCGAGATCTGCACTTTTCTTCACTACATAGTCACTAGATACTGGTACTTCATATTTTTCTATATTTTACACTTAAAAGTTCAAAAAGATTAAGATGAAATTGCTGCCTGGTTAATTATTGAGACTGAAATTCAATTCGGTCGAGGCCCCTTTTGTAATCTTGCTAAGAAGAAGCATACTTGTGTTATCTTTACCATAATGAAACCATTAATTGTTATTATATATTCAGTAATGCCCAATTTGTTCTTGTTTCTGGTAATATAGGTGGAAGGAGGTAGGGAACAACAGCATGATGAAGTTTCCAAGAGTACAAGCACCAAATGGGCTGCGTTTCAAATTCACTGAACATGAGAGATTTTGATTACACCAATCATGAACGCTTTTGTTTTTATTCCATTCCAATTTTGAAATGTCATTAAATAATAAAATGTTAGAAACATACTATGTTGATCTGAACTATTAATTGTGTGTAAAACTTTAAGACATGCAATTTAGTGGTAGTATTTTATTTGTGCAAGTATGTAAGCGTTCTTTACTTTTTTGCTTTTTTTTTGAGAAAAATGAGACTTAAGTTCTCATTTTATTCATTGAACAAAATATTCATTTACAATTCTAAATCAAGAAGGATGAGGCTTCATAAGATATGAAGGCCCATCTGAAAAAAAGAATGAATAAAGTTAAATGAAAATAAAAAGAAAAAAATTAAAAATTATTCTGTTGTCCTCCCAAATCAATCAAACTACTCCAAGACATGTTTAGTGAAATCTTGAATGCACATCTCTCTCCAAATGATAAAACATCCAACAGCCAGAATTGCCCTATCCTTGTTATTCCAATTTTGATTGATAATATTTTAATCCATAGGCCGAGTTTCCCCAAAGGCCCCAAATTTATGAGGAGGGATTGAGAAAATGACGGCTAATTTTGCAAACAATTGAGAATTGAAAGCACACTCATGAAATATATGGTGTACTATTTCCTCTCCCTGTCTAGTGTGTATAGAGATAAAAGATTTTTGGCAAATTCCATCCTCTATGTTTTAAATTTCTTGTTGTCAAGATTGTCCTGCAACATTAGTCATGAAAAGATCTTCATTCTTGGCGGAATTTTCAGATCCCATACCTTTTTAACTGGTAAATCTGGCGGTGGTGTAGCGTTGAGGAATCTGTAAAACAATTTGACTGTAAATGTTCCTTGAGAATTGTCTTTTCATATGAATTCATCCTTTTCTCCTGGGGGCAATATTACTGTTGAGACAATGTTCCTTATCTGTGACAGTTCTTGACCTGCTTGATGAGAAAAATATTGTGAAAGGAACACTAATTCTATATGGAAATTATAATGCTGCATGTCTTGCACCGTACTATCAGTTTGTGCAATGAAGAAAAACAAATTGGAGAATTCATACCTTCATATTTCTTGAAAAATTTTGTCCATAAAAAATAAGATCAAATGAACGCATCAAATACTTAGATGTTTTATTAGATAGTATAGATATAGGACTGCCCTGGACCATCTTTAATTCTTGCGAGGGAGACGATGACAAAATTAGTATTCGAGCTGGGCAACACCTTCCTCCGAGTCGAAGTAAAAAAATAATGGGACATGGTTGAACAAAATTTTTGGTTGAGACGTAATTTCATAAATAAATATTTGAGATGTTAAGTATGTTTTATAATTTTTTTTCCTACAAAAGGTAAAAAAGATCATAATCTTGAAAATCATTTTTAACCCCTAGGTCTGTGTGGCTTTCCCCTGACCTTGCTTCGTCCAGTTCGTTGACATTCTTATCTAGAATTAAATTCAGTTCATTGGTTTATTTATCTAATATTGTTGTAGTGCAGTGGTACACAAAATTTTAATGAAGAAATCTGAAATTCAAGTTTCTAGTATATTTTTTATATTTTTTTTTTTAATTTGAGTTTGTGTGTATTATAATTAAGCCTACGTACAAATGATTCAAAAATAATTTCCTGAAGTCTCTATCAGATATACCCAGTGCATAAGTCATAACATCGAACATAATTTGAACTATATATTAAGCAAAATATTTAATCTGAACGCTGTTAGAATAACATCTGAAATACTAACGATATTCACAGAATAAATATAATGGGCCATTATAAATAAATGTGTAATAAATTTGCAGATGAAGAGCAAAAAAAGAAAAACACCAACAAAATCATTTTTACTCGTTCCGAGAAATTTAGTAAATAAATTTGGTCGACGAGTCTGGAGTGAAACTTTTCCCAAAAGATTATTAGCAAAACCAGCAGAAATATTTTATGTTTCGTATTTTTGTTTAAGTGGGCGTTTGAAACTAGAAAATATATTAGCTACCTCGTGTTTTGTCTCTGAAATATTTCAGAATACATGTCCTTCTATAATCAACGCACAATCAAAGCATGAAATTCGCGCGTCAGTGCTAACAGAGAAGATGGAGATAAAATACGAAGCACTATATAGAAAATATGAACCTAACTGTTGCGTGTTAGACGTCTTATCAATTATCTCCAAATCTTCATTGCCATCCCTGATCTATCCCTGTTCTATCATGAGAAAATTAATGCGACATAACTGTTGCGTGTCCGTACCTTTTTCTTTAAAAGAGACAATTAAGAATTGAATGCCCACAAAATAATTCAATAAAACTGTACGTACGTCTATATATCTAATATATCTAGACTGATTGATTGCAATATTTGGGCACAATTATATATGTTAGATGTTGTCATGTTGATAATTCGATAATATATGAACACGAGGTATCTTCAATCTTTCTCTCATAGTGAAATAAAGAGTGCATGAACTAGGTGCACGTGATTACACGGTTTGGCAACACGTAGAATCCAAAAATGTAACTTTGTACGTGATTGTTTTTCCTGAAAAAGGTAACATATTTGAATGGAATTATATATCATGTTAATATGATACCAACTATTGATATCGATTTTATTATGCATCTTTAGTTGAGTTATCATGTACATTATTTGAGTTATTATGCATGTTATTTTTTGTAATAAAATAGTTATACATATTGTCAATTTTATTATGCACCTTTAGTTGAGTTATCGTGCACATTATTTGAGTTATTATGCATGTTATTTTTTGTAATAAAATAGTTATACATATTGTCAATTTTATTATGCACCTTTAGTTGAGTTATCGTGCACATTTTTTGAGTTATTATGCATGTTATTTTCTGTAATGAAATAGTTATACATGCTATTTTTTGTACTGAAATAGTTATGCTATAACATGCATAATAACTCAAATAATGTGCATTATAACTAAACTAAATGTGCATAATAAAATCGAAATCAATAGTTGGTATCAAATATAGTATCTACGAAACATTATCCTATTTGAATTGTTTAAACAACAAAATTCGTAAGATGAAGTACATGAGAGTTTCAGTTTTCAAACACGAATGTCGAGACAATCAAACGATCCACATGACATGCAGCGGCGGTGTCGCGGTGATTTGGTTCCAATCTGATGAGGTCAATTGGGGGGCTGATATTGACACCATGAACTCTTATATTAACATGACCACATCGTCTAAGAGATTTTTATTGATAGACAATTTTAACCTTCATTTATTATTCCGTTTAAGGCATCCTTCTCTCACATATATTTCTTTGAATCTAAAATAACAACAATCTTGTATGATTCCTTGTTTAGATTAAATATCAAATCCTTCCATATTTGATCCCTGATATGATCATGCATTTACCTCAGCTGCAATGATTTTGTGAAAAATAATGCGAAATTAACTAATTCATAATAATAATTTAACTGAAAGCATTTTTCTGATATTTAATTCGACCAGACGCTAATTGTTTTACGATGCTTATAGTTGAAAGATATATGAGTGAGGCCGTGCTTGGCCTTAAAGATTTATGATGCGCATATTTGAAAGATTTATTATGCAAATAATTATAATTAAAACTGTAAGTATCTAGTGTATCTATCTTTGTGTATTCAAATTTGTTTCCTTATTTTTATTAATATTTATAATTTTAGTGTTTGTATGATGAATGATTAATTAAATTTCAATTTGATTCAAACTTGATACGTGCTAGTCGACATAAAGCGGATGGTATGAATAATTTAATATTTCATGAAAAAATTGGATATTCTTATGTTATATTGATCCTAAATAATAACGCATATTATGAATATACCATTTGCATAATGGTAGCAAATATTAATTTTGTTATTTTTATTTTTCTATTCGTCGAAATATTCTTATATCCTATGTATGTTTATCTTTTTTATTATATACTGCGTATATCAAATACTATATGATCGCAATTAATTGTATCATTCTATTTTTTTATATATGCATGTTTGTAGTAATTTGATTGATTACTGCTTTAAATGCATGTGCTTCTCAATTATTCATGCTACATTTGTATTCAATTAGAATTTCAAAAAAATACTTTGTTTATATGGACCTAAGTATTTTATTTCTTATGTTAATAAAAAAATTTAATAAAGGGATTGATTCTATTTTCTACGGAAAAATGATCAGGGAAAGTTTTAATTTATAGAAATAAAAATAAATTAACGAATGATCATCAATATTGCTTGGGTATCAGTAATATATGCCAACTGCAAGAGTACATTCCTCAAAAAAACAAAACGATATATTCACCGTATATGATAATGGATCACAATTTTTGAGTACTTCAATGGAACAGGAAGCGAGTACAAATCTATCTAGGTCGTAGAATACCTCCTTTTCATTATTTTTATTTCCCTTTATTACTTTTAAGAACCTTTTAAGGTCGACCCTAAAATACATAATTTTTTTTTTATTTGTATATCAAATAGATTTGTAAAATACTTAAAATAATTTAAAATATAAAAATATTTACTATTGCGAAATTTTATTGAGTTACTTGAATCGATGTTTCAGACACACAAACTTAGTTTTGAACCAGTAGCATATATTAGCTAAAAACTTAATCATTGTATGCCTATATAAAAGGTGATAAGTTGTCTCTATGGAAATAAAAGTCATATTTGATTAACCCCAGTGGAGTGAGTCTTTTATGGAAAAAAAAAATTAAACTCAAATTAATTATATCCGTTGATCATCATCAATTTTACATCGATAGTAGTAAAATCAAGTTAATTTTGATCCATAGCAGAAATTGCCTAAACTAAACTGAACTCACTAAAACTTAAAAACTTTAAAGTGACTATTATTTAGATACACTCTTTATCTAAACACCTTAAAGATATTATTGAATTTTTCATGAAATTAAAATATTCAATTGATTATAAGTAATATTTTCCTTTTACGAAAATAGACAAACCAAATAAACGTAAATCACTATTGCCCATTTAAATATTAACAGGTTATGTGTCGTTTTATTATATAATTACATGTAACAAAATCAATAAATTAAAATTAAAGAAAAATATCTTGTTATCAGGTACGAATTCAGGATTTTCGTCAAGGGGAGGCAAGTTCTATAATTTTTGCCAGGGGTAAAATATTGCACATTTTTAAAACAATACATGATTATTTTACAAAAAATGACAAATCGTAAAAATATACAAAACTTTTTTGCAAAAAAAAAAAAAAATCGAGGGGGGTGCTTGCCCCTGGCTTGTGCTGGATCCACCACTGCTTGTCTTACGTCTAAGATAAATTATAAAGCACAAAAAGAATTCCAAACAACATGTTTAATTTATAACCTTCCAATACTTAAAAATTGTATAATTCTTTATAAATAACTCCAAACGACTTTAAATTTCTACCGCTAATTTATATACCGCAACAACTTCAAAATTAAATGGTCATTTGATCTTAATACTTATTGTTTGCACTTAAAAATTACTATTTATAGTTGTCTAATATTATTGCAGATATATAGAATTAATAATTGAATGTAATTGATGTGATATATTATAATTTTAATTTAGACTATAGCTATAGTATATTTTTATATGACTTCAAAATATTTTAATTTGTGTTATTTCTTATAATATATATATATATATATATATATATATATATATATATATATATATATGGGAAGGGATCCAGAGCCACAATCCTTTTTGAGCCACATCATAGCCACGTAATCTTAGCCTTTCAAATTTTCTTATGATTCGTGCTAATTTTATTTTATTTTATTTTTTTTACTGACACTCTTATCTGAAAAACTTCCTTCACCGTATGATATCTTCTGAAGGTCTAGGTACTTTCCCACTCCTTAGGTACTGTTTCCTCTTTATCATCGGATATCACTCAGCGTTGTTAGTTCCTGTGAAACCTTATCTCTAGAACTCTAATTTGTATATGAACATATATGGCAGATAATTTTTATCTGACCTCTCCATTACTGCTTTCCTAGAAAGAATGAAAAATTTAGAAAGGCATGAAAAATACTAACCAGAAACTTGGCTACTGCTCTGATACCAGAATGAGTGCCCTCTCACGGATCGATCTTCAAACTTCAAACTTCGCAGGCCACTGAGGATGCGGGATAGTAAGAAGATAAGTGCGGAAATTAGAAATTTTGAAAAATTGAAATCTTATTGATACTTAAGTAAGAGAAGTAAAACTTGCTGGTTCTCAGCTTGTTTTGCAACTCTGAATACAAGCTCTTATATAGGACTAGAGACTCGGATTTTGGAGTCTCAATTATCACATCGGGTGCTCATTGGGCCCCATCGACATGTGAATAAAGGGATTTCCACATAACTCTGTCTTCTAAAGAAAACAAATGAGTGGGTATCTCAGCTAACCCACTACCGAAAGTAAATAAAGGTGCTTTTATCATTAAGCACTACACACTCAATTCCAAGCTCAGTGGGCATTATCATATGTCCACTATAAAAAGTAAATAAAGTATATGCTAAGTGGGTGGCTCCGATCCATCCACCTAACAAAAGAACTCACAAACACTCAGTAGTGGTCGCCACCTTCATAAGAAAACAAAACAAAAGAAAGATGCTCATAAATTAAACGACCCAGACCTAAAAAGTCAGCAGTTACCCGTAGGACCCTGCCAGACTAAACCTTAAAATTTTATCAAAATTCAGCAGTTTTCATGAACTTCTGCTAAACTTTGGGACTCACCACAGCTTCCTTAATTTACATTTTTACAACATTATTAAGAAAAAGCTTAAAATCTTCTTCCATCTTTTCAAGCATTTCAAGTTGTTCCTTTAAGATTCAATAATTATCAGTTAGGATACAGTCACTGTATTGGTAGGGCTTACAGTACTTCTCCTCCTTGTCAATTATAGAAATCAATTGCTGAATGTCCACCAAGTGTGTCGCATGTGCATTTTCTTGGTGTTGGACAATCTCTGTGTGTTCTCATGCCATTCTTTGAGGCTTTGGTTTGGTTTATTGAGGTAAACTTCGAACTGTTGTGCGTGTAGTTGATCTGCATTGATTGGGGGAACAAGTTTTCGATCTTCTCCTGAAGGGATTGAGTTAATTCCTTCGGGACTGGTACCTTGTTTTCCTCTTTGTTGTTCATCTCGTCTAGTACTGGACCCAATTTCTCGAGCATCATCTCCTGCTGGTCTGTGAGACATTGTGTACTGAGAGCAACAGTTGTAAGTCTCGAGAGAGTATCTGCTAATGAGTTGAGTCTTCCTTCAATATGCTCAAAGTTAACCTGCACTCCTGTACCTGTCACAAAATCAACAAACTTAACCCATCGAACGCGCGAGGGTTTATTGTTAGATGACTTGTTATAAAAACTTATCATCGCCTGACAATCTGTTCTTAATGTAATTTCCGGCTTGTCCAAATAATGGATTTTCATGGCCGATAACGTTTCCATACAAGCGTGAATTTCTGCATCAATTGTTGATTTTATAACATCAAACTTGCCACTGGCATATGCACAGACTTTCTCGGTTGATCTGGGGTCATTCTTTTTCAGTTTCCATTTGCAAACTTTGTTGGGTTACGAACAGTTCAAAACCCGTCAATTGGCCTAAGCAGCGAAAAGACCGTAAAACAAAAATTTTATGTGTGACTTAAGCCGAGGATTAAGCGGGGTATGTCGGATAAACCACAGAGGGTGTCCACCTCCCGTTTATCCCTAACATCAAAACCCTACTTAATCCTTAAACGGATCTACTCCTTAACTGAATTCTAAAACTTTAATCTACTTACAAATTAAATAGATTAATATAACATTAATACCTTGATCCAAATTCGAATTGGACCGCAGAAGACTCGGACGGCCGAATCACAGACGCTCTTCTCCTCGGAGTATCAGACGTCTGATACCTCTACCAGATGTCCACCAGGACGACCAGAGACCGGCTTACTTATTCTGCCAGAAATACCGAAAGCCGCGATATACCGCAAAAACACTATTCACTGAGATAAGGACTAAATGAATATCTTTACGACTCGCAGTTATTCAAATATGAAATACCGCTCCTTTCGCAAAAATACTATTTTTTCGAATCCCGTAAATAACCGTAACCGAGAAAGAGAGAAAGTATATTTATCGATACGAATCCGAGTTAACGAGTACGAATCGATTTTTGGTGCCTCTTTCTCTTTCCCTCTACCCCTCTATTTATACTAAAATGAGGAGGTTACAAATTACCAAAATACCCTTGAAATATGTGAAAGGACCATATTACCCTTGAGAATGGCGGTTGGAACAAAAAAATAAAATGCTTTGATAATTCTTTGCCGATATCCATTTTAATATGATGACATCTTCACTTGCCATGTCATGACCTTTTATTTGCATTTCTTTTATTTGCCACGTTGGCATGCAAAAGAAAGCCAAATTCATTTGGCCATGTATTTACATTAGCATTCACATGACATTTCCCATGTTGGCATTGCAAAAGTCAATGCCGACATGGTTTTTCCTTTTTTTTTAAATTTTTATTTATATTTATTTATTTTAATTAAGATTTTAATTAATTTTTAATTAAGGTTTTAATTTGATAATGACTTTCATCTCAAATTCAAAACCATAATCAATAATTAAAATCTAAATTAAATATATATAAATATACATAAATATATAATTGTTCTCAACAATATATTTCTCAGGGTTTGGTATTGGTTTGGTTGCGGTATGATTTTATACAACATATCGTATATGTTTATAAATTCAACCGTTGTTTTTTCTTGTCATTTTACATGACGTATATAATTTAATTATATCACATATAATTAATCATAATCATCTTAATATTAATTATAACCTATTTATAATTAATCATTAAGATTCTCTGATTTAGCTCCTATGCGGTGTGACCCAATAGGATCTGTGTTATGTTGGTAAATATAATTAAAACCATTTTAATTTCTATAATCATAGGAGGCATTTGACATCTGCGCTATGACCATCCAATTACACAGACGATGTTGTACTTATGCAATATCATGATCCACTAAACATTTTAGTCGTGTTAATTCTTTCGTCTCACAGTATCAGATTAGTTTCAAGGTAGGTGTGTGTCATTCTTGCAAACTTAATCTTTTCTGAGCAGACTTATCAAATATAATTACTCTTGTAATTATACCGCATGCAGATAATCTTACTCTATCAAGGGGCCCAGTGATACTGTAACTCGTATCAAGATACGAGGGACAATAGTACTTTCAGTAAACCATCACTACCTCGACTAAGCTATGTATACCGAAAAGCTACCGTTATGACTGCGTTTTACCGACAGCGTTAGATAACAATCACAGCGTTAGTAGGAAAGATGAATACCTCATACTTTAGAACTTAACACTGAATGAAAACATTAATGACGCGTACACAATTCTATTTAATGTTTCATTCGAGGTCTGTCAAATACCATGTTCCTCAAACATGTATTCATGTGATTAAAACGACATCTCATGTCTATGATTTGTAAAACTTAACCATCTTTTAATCCACATTCTAACCTTGTAACGGTAAATTAGTGTTCCTGCTAATTACCTTGGTTAGAGACTTTTAAGAGTATATATCATCTGTATTATGAAGTTTCACATTTCCAGTTATTGACTCAAGTCAGATAAAGGAATGATTCATAAATTCAATAATACCCAAGGTAACAAAATGACAGTTTATTAATCACTCAATTCATGAACAAAACTTTATGATAATTTATCGTATTATTGACTTCTAGATTATTACAAACTAACAAACTCCACCCCATCCTTCCATGCAACCGTCTGTTTCTAGTATAATGTATGCGTCCTCTGGTGGAAAATTCCTAGTGGACTGACTTTAGAGTAAAGAGGACCAAGCAAAATTCCTAGTTTCGGGATGTAGGATCTAGCATAATTCAAAATTC
The DNA here is from genome assembly GCA_964058865.1 of Eleocharis quinqueflora. Lineage (NCBI taxonomy): Eukaryota > Viridiplantae > Streptophyta > Magnoliopsida > Poales > Cyperaceae > Eleocharis > Eleocharis quinqueflora. The sequence goes on from CAXKVX010000549.1 coordinate 491,201, forward strand.
CAAGCCATGATCTTAGACCCTTTTTCTCTTTAAGTTGTTCTATATCAAAGTTAATTATCTTTTTAATGATGTGTGGTTGGAGCTTAATTTTTCCTCTATTGACCTGTGCTCCTAAAAAGTCAACTTCTGGTACCGCGATTTTCATCTTAGTTGGTGATAGTACTAAACCGTGTTTTTCACAAATAGCTAACATCACCTCTAGATGTTGTGCATGTTTCTCCTCGTTTTCCGAGAATACTAGGATATCGTCAATGTACATTGCAATGAATGTCTCTGTTCCTCTGAAACAGTTATCCATTTTTCTTTGAAATATTGCGGGGGCATTCTTTAAGCCAAACGTCATAACCAACCATTCATATAATCCTCCTGGGACGATAAAAACCGTCCAAGGGATTGATTCAGGATTCATGGCTACTTGGTGAAAGCCACTTTTAAGATCAAATTTGGAAAATATTCTGCTATTACTGATCTTTTTAAGGATTGTATTTATACCGGACAGACTGTATTGATCCTTGTGTGTATTATCATTTAAAGTTCGGTAATTAAGGACCATCCTCTCCTTTCCTTTTATTTTCTTACCGGTTTTTGGATCAATAGATGTACCAGAATTTACAATAAAGGTCATTGTTCTATGCTTACTGGTACTTGGTCTGATAACACTAATTTCTAGTAACGCTTTTATATGTTTATCGAATTGTTCCTTCATGAGAGGCGTTACGTGTTTAAATGGTTTGTCCTCTATGGTTAAGTCTGGATTTATAATATCGAGCTTACATACCACCTTATTCTTTTGTCAATGCATTAGAGGATCATTACCAATAAATCCCTGATTTTGAGTCTAGTTAAGAGGCTGCCAAATTTCTTTTCAAATTTTGGATTTGTAATTAGTGATTGATGGTCTAGAGCATCTTGAATTGTGATATACTCTATTTCATCTAATCCTAATTCTTCAATTGCAACAGAATGAGCTATTGTTTCAGTAAATGTTTGAACAACGGTATCATTCTTATAAAACGTTATCGTGTTTTCTTCAATTCTTAGTCCACCTTGCATTGATCTGATGAAATTTCATCCTATTAACATTTGTATACCATCTTGCATACCCATGGGGAAACTGTAAGTAAAGGGTATTCTGAATTTATTCTCACCAATTGTCATCTGGCCACCCTTTAGTTTCTTATTTGCTATTTGGGTTGAGTTAACTCCTATTATTTGTACCGGGTATGGACTGGGTTCCAGGGCTTCTTCTGGTACTGCTAGTTGATCAATTGAACAATTTGTTGCGCCAGTATCTAAAATTGCCCTTATCTCGAAAGGTTTCACATTAGGGATTTCAAATGTGATAATCAAGTTATAAAGACGGTTAAAGATTCTCTTTTTCTCTGGGTGTGGTTTAGAGGTTCCTGCTTTATACGAGGATTCATCAATTTCGAATAAAACATTTACTCCTTCATCTCTTATCTCATCTTCTTCTCCTATCTCGTCTTTCTCTTTTGTTGAGAGATTATTAAAATCATTAGTCAAGTCTCTGATTAGATCTTTTTCTCTTTCCTCTTGTAATGCCTGTTTTAATTTTTCAATTTCGCCCTCAAGATACACAATATAATTAGTCAATTCTTTTATTAGTGCATCTTTATTATTGTAAGGTCTTGACTGTAAGGAAACCTTTGGTTTGACCTGTTTTCCAAAATAGAATGGGGCGCATAATGAACAGACTGAGATATTACATTCTTTACACCCTATACCGTATTCCGGTTTTATTGTTAATTTACAGAAGCTACAACTCCTTTGAACTTCTGTTTCTTCAAAATTATGCTCACAAGATTCCTGTTTTTCGGGTAATTCGACTTTGCTTCTCCATCCAAAGTCTGTAATTTGTAGCATCAAGTTTGATTTCATAGGTAATTCTTCTAAACAAGTTCGCACCTGATACTCTGTGTTGCCGGCTTCTCCTTCTGAAAGACTACATATTGCATCACTATCTGGTTCATTTAGATCTACTGAGACGACATCAAGATCATCTGGTAAATCCAAATCGTTCATTACTGCGGCTCTTACTATGTTGCCTTTCTTATTTTTGCATTCTCTGGCAAAGTGTCATTCTTCTCCACAGATAAAACACTTGCATTTACGTACCCTTTTTGCGTGCTTTCGTTTGAATACCCTCACATGTGAATCATGAGGTTTTTCTTTGTAATTTCTAGCTTTTCTTAACCCATATTTCTTTCTATTATTTTGATAGTATCCTGGGATGGGTATTTTGTTACATATCGTTAAGTCCTTTAGGTTTCTTTGTAACGCAGCCTTTTTGCACATCTCGGCTAGGTATTGATAAGAGAAATGAATTCTGAGGATTACCCCAACTGTATTTCCTGGGAATTTCTTTAGGAAAAGCTTGTTCCAGCTCTTTCCCAATTAGAGGTGGAATTTTTCTAAAGAATTTTTCAGATAGTTCGGGGGTTATATATATTCTTCCTGATTTTGCCGCTAATATTTTGAAATCATTCATGTAAAAGAATAGATCCTTCACATGTTCACATGATAGCCTTTCCAAATCCTGATACGCTCTGTCCTGTTCATCAGTAGTTCCTTGATATGGATCTTCTAGAATTAATACTCTTCTGATATGAGATATTACGTTTTGCATATCATATGCTACTGCTTCTAGGGCTAAATATTCGGCTTCAAAGGCCATTCGCCATTGGATCCAGATTTTCTTTTCTACTTCACCTAATAAGTTTTCGATGAATTGTATTTTGGTTTTATTATTATCGAAGTTTCTTTCGCTTATTAGGTTTAACATTATTGATTCCCATCTTGAAATAACATCATTGTATAGGCCAATATCTTCTGGCAAGACTAACATTGCACCATTCTTTTGCATAGCAGTTGGTAAGTTCCACTGCTCATTTTGGTGTGATCCGATTCCTCCGGGTAAACCTTTTGGTCTTTGCATGAACCTACTTCCTGACGATTCATCATCATTTCTTAATCTTCCTGGTGGGTAATTTGTTCTTCCCATTGTTGGCTCAGGGGGTAGATTATAATTTGATGTTATCGATGAAGATAAAACTGTGTTTTGGACAACGGATTTTTCAAGAAATTGTTTCAGGATAAGATAATCAAATTCTGGTTCTTGTCCCAAAACGTATACAGTTTCGGCTTTGAAAGAAGGCTTGTTCTTATTCCCACCACCTTCCGCGAAAGGATTTACGAAATCCTCTTCGTTTTCTTCATCACCTTGGTCCCATACAGGACCATCTTGTTCCACTTCTACTTCAGCCAAACTGGCGGTTAGCTGAATAGCTCCCCAGTACGTGTCATCATCTTCCTCATCTTCTAATTCGTCATCGGACACGTTTACAAACAGTACTAAGGCTGTTTCTTCCTCCGACAGTTGTTCCTCATCATTAGTTCCAACTGTTGGTCCCTGAGATGGTTGTGTAGCCGCATAATTTTTGAATTTTAATAAAATTGTTCTGTTTGATCTCGTGCGAATCATAGCATCTTGTGGATGTTGTACCTCTGCTACACGCGGTGGTCTAATAATCCACCTTGATCCTCTTAATCCTTCTGTGGTATGTGATTGTCCAGGGATTGCTTGGACACCTCTATTGGTTAGGTAATCCGAAACTCTTTGTACATTATATCTAAAGCTGGTATAACTCGTATTAGATAATCTACCTATTAATGATCTTGTTAATAATAGGTTACTCTCTCCAGCTTGCCAGTTTTCATACCCATGTGTCTGAACTACCAACTGTATATGGTTAAAGAAATCAACTATACTAAGCATCATATTAGGTGCTAGGTATGCTAGTTGGGTTCCGGTCGTTAAATCCATCTCCATTGTTCTAATTATGGATCTATCGTCTGCCCATCGGGTATCTCTCACCACTACAAGGACGTTTACTCCTGCTTCTCTGCGATGTAGGGTATATAATCTTATCATTATTAACCCTAAGTGCAAATGTTGAAATCCTGATCTCTGTATTTCTTCGTAACTCTGTTGGGTAATAAATGGTAATTCTAATTGTTGTCCATCAGTTACGAGGATTCGTTGGTCAGAGTAATGTTGGTATACCATGTGTTGAGTAGCAGTCCAGCTATCTTGGTAAAGTGTCTCTGCTGGTACTGATTGTGCTCTTCTGAACTGGGATATGTTTAATTCTGCGTCAGGATTTAACTAGCTCTCCAAACTCCTGTTGTACCCGATCTGTCTCCTTCCGGGTAACCTTCTTTGTATTTCTTGCCGTAGTCTCTAGCTACGTCTATAATTTCGGATTTGATCCTCAATTGTTGGAGTTTGATTCTCATCACGGATTTGTTATTCTCGATTTGAGATGGATGGTCGTGGTTCCATCACAGTCTCAGTACGTGTTTTGTTTATTTTAATTTCTTTTTCTCCTCTTCAAAGATTTTTAGTGGATCTTTGAAGACGTAGAATGATACTTCCTTTTTCTTTGGTTTAGGGATTGGTTCACCTAAACTCAATTTCTTTAAATTCTCCTGCAGTTCACCAATGGTATTAGTTATATCAGCACTCGTCCCGGCTGACGTTTGATCAGCTACGACTTGCCTGATACTTCTAATAGCTTCTTTGCAATCCTCCAAATTTTCAGTAAGTCTCACCAAGAGTTGGATTATAGTGTTATTTTGTTTAATTATGGTTGTAGTGCCACTTTTTGATTCAGTTGATTTAACGAAACCAACCGCGGGTTCTTCAATCGATTCGGTTGCTTTTAACGCTTCTAAGTAGTTTGAGCTCTTTTTTGTTATTCTCCAGTCGCTCATGTATATTAAAATCCGGTTAAGTATGTGGTTTATTGACTTTCGATTTCAAGTTTTCTAGGTCCACAGTTCAGGATTGGTCATACATTTATTTATAAGAATACACACATTAGTGTGCATGGTCTAGGCCATAGATAATCATAAAAGATGATGGAGGGTTTAGATGAAGTGGTTGTGATGTGGTTGGAAATGTATGTGGCATTTGATCCTATATATATATATATATATATATATATTAGGAGAGGAAGAGGAAGGCGCAAGTATTGATATGGAGAGAGAGGAAGAGAAAGCACCATTAAGGTGATTATTTCACCATTAAGAAAGATGACATATACACTACTACAAAACATGGCTTTAATGTCGGATATTCTACTAGCATAGTAGGGGGACACTAAATATTTTACCAATCAACGTTAGATGTTGGACTTTTAACACCAGTGTTTAGCTTAAATACGGTGTTAAAAGTTTCTTTTATCATCGTTTTTAATATATACCTTGTTTTGTATGTCAGCATTAATATCAGATGTAAATAAACAATCAGTGTTAAATCCATTTGTATAAAACTGGTTTGATACTAACATATAGTGCTGAATCTTTTTGTGTGCGGGCAAAATTCATTGATATTTTATGGCTAGCACTGTATTGTCAGTCATAAATTAAAATATCAACCCAAATACATATCAATCAAATTCATTAGCCCCAGTCAAACTCATATATATTTGTTTTGACACAATTACAAAATCATTCACATATACAAAATCATTCACAGTTACACAGTTCCTATTCAATCGAAGTTCACAATTATATGCATCTTAATTCACAAAATTAAAATCAATTGGTTCATCAAGAGAGCAAATGATGGTATAGCAATGAACCTCATGATGAATCACTACATCAAGAAAAAAGAAAACTTATCAGATACATAATAAAAAAGAAACTACTTACAAGCTTGATCGATGAATTGACTGAGTTATCATGCAAAAAAGAAACTGTTTGAACCAAGGGCTAATTTAAGCATTCTAGAAATATCGGGGGCCAATCAGTAAGTTTGGCACTTGCAAACAATTCTAAGCAATTTAAGCACATGCAATTTCTAAACTAAATTTATAAAGAAAATAAAAAGAAGAGTTTAGAAAATGCAAACAAAGCAATTCACAACATGACACAAGGATTTTAACGGAGTTCGACGACCATTTTCTCCAGGACTCCCCAACCCCCTGACGCGGTAGCAAGGTCGAGCTGATTCATTAGACAACACAAGTGAATTTATAACTTTTAAAATTGGTATCGCTTACACACACCGGTGGAGCACCAATCCTAACCTTACACAGTGTCAAATTTGGTCTCACTTGCACACACCGGTGGAGTACCAAGCCAACAGGAACACAAAGTTACAAGGTTGAAAAGAAATAGAGACTATTGACAATAACTCTCAAGCAATCTCTCTCACTAATTTTGCTTATTTTTGAACAAATAGGCTTGAGATTTTGAGTAGTGGATTTGGCTAAGTTTTTTGCTCTAGAGAGAAATGGGGGCTGCTCTAAAATAGTTTTAAAATGTGAAAGCAAGAGTTGAGAAGAAGGATTGGGAGAATTTTCTTTTATAGAGCTGGAAAAAAATTATTTCAAAAACTTCAGCCATTTCGAACTATTATGATAGTTCAACAACCGTTATAACGGTTGCCACTATACTCAATCCCTCGACTCATCTCGTATATTTTCAAGATTTTCACTCAATACATTTTTAAGATTTTCACTCAATACATTTTCACCTTGTACATTTTCAATCCTACTCGTCCCGATTACTTCTACCGAACTTTCGGCTTGCTCTCCATGCTATATCCATCGGGTGTAGCATCTCATAAATCCATCCCTAATCAAATGTAGTTCAACCTCATCGATCTCCCTATGTCTAACCAAGTTCTGACATTTCGAACATGGACAAAGAAGTGTCTTTCCACCCTACAATTTCATATATTCCACGACACACTTCATAAATTCTCTAACTCCTCTACAACGATCCATCTGAAAAAAATTATTCTCATGTAAATTTTATGGTATATATGTTATTTAGAGCTATATAAGGTTTTGGACTGACCAACCATCCTAACCCACTCTTTGAATATTTTGTCTCATTAGTGAACATACGGTAGTTGCAATCTAGTATTTGCGAAAAATCCGGCAGCATTTCTCCTCAGCTCCCCGAATACGTTGACGCACACTTGCATGTACGCACATATTCGTGAGAACAATTGGGTAAATACCGAACCAAATTCTCCGCAAACACCAGATTGCAAATATCATATGTCCACTAATCCTAAATGAGACAAAGTATTCAAAGAGCAGTCCCATACAGAGGATTATTCGAAACTAATCCTATTGGATTAATCTCAAACGGGTACCGACCTAAATTATTTTTTGTTCCGATATATTGGTCCTATATGACAATACTTACATATATATATATATATATATAAAATATAAGTGTATATTATATATATATGTATTCAATTCAATTATATGCAATGCAAATTACTTATCAAATATGCGATATTAATTTGATATACAAAACTAATTAAATAAAAATGTAAATATTAATAAAAAAACCTCCAAATACTTGCAATGGAGGAGGTGGTGATGAAGATGAAATCGATGTAATTTAACAAAAATTACAAATTAATAACAAATTAAATATGGAAAAAATTAATTAAGTACTAAAATTAATAAAAGAAATTATGTACCTTAATGGAGATAGAGGTCTTCAAATTTAAGAGAGAAGAAGAGAGTAATTAGTGTAACAAATTTTGCAGTGTACAAAATTAAAAAACTTTAAATGTACATTTTAATGGTTTTTGGAGAGTTAGATGAATGTATTTATTGCTCTACCTGTTTGCGGGCGACTGCTGGTTGGGAGAGAAGAAGTTGATCTTGACGGGAAGAAAATATTTTTTCGCATTAAATACCTCTAAAACCGGACCATAGTTTTCGTCCGGTTTAAAGCCTATTAAACCAGACCATGGCTTTCGTTCGATTTTAAACAAGGGTTGTAAAACAGGCCCATGGGTTACAGGTCGGTTTAAAAAGTTAAAAAAATCTTTCTTCCCATCTTTAAATCGAATGTCACCTAATGTTCGATTTTAAATTCAAATTTGATTTAAAAGGATTGATTTTAAAGTTCTTTTATGTAGTAGTGCCAGAGAATTGCGGCCATAAAGTAATTAGTAGTTATTAAATTGGGTTTTATTTGCGGATGGATGGTGGTATTTACTAGTCTTTTGCCTACACATCACGAAATAAATTAAATTAAGGTTTTTATAACTCTTTGAGAACAAGTGGTGCAAGATATATGGATTATGCTGCTTGCATTGCGTTTCGCCGATCCGTTAAAACAGATCAGTGTCCCAATTTCTAGAGGATTGCTACTGCCTACTGCAAAATTCATAGTTATTGTATTTTCTTGCCTGAAGATTAATGGTGATATTTACTAGGCTTTTGTCTATAAAATAAACGAAATAAATTAGTGTATTTAGTTTTGAAGTAATTACGAATATTCTAACACAAACTACTTACACTTTTGACGAAGTCTAATTAATATCTATGTTTAGCGTGCCACTGGAGTGATTACGAATACTCACTGCAAAACTGAGAAACCCTACCAGTCCTGTACAATCAAAGCACTGTATATTACAAGAGCCATAAAAGAAGTCCAATCGATGGGAAGAAAGAAAATAGAGATTGGGGACGAACGAAAAAAAAAATGTGGAAGGGAGAGAAGCAAAGGTTAGATCCGTGTTCTGGTCTCTGTACACATTGCCACGTTTCGATCTCTGAAGCACCTAATCTGTACAGTCGCTTCTTTTTTTCAAGACCTCCAGTGCAGGCTACAACAATAGCTCTCTGACAATTTATGTACGACCTTTTACAAACGCTTTGAAGCAAGTGCGCTGTCTGACTGAAGTTGGGTCCACTGGGTTTTAGCCTATGATAGATCGACACCGTTTAGGTGGTGTTCTTATACACTGGAATTGAGGTACGAGGTGCTGCACCGGGAGTACTGTGCTGAACCCATTTGCTTTTATTTTGCTTGGAGGAACAGTGCAGTGGCGTAAGGCTCGGGGTCTGGATGCACTGCACTGAATTCTGGCATGACGCTCGAATATAAAAGGAAATTCTATCTTTTTAGGTAACACACATTAAACAAAGCAATTTCTATCTATCTTTGAGGTACTGGCTGTCCGCTTGGCTTTTTATCTTCTCTGCATTTTTCTTTTTTAAGTATCAGCATTTGGACATGCAGGATCTCAATTTCATTGGAAAAAAATGGTCGGATCATACATCTCATCCACATGTCACCGATATCCGCGTCGTTAGAATTGTTATGCGTGTTAAACTTGTTCCTATATACAGAGGCGGATCTAGGATTCTCGCCAGGGGGTTCAAGATTTACGGTATTTTTCCAGGGGTTCGAAATGATGGTTATTTCTAGAAAAAAAATATTTTACATGGTCATTTATGCAAAAAAATTCAAATACATGGTCATTTCTGAATTTTTTTAATATATATGGTCATTTTTGAATTTTTTTTTTCCAGGGGGTTCAGCTGCACCCCCCTGGGGCTACGTGGCTCCGCCACTGCCTATATATACATGTTATTTTATTGAATAATAATTATGCATGTTATACGTCATCAGGAGCGAATTCAGAATCTTCATCAGAGAGAGGCAATATCTAAATTTATTTTCAGGGTAAGAAAAAATTAGGCGTATTTTTAATAATTTTCCAAATTATAAACATGTCTTAAAAATGGTTATTTATATAAATATACATGATATATTTTATAATTTTTTTCAGAAAGAGGCGACTGCTCACCTCTAGCTCTTACTAGCTCTGCCCATGCGTCACTACCCAAAAAAGACTTCAACCCAAATTGAAAAAATGATCAACGTCGGTTATGCCACCAGGGTTGATGAGGGAGGCGCTAAAGGCGTTAACTTGAGTAATCAATCCTTAACATCAATTTAGATTATCAATATCCATAATAATAAACAATCGTATCAATTGATGGTTTGCACCATAAGCAAGTGGACGGTGAACCCATAAACCCTAGGTCTTCCTATTATTGACCAAAACCAAATTTTTATTGTTTAGTTTGTATTTTCTGCAAAAAAATCAAACACTTGAACCATTGAACCAGTTCATCTATTGCCTAGAATCGAATTGTCCCTGTGAATACGATACCTTAAGTACCACCAGCGACAAGTTGTACACTTGCAACCAAAATACGGTATACTAAAGTTTTAAAACAGGAAAATTAATTACACTATAAAACGACATCAACACCTCTTAATGCCTCAGATCTAGTTAGCTGAAGTTGTTCTAAAAATTATCAGTCCAATTAGTATATTTTATTCTACAAAATTCGACAGCACTCGTCGAGATCGTAATTAGTTTTTTTTTTTATCTTCGCAAGTCATGGGGCTGTCTATTTCTAAGTCTACTTTCATTGCGTCGAGTCTGATTTGCGATCAGAGGAATGTGAATCTCAAATTTGGTTCCATATTCAACTTATGTCTTAATTAGTGATTTTTTATCATGAGTTTGCATCGAAATCAATTTTGAATTGCTATTTTCTCTGATTGCAAATCGAACGATGTGATGGAAGTAGACTCGAATGTTTACAACTTGATGAATTGCGATGATAAAAAAATTATTATGCCCTCGACGAGCGCAACCGAAATTGTTGCAAAAAATTACCTAATTATAACCTAACTCATGGATTAAAGTAATAATATTTTTATTAACAAACAATTCAAAGCAAACAATTCGACTCCTGGAGGCAACAAATTCAAGAAACTCAATTGGTCGGTGTTGATAACACCAGCTTTTTTTATTTTAAAAGAATGTTGGTGTTTGCAATACCAGCCTTTCCTATTATTCGAACTTCAACAATAATTTTTCTTTTTATTTATAATTTATTTATTATATTTATAATATTAAAAAAATTGGGATCTCTACAGATCAGAACTCTTAACACAAAAAGTCAAATCGCTTCATTTCCTCTTTGGTGATTGTTTATAGGAGAATGTTTCGTAGATATCAATATTGATACCGACTATCGATACTGATGTTATTATGCACATTTAGTTGAGTTACTATGCATATTATTTGAGTTATTATGCATGTTATTATGCATGTTAATATCATGTTATTTTTGTATTGAAAAAATTATTATGCATGTTAATAAAATAATGTGCATAATAACTCAAATAGCATGCATAACTATTTCAGTACAAAAAAAATTACATGCATAACTATTTAAGTACAAAAAATAACATGCATAATAACTCAAATAATTTGGATAATAACTAAATTATATGTGCATAATAACATAAATATCGATAGTCGGTATCAATATTGATATCTACATATCAGCTCCCTTATTTATATTGAGGAAAGACAAAGAGCATTTTTATTTTTGTTTGAGGGAAAAAGACTTAATTGACGTGGTACCAACGGCATCTAATCACGGGAAAAGAGAGGAACTCCTACGAAGCACTCTGTATTTCACGTGCCTGTACTACTACTACTACAGAAATTTACTATATATGCACTACAAATATTGTCGAAATGTCGTTCAAATTTTAGGTCAAACTAAAATTTACTATATATGCAACAATCTTACATATATAAATGTTGAACATCTTAGCTACATGGCTTATGAACAGTGAAAACACTATAGCATTTTTCCTTGTTCCAAATTTTTTTTTGGTTTTTTCGGAATTTTTTAGCAGTTTTTTCTGTAGCAATTTTTTTTTAATTTTTTCGATTTTTTTTTCTGCCATTGCTTTTATTTTAGTTTTTCGCGCGGAGCGCGAGCGAGAAATCTAGTAAAAATTTAAAGTCAAATTTTTAAAGAAAAGAAAAAAATAGGAAAATAAAACCTAAACAAAAACGTATTTCTCTAACAAACCTAAAAAATTTCATCTCTCAAACTCAAAATCTTAGCAAATAAATAATTTTTAAAGAGAAATAGATGAGAGACAGAGAGCGAGAAAAGTGATGAAAGACAAAAAAGAAAGGAAGAGATGAAAGAGGGGACGAAGAGAATGTGAGAGATGAGAGAGGGATTGTGATTTCTGAGCGTCGGATCAATTTAGAATGGACGCTGCATATTACATAAATGAGGATAAATTTCGTGATCCATGGGTACTTAGGACAATATATATTTTTTGTGATTTGTCTGTTATATCGGTTCCTCCAACCCAACCGATATTAAAGGTTTTTAATATCGGCTCTTTCGAAGCACCCGAAACTAAAACATTTTTATACCAGATAGTTCATTCCAACTGCTATTAATAGTTGATCTTTCATATCTATTGTAAGGTACATCCGTCATTATTCCACTCCACTCCTATCTATTCATTTTTTATACCCCATTCTCAATTAGGTTTCAATATTAGATGTCTCATCTGAATCTCGAAATTGCCACTAATTTCTTTTAATCAGTACAACAGAAATGAGATTTAGCAACACTCATAAAGCAACGGTCAAAGGAGATTTTGTAAAATACTATTGGCAAAATAACAACAACAACAACATAGTTTTTATTCCCAAATAAATTAGCATAGACTAGAAATGAAACCCAATATGAAATAAAAATCAATATAAATAATAATAATATAATAAATAGTAAAATAATAATAAAAATAAAAGTATAGAAATGATAATAACAATAACAATAATAATAATAATAATAATAATAATAATAATACACTATTCTACCGATCATAAATTTAAACTAGTATTCTACTTCGTGGACTAAAATCGTACAATTATAACACTACTTCAAAAATTTAGTTTGTCACGGTTCTGGCACGTGAATCACTAACTTTCATGCACTCCTATGTGACGCCAACTCTTTGGAGACATTGTAGAACCTAAGAGCCTAGGTACTTAATTATATTTCGATCAGTTCAACCAACTAGGGACCTAATTGCAAATTTCACAAATTATGACAAGCAATTCAATTAAGCAATTCAACAAGCAATTTGATTAATTCCCAAATCAAGCAATTCAAGCACACCTCAATTCAATTCACAAAAATCAAGCAATTTAAACTAATTGAATTGTGAAAATGTAAATAGAGAAAAAAATAAGAGAAAAGCTCAATTGCGTGTTGACGGAGTTCGACTTGCACAAACTGCCACGCTTACTCTCCGGGTCCCCGGCGTCCCCGCTTCCTGCGGTAACAAGCCCGGTCCGCTACACTAAATAATAATCGCTTGCTTAGCACTACAACTTCGGAATTGAGGCTCTTTTACACACACCGGTGGAGCCGCCAACCCTAACCCGACGCCGGACTCTATCTCGCTTACACACAGCGGTGGAGAATCGAGCCGACTTTCTTGAACTCACTTACACACTCCGGTGGAGCTTAAGGCAACACACACACTCACAAATTTGACAATTTCAAAATGGAAGATAATCAAAGATAATCACTCAAACAACTAAACACTCTAAAATCCCTAGATTAGATTTAGCTAATTAAACTTGGGACTAGAGCAATGATTTGGCTATTTGGAATTAAGCACAACAATGGCAGAAAGGTTTTAGCAATGTAGGATTATTAGAGAAGAAGGGGGTGAATGGTCTCTTTTATATATAGCTTGAAACACTTGCATTTTTTGCTGAAATTCATTTAAAACATTATATGACGGTCCAAAACATTACATAACGTTTTGCCCTAGAATTGGACCGTTGGAGCTATCAGAATTCGACTGTTATATTGTCCAGATATTTTCCGAAACGTTATATAACGTTCTGAAACGTTATATAACGTTCTGAAACGTTATATAACGTTCTGAAACGTTACATAACATTCTAGCAACTTCAAGACACATGTTCTGCCTATTTCAAACGTTACAGAACAGAAAAAAAAATTTCGAAACGTTATATAACTTGCTAAAACGTTATATAACGTTTTAGCTGTTCATCTCAATCTTCAGTCTTGAAACAAACAGTCATAACTTTTGATACGTAGCTCCGATTTAGTTCATTTTCGAAGCGTTGGAAAGGTCTTGATGAACTCTACACTTGTTCTCAAATTATCACTTGGATTTTCCAAACTTTTCTTCTTTGATTTTTGCATTTAAATCCCTACAATTAAACTTAATACACAAGAAATGATTAAATTCAATTTGGTTTTGCAAATCAACAAACTTAGGAAAGTTTGAGCCAACAATTTCATTCCTCTAAATCTCTTTTTACAGCTTCTTCCCATATCAATTATGGTCGACCCCTACCTCTTCTCGTGTTTTCGACGCGGCTTAAAACTCCACTACATACCGGGGCATCAGAAGGCCTCCGCTGGATATGCCCATACCATCTCAAATGATGTTGAATAAGTCTCTCTTCAATCAGTGCAACCCCGATCTTGTCACATATATCATCATTTCTAATGTGATTCCTTCTTGTTTGCCCACATATCCACCGTAACTTACTCGCATCTCTGCCACACTCATCTTTTGTATGTGTTGTCCTTTAGTAGCCCAACATTCTGCTTGATACAACATTGTGGGTCTGATCATCGTCCTGTACAATTTGCCTTTCAACTTTTGTGGGACCTTCTCATCGCATAGGATGCCAGATGTTTGTCGTCATTTTATCCAATCGGCTCTTATTCAATGACTAACATCTTAATCAATCTCACCATCACTCTGCAGCATCGATCTTCCCAAATACCGAAAGGTATTTTTTCTAGGCACTACTTGTCCATCTAAACTGACATCTCCATCTTCTGATCGACGCCACTGAACTCGCACTTCATATACTTGGTCTTTGTCCTACTAAGTCTAAAATCTTTATATTCTAAAGTCTCCTCCACAACTCTAATTTTCTACCCACCCCTACCTTACTTTCGTCAATTAGGAGAACATCATCTGCAAAGAGCATGCACAAAGGAATATCGTCTTGTAAATCTTTCGTGATCTCATTGATCACTAAGGCAAAAATGTAAGGGCTCAAGGCTGACCCTTGAAGTAATCCTATCTTAATGGAAAAGTCATCAATCTCGTCGTCACATGTTTTGTCACTAGTCACAACGTTATCATACATATTCTTGATAAGGTTAACATACTTTGTTGGAACTTTTCTCTTTTCAAGTGCTCACCACATGATCTTCCTGGGTACTTTGTCATACGCTTTCTCCAAATCAATAAATATCATATGTAAATCTTTCTTCTGCTCTCTATATCTATCCATCAATTATCTTGTCAAGAAAATCGCCTCCATAGTTGATCGTTCGGGCATAAACCAAATTGGTTTTTCGTAACGCTTGTCATCTTTCTTAAACGATGCTCAATCACTCTCTTCCAATGCTTTATTGTATGGCTCATAAGCTAAATTTCTCTGTAATCAGTATAATTTTGAATATCTCCTTTATTCTTTAAGATAGGTACTAATATACTTCTTCTCCACTCGTCTGGAATTTTGTTCGACCAGAAGATATTGTTAAACATCTTAGTTAGCCATACAATCCCAATGCCTCCAAGGCATCTCCATACCTCGATCGAGATGTTATCAGGCCCTAAAGCCTTACCTACTTTCATTCTTTTTAAAGCCTCTTTCACCTTCGTCTCTTGAATTCTTCGAACAAATCACCTGTTGGTGTCGTCAAAAGAGTCATCTAGCTCAACCATAGTGCTTTCGTTCTCTCCATTGAACAACTTGTCGAAGTATTTGTTCCATCTGTTCTTGATCTCGTTGTCTTTCAACAAAAACCTATTTGTCCCATCCTTGATGCATTTGACTTGGTTGAAATCTCTCGTCTTTCTCTCGCAAAGTTTGGCAATCTTATAGACGTTCTTTTCGCCTTTCTTTGTACCTAGCTTATGATACATATTCTCATAAGCTCGACATCTTGCTTTACTCACAACTTTCTTTGCATTCTTTTTGGCCATTTTATACTTTTGTACGTTGTCTTCACTCTTGTCATGATGCAAACACTTGTAACAGTTGTTCTTCTCCTTGATAGCTTTTTGGACGTTCTCGTTCCTGTAGGGTTTTGTTACGTGCATGATATGCGAAACTTTAAAATTTTCATGCAACCCAATTTTAATTTCAAGGATCATGTGCATAAAATTCGAATCTAACAAGGTTGTGAATTTTGTACGTTACTTGGTATCGTAACCAAGCGCGATGACTTCCTTTGCGTAGAGGTTGCTCGCGTCTTCACGGATCAATGGCAAGAATGTCGGTTCTCGTCTTGTCTCACGAAAAAGCTTCCCAAACGTGAAGTCTCTACCACGTGCACTCCTTGATGAGTCGAAGCAAGATTGCTAGATCTTCTATAGAACAAGAATTTTGAATTCCTTTTGATCTCAACACATGAGAGGAATCAAAATTTCTTTTTGAATTGGATTTAGAAAAAAAAAACTTAATTCTTTTTCTTTTTCTCGGTTTCTCGCTGTTTCTCACGAATTAACCAAAGAGTTAATTCCCACTTTATATAATCTCCCATGCACTTTAATACACACAGCGCCTCTTTTATATAAAACTGATTTCCCAAAAAAAATTATATATATAGATGAGAGAGAACCAATTCAATCAAAATTAAAAGTTATTTTTAATTTCAATTTCTTGCACACAAAGATGAGTCAAAAATAGTATTATGTTTCATGGGCTTGAGCTCACCACGAGCCCAAGTACATCTCATTCATAATTTGAGTCTCGCTCAAATTGATCCAATTCAAATTTAATATAATTAATCATGCTCCGCATAATCAATTAATTGTTCCATGCTCCGCATAATCAATTAATTGTTCCATGCTTCAACTTGTCAAATAGAGCGATACAGTAGGATCTATGTCATTATCAGTAATAAATTATTACAAATTAATTTATAAATCATAATTGGCATCTAGCAATGCATTATGATCGTCCGATCAAACACAGACAAATCGCGATCCTTTATTCTTTCGTATTTATTCCTTTGTCACGTAATATCATTGATTAATGTCAAGCGTAGGAATGTGTCATCCTTGACCATTAATCATTTTCTTGATCCTCAGTGCATAATTATTATTTGTTATCATCCCATGATCACAAATGCATGCATAATAATTATCACTGCATCAAGGGGCCCAGAGATATCACTAATCTCACATGAAATGAGACGAACAAATATATCCTATTGACTATCCTTAACTTCTAGCATAATTCATGTATATCTGGAAATTATCTTTATAGCCCTCGGTTAAAAGCAGCGTTTGATAATCACACAAAATATAAATTAATTATCTAGAATTATGATATCTCAGATTATAGAATTAATTCTAATTTATGACTTTGCTGATGACACAAACACAATCTCTACAACAAGTCAATGTGAGTCATGTCCAATATCACATACCGCGTACATGTATATTTATGTGATTAAACAGATATCTCGTATCAGTGATATGTGAAACATGATGACACATTAATTCACATACTAGTCTATATATAATCATTCATTGTTCCATGCTAATGAAATAAGACTAGAGACTATTAAGAGTTTTGATAACCAACCACAGAGTTTCACAATTCGAGTCCTTAACTCAAATAATCTATGAAATATATAAAACTCAAGGAACAAAATGATATAAATCATCAAATACATAAAACTAAATAAGAGTACTATCACAAATGATTGGTCCTCTAGGTCACTTAACTAACAGTTTCATCACCAAGTGTCTTTAGGTTCACGTCTATTTCCCTTAGTCACTCCCAATACCTCTGTAGCTACCTCTCGAATGCGAGTTA
Source organism: Eleocharis quinqueflora (assembly GCA_964058865.1). Classification (NCBI taxonomy): domain Eukaryota; kingdom Viridiplantae; phylum Streptophyta; class Magnoliopsida; order Poales; family Cyperaceae; genus Eleocharis; species Eleocharis quinqueflora. The sequence continues at coordinate 508,791 of CAXKVX010000549.1, forward strand.
CCATCTTCTTCCACATGTTATTAGCGTCGTAATCATCTTCGTTAAAGGTTCATTCTTCAATCATCTTGTCCTTAAAGACCTGTTGGGAATCTCCTTTGAGTTTCCACCATCTTGTCCTCGATATTTTGACACAATTGTCCTGCCGCTGTAGCGCGTCACTAAGGAAGTGACGACCCGGCCCTTGCACATTTAACACCATACCCGAGTTCTGATATGGCAAGTTGCTAATAGGGTTACGCCCTGACGAAAGTCTATTGAGTTTCATTTCCATGGGAGTAGCTATTTTTTAACGTTGGCTTGCCATGCCTATCACAACCCTCCTCCTTTTTCGAGCTTGGGACCGGTTATGTTGAAACAACATAGGTGGAGTTGTAAAACAGTATTGGCAAAAGTGGGAAAAAATAGAAAAGGAAAGGCAACAATTATTTTAAATAACTATTTCTTTATGGTGCGATAAGACAACGTTTATTTACACACAACCATTGCCCGCACTTTTCAGAATTATTTTTCCCCAAAATTTAAAGGCAACGATAATTTAAAATAACCGTTGTCCCTCTCTATACTTAACATAACGATCAATGTTTAATAACCATTGCCCTATCCCAATCATATGTATAAAAATATCTTTCCCGCCTTCTCTCTTCGCGTCTTCTCTTATTCTTCCTCGAGAATTCGCCTTCCTCCTCTTGTCACCTCCATACCTCTAGTAGATATGTCTCTGCTAGAGGTGGGGAGGTGATCTGATCTAATCAATTGTTCCCTTTTTCCCGCCTGACTGCTAGTTTCACCTCTCGTGTTGTTCTCCTCTCGCCAACTTAAGATAATTGCTTTTGGTTTTGGGCTTTCTTTTATGTGCGAGGTGATACTATCATGGTCTTGTATTAAACTAAATAAGTTAGAACTTGTTTGCATGGTTGTGCCACTGTCACGACTTTTGACTTTCTTTTCGATGTGAGGTGCCACTATCACGGCCTTGTGTTAATTTAAATAAGTTAGAACTTGTCTACATGGTTGTGTCACCGTCACGGCTTTTGGATTTCTTTTCTTTGTTGCATAGTTTAGGGTTTAAAGTAGAATTGCATGCAGCTAGTTCAAGCAATTTGTAGTTTGCATGCAACCCTTTTTATTCTGATTTTATTCTTTAATAGTTGGTCTATCGTGCTATGTAGGTGACGTAGAGGTTATGTGCATGGGAATGATCGACTCCGCCAGATCATCCATATCCCCGTCGATCTCGTGTTTTTTCCTTTGATCGATGATCGTTGTCGTGTTTTCTCCTCTCGCCGTATCGTCTATCCTCTCTTCTTTTAGAAGGCAATTTTCTATTTATTTTGATAGTTCCAACAATAGATTAATAGTTAATTATGCAAGCAAATAGCAACAACTTTTGTGTATAGAAAAGTAGTAGAACGTGAGTGCAATGCTGTTAGAATTTCAATAATTTAAAATCATTTAATCTTTTGGTAGGAAAATATGAAGATGCAATATGCAAGAGGAGTGGAAATATTTAAGTAACAATATAATTACATACAATTGCTCGCAAGTTTTTGTAAAGTTTTCCAGACAAATTGTGCATTCCTCTCTAGAGTTGATTTTATTTGCATTAATTTTTTTATCAGTTGGAGATAAAATACTAGTGGCCCGTATGCTTTCTATGTATTTTAAAGGGTTCTTAAACTACAACACATAGAAAAATAAATAAGTTGGTATAATACTTGTTGTAGTGAAATATGGAGAAAATTCAACAATAAAAATAAAAAACTCTGGTTTCACTCTAAAGAGCTCATGTGTTTCACCCTAAAGAGTAACTAATTTTCCTATTTTTCACTTTGATAAGTGTAGACTTTTGTTCCTTTAAGACCTTTAATGAGTACACATTTACTTCGATAAAAGATCGTCCTCTTTCCCTTGAAATGCATGCTCTATTTGATGGCTCTATAGGTCTTGACGGAAGAATGAAATAATTTCTTGGGAAACACTCTAATAGGAGATCACGCTTTTTGCATCATTGTAAATATTTCTTTACTAAGGACCTTATAGGAATAAAAGCCTCTACGTATTAAGATAAATCTGCTATCTTAAGAAAATATATACTAAATAACCTCTTCTTTATGGTGAAACATAGGAACTCTTAAGGTGAAATCATACTTTTTAATTTCTATTGTTGGATTTTCACCATGCTGCACCTACGTCAAATATTTTAATAACTTAATTGTATTTCTGTGAGTTTTGTAGTTTAAGGACCTTTTAAAGTACATAGAAAACATACGGGACATTGATGTTTTCTCTATAGCTGATCAGAAAATAAGTGCAAATAAAATGAACTCTAGATAGAAATGCATAATTTGTCTAGAAAACTTGGCAAACACCTTGTGAGCAATTCTATGTACTTATCTTGTTACTTATTTATGTATTTTTTTAGGTACTTCTTCGCCCCTTCCATGTCCATTCTTCTTTTAGGAGATCAATTTTTATTTATTTTATTAGTTCATACAATAGTATAATAGTTTGAAAAATACTTGTGTTTTTTTTTGTAGTTAGAGGATTTCTACAATAGTCTAATTATGATATGTACATGTCTTTCAAGTATTTTACTATTCTAGTATAGCATGACATGGTCAGCTAATCAAAATTATTTTAAAACATATTTGTAGGTTGATTACACTTATCAGGACACTGGATGAAAATAATTGTTTCAATTGTTTCAACTGTTTCAACTTAAAGCAAGAGAGATGTTTCTCATCTATAAGAAGAGTACGTTAATTAATCTATTTTTCTTTGATATTTTACTGTTATAGAATACTAATTGATGAGAAACCAGCAATAATTCTTAGAAGTTCCAAGAGATCATAGGCTGAAAATATGCAATTGATCGAGTCAGACTTAGTATTGCGATTGCGTCTTTTTGGACTATGTTCATCTTTGATATCATGAGAATCTTAGCTTTAGAACTAGTAAAAGATAAAGTTTGAGGTTACGAAAGATATGTATAAAGGTAAAATAAGCAATTAACTCTACAAGCGTGTCTTCTCGAGCAACTTTAGATTTTTGAATAGGTAGCGATAAGTTCTTTGGATTTAGAAATTAGAAGACAAGTTGTTAGAGTTCATGGTTTGGGGTTCATTTTTTGTTTTGATCAGATTGTAATTTATGACATATTTATATTATATTAATATTTTTATTGTGCTATTTGTTTTATCTGTGACAATTTTATAAATGATATATTGGCTAGTAAAATTTGAAGCTAGCCATTTACAAACATTTAAAAAAAGTAGTAACATAAGGCAACAATTAACAGTGAATAACCGATGCCTTATACGCACAGTAAGCAACAGTTAATAGTAGATAACCTTTGTTCCAGTCGAATATTAAATTTTAATTTTTTCTACGGCAAAACACTTTTGTCAACGATTCTTAACACGATTCAGCAACCCGTTATATAGAAACAATTGCATAATCGTTGGTAAATATATTTTTTAACCATTAATATATCTGTTTTTTATTGCAGTGAATAGCTCCTCGTTTGTACAACATATTCTTGTCGTGCAGTGAAAAGAGACTCAGAAAGTAAATTTTCGCGGAAACCCCATTTTCTTTCGTTCGTTTGGTTGGTAAGTAGAAATCGTCTGAAACCTCCTTTCCATATTTCGCTGAAAAGCTCAGCTTTCGTTTTCCGAATTTTTTCAGTGGAAAACGAAAAGGTGAAGCGAAGAAGGTTTCCAAAATATTCTTGTCGTGCATAACTCTCTCCCTGTCGCTAAAACAAGACACGGCTTCTCTTCAAAAAAATGTTGCTTTTGCAAAGAGGGATGAAATCTGTATAGCTTTGACTCAGCGCTAGCAACTAGTTATCTTTGGAGGGCAAATTTATGCTAAATCTGCTAAATCTTCCTCTCCTACGTGTCATTAGACTAATTCTTCAACAGATAAGCACATATCTCCAACATTGTTAGAAATAATTCGGAATAGATTGCACCCAGTAGGAGAGAAATGGAATCCGCTAGCAGCAGGCATGAGTCGCTGACTCTTTGACCTAAGCAACAGCTCTTGTTCCACCATACTGTTTTCGTCGGGCAAACCATGCACAAACCTACAGCTGGTACCATTTTTGCAATAGCCCCTAGCATAGTAGAGACAATGTTTCCAACCGAGACTGTCATCGGCACCTCCTGAGAAGCGTATGTCGCTCACAGAGCAGCTCCTCCTGTGGTACCCGTTTCCAATACCAACATAGTCCATGAAATCTCCTTGTGCTGCGGCTTCCATGAACTACAAATAATGGATTGTACGTACATTAATTTGGTACATACCATTCACAATATATCTTTAGTTTTTTAAGCTTGTTGAGTTGTACTTGCAGTTGTGGCAGACATGGGTTGATATAAAATTAAGAATGGTTCTTTTGCAATATTATCAGAATTAATTATGATTAATTAATTTAGAGATACTATTTCTTAAAAACATGTTAAACAAATATCAAGGACTATCATAAAAAAATAAATTACGTCTAACAATTTCACAAAAAAATAAAAACAATTAACAAGCAGAAAATATTGGACTTCGGTGAATTTGAAGAAGCTGACCTTATTTCTTTTCATTTCCGTTTCTTACGAACTGAACATGCAGAAAATATTTCAACTTTTCATTTCTTTGCAACTGAACGCAATAAAAACATTTTGCTTTTCCCTCCTATTTTCCTTTTCTGTTCAAAATCATTTTCCAAACCATTTCCCTCCTATTAAAGTCCGATCCTGTAGAAGTGATGACTCTCTATTTGTATTTCGGACTCAAGAACTTCAATTATGAATTTCACAAATCTTAAACACCGTAAGCTTTAAATAATAAAGAATATTGGGGCAAAAGTAGAAAAAAATATACTTGAAAGACTGAAAAGATGTTTCTATCTTCATGGTCTCGAATCTGGGTGTCAACTTTATAAAATGGAACATTGAAATCAGAAAGTTGACATATCAAATCGGATAGACGAGAAATACCATTGGGGGCACGTGTCTTTTAAACGGGCCAGAGATTTATTGCCATGAGCAGTGGATAAATGAACGGGATCTAGTGCTGCGCGGGATGATGTAGCGCAGTATTTGGACCGTCCGATTTTCACTGATTGCAGCAAGATTCGCGTCAAAATATAAATGCCTCCCTAATTAATTTCCATCTCTGACGGTCGATCGCGAAATTGACGGTCAATCCGGACCGTCTATTTCCTGTAGCGCGCTACTGCGCTACAGCAGATTCGGGTCCGTGGATTAAGGGATGAAGTCTAAAAGGAGGTGATTTATCTACATATGGCTTGATGTGTATAGGTCACTACCGGAATGCCTCATCTCTGCGTATGGTCCGTTTCTATCTTGCTTCTGAACTCTTAATTTCAAACAATACTATTACATAAAGGAGATTTAGCCGATTATTCATAAAAATATGTATTATTTATAGTGCAATATATTTTAAATGAAGAAATCCATTTATATTTTAATAGAGATGACTATGCATATTTATTAAAGATGCATAAAGGGATGTGTGAGAGAGATTTAATTATGCGCAGACAGAAGGAGATTGAATCTTCAATTCACATCTTTGGTTCACATCTTTTTGTGTCGAGAGGAGGCGTATGAACAGATGTTCCTCTTCATAAAAAAGAACTGCGACATCACAGTCAATTGCATTAAGAATTTTTTCATTGCTATCGAGGACTCAAAATCCGTGATATTTTTGTCGTACATTGAATGATTAGCGTAATTACTTTTCAACAATACAATCACTTAATATGCATGCATACTAACTTCATTAAATATGAATTGTAGCAATCACTAGTATATTTGTTTTGCAAATCTCATCGGCATAGATTTATGAGATTGATTCGCAAAACAAAGCGGGAAACATGCTCGAAATTGTTAGGGCATTGAATGCATAAGTCGTCTTGAGTATCATTTTTAATAGACTGGATGTCTTATACATAGAGTCCCCTATCAATAGACTGGAGATTGAATCTTCAATTCACATCTTTTTGTGTCGAGAGGAGGCGTATGAACAGATGTTCCTCTTCATAAAAAAGAACTACGACATCACAGTCAATTGCATTAAGAATTTTTTCATTGCTATCGAGGACTCAAAATCCGTGATATTTTTGTCGTACATTGAATGATTAGCGTAATTACTTTTCAACAATACAATCACTTAATATGCATGCATACTAACTTCATTAAATATGAATTGTAGCAATCACTGGTATATTTGTTTTGCAAATCTCATCGGCATAGATTTATGAGATTGATTCGCAAAACAAAGCGGGAAACATGCTCGAAATTGTTAGGGCATTGAATGCATAAGTTGTCTTGAGTATCATTTTTAACACTTTTATTTTAATTATTCATTATACTTATTTGAACTTGTATACATTTGTACATTTCGTTGTGGGAATATTTTCAAACAAAAGATTCGAGCAAAAATACTAAGTTCGAGATCAGAGTTGTCAAAGTATTCTATATTTCATCTCAAATTGGAGCTTTCCATCGAAATTTAGGATTTATGATTTAGGGTTTAGGATTTAGGGTTTAGGATTTAGAGTTTAAGGTGTAGGATTTACGGTTTTGGATTTAGGATTTAGAGTTTAGGATCTAGATTTAAGGTTTAGGGTTTTGGATTTTGGGTTTAAGATTTAGAAGGTTAGAATTTAAGATCTAAAGTTAAGAGTAAGAGCTATCGGGTTTATAATTTCATATGTAAACTCTAAACACAAAACTGTAAACCCTAAAATCTAAACTTTATCTCAACTTAATTCATCTTGCTATAATTTAGTAGGATTTCAAATTTTATACATTTATTTTTTGTTACTTTCTAAATTTTGTAGAGTCATCCGCAATCCAATGGCTGAATGTGCGGATATTATGTCATGCAGGCGATATTTTACATAGCGACACATTACAACGATGTATCGAGCTTGAGATCGCTTAAGTTACAGGTGCTAAATTTATTCTCCAATGATTTATGTACATATTTGTATTGATATATATGTATCTGTAAAATTAATTGTGTGTTGAATTTTGTTTCGAATGTGTTTTTTAGGAGCTTGATCCATATCCAGCTCCATTGCCCGATAGTGAGATCGAGCAGGTAAAAACAATCCTTTGCGATTATATTAGTTATTATTTGTGATGTGTTGTATGCATGTATGCCATATATGTGTGTTATGTGATATTTTGTTGTATATATGTGATATTGTATGTGTCATTTTTTATATATGTGAGTTTGATGTTTATGTTCAATATATATTGATAAATTTATTTGTGTGTTATGTGAAATTTATTGTGTATTGATGTGTTTGATTGATATATATTGGTACATTTATATTGGTACCAATTGTATGACTAGCAATTGGGGACTGATCACAGAAAATCAGCTTCATTTAAAAAATCATTAAAATTATAGCGGACTTTATTAAAATATAGCTATAACAGATCTAAAGAGTTTAATATTTTTTAAATATTATTATAGCAGACCACCATTAAATGCCGCTATAATAGGAGTCTATTATAGCAGCCCTTGTAGCAACACCGCTATAATAGATGTCCCTATTATAGCGACCTTTTACTGGGATCCGCTATAATAGCTCCCTGTTATAGCGACTTCTCTGCTAGGTCCGCTATAATAGGTTGAATCTATTATAGCGAGCCCTCTGTACCTTTAGCAACCCCTTTTATTATATTGATTCTTAGTTTGTTATAATATGCCTTATAAGATCGGTATAATAGGCAGTTTCTGTTGTAGTGTATGGTGAGTCTTGCTGTCATGTTTTTCTTGTAAAATTTGTTATGGAGTGTTCGCCACCATCATTATCGTTGGATCTTTCATATATCAAATTTAAATCATTGATTGGCAAAAAAAAATCCAAAATAGTTAACATAGAATTCAGGGCAAACGTATTTCCATATCTAGGAAAAGTCTAAAGGGCCGGGCCGGGCCTAAAGGGCCTACGAAAGGGCCGGGTCGAAAGAGGACTTAATAGGGGCCGGGTAATAAGGGCTTTGTTCTAAGAAAATAGGTCCGGCCCCTCTAAGGCCCGACCCTTATCAGGCCCTCGGGGTTGCAGAGGATCAGGGCCGGGTAATAAGGACTTTGGTCTCTTTTTTTAATTTTTTTTAATTATGAAAGGGTTGATAAGGGTCTGAGGGGCTAACGTGAATAAGGGTTGCAGAGGGCTGGATCAGGGCCGGACGGTGTCGGGGCTTGAGAGGGTCGGGTAAATAGGGGCCTATATTTTTGAAATAAGGTCCGGCCCTTCTAAGGCCCGACCCTTATAAAGCCCGGTCCTTTCAAAATCTTACTAAGGGCCGGGTCTGACAGGGGCTTTACAGGAATCGGGCTGGAGGCCAAGGGCTTATGGCATATCCATATCCATATCCATATTTGCTAAAAGGAGGCCCTTCATGTCGAAAACCAAGTATTTGTGCTTTTTGCAAAATAAAATAACAAATTTTGTTATGAGTTATGACATTTCTCTAGTTAGTAAATATAGAAACAATTAGTATTAAATATATTTTTAACTTATTTGCATTTTGGCAATCAGTAATTGAGATTTTAAATATGTTAGATCACACAACAATGATGATGGGAAACATCATAAGAAAACTTACAAGGAACGATCATAGCAAAGCTCAAATTAAATAAAATTTGTTGGGTTCTCTTAAAATAATGTAATTAAATAAATTTGTCGGTTCTCTTAAACATAATGTTGCACCATATATATCCCAATAAAGATAAATGCATTTGTTTAGTACAGATTTTATTCGGTGTATCTTTTCGAATTAATTTCTATACTATATCTTGTAAACTGTTTTAGTGTTTCTTTAATTATTGTGAAAACAGAACCACTATATATGAAGAGTATTTGAGACTGAAGTCACGAATTGAGGTTCCACAAATTAAGTTCACAAAGGTTCTGACATTTTCTGACTGATATCAAACATTTTAAATGGAATAATTGATTAGAACTCTAAGATTCATTTGCGTCAACCTTCAACTGAGAAAGTGGGAATTAATGCAGGAATTTTCTAGGTGAAGATTTAAATGAACTCAGTTCAAATGAGGTGACTATTAAAGAAGTTGTTAAACAGATAACTACTACAAAAAGTAAAAAATACTCTCGTAATAGCGGACATGAGGTGACTATTAAAGGAGTTTTTAAAGGTTGTAGCATCCGCTATCAAATATGAGATTTTATATCGGATCATATCGTACATCCGTGATTAAATATGAGATTTTGTAGCGGACTTTGGATCAGATCCGTTATTAAATCCTATCTTTTATGGCGGATTGTGTTATACATTCGCTATAAAAGGTCCCTTTTTTATAGAGGATCTCACATAGAGTTCCCTATAAAATGTTTTAAAAAAAATGGTTGGTGCATCGGTGACAGCTTACCGAATTTTTTAATAATAAAAATTAAATTAATTAATTTTATTAAAACAGAAAGATTACTTAAAAAGCTGCAGAAATAGAAACGGAAAAAATCAATTGGACGGTGTTGCCAACACCGTTTAATTTAAATTTTGATTTTTCCGAACTCAACACACATATGTATGAGTGAATTTTTATTATTAAAATATTAATATTTTAACATATGAGTTGGTTTATATTTAGATAATTTTTGTAACAAATTCAGTTGCGCTTATCGTAATCGTAATTAGGTTTTTTATCGTGCAAGCCATCGAACTATAAATATCCGAGTCTACTTTCATCTCGTCGAGACTGAATTGCGATCGGAGAAACAAGCGATTCAAAATTGATTCTGATGCAAACTCAAGCTAAAATTTTACTAATTAAGACATAAGTTGAATATGAAGTTAAATTTGAGATGCACATTTCTCCCATCGCAAATCAGACTCGGCGCAATGGATAGAAAGTAAACTAGAATATCTACATCTCAAAGACTTAGAATGTTAAAAAAAAAACTAATTAGAGTCCCGACGAATTTGTCATTGAAGTGATACAACTTCTTTATTTTCTTACCTGCAAGCACAATTAAATGATGAAATATCCGGACTTAAAAAAAAAACTGTATTGCTGAAACCAGATAATTTTGACCTCAGTTTTGTTAATTTCATTATCATCATCTCATGCTCATATATATATATATGAACTCATGCTATTTTCGGAATGTAGGAACAATTGTTGGAAGAAACTAATAAAATTACGGAAAAGAAGGTAATTAAAAAGTTGTCATTAATAAAAATGAATAGTCATACCATATTCCTTTTTTTATTTTGATTTCACTTATGCTACATTGAACTAACCAGCAATAACTCAATTTCTGGAGCTGCTTGAATTGGGAACTGAAAATATTCAAACATGGGCAAAAAATAAAGAGCCATTTGATTTTTTGTCACTACAAAACTTTAAAATTGTCAAAATGTCATTCAGAAAAAAAATTGTCTAAATGTCACTATCGATTTTGAGATCAGGAATTCAAAATATTATTTTGACAAATTTTTTTTAATGATATTTTGATAATTTTCATATTTTGCATGACATAAAACTAAAAATTCCAAAAAATAAAAGTTGCAGCATACTGAACAATCAACAACTAGACCTGTTCCCTACCCCTAGGATGTGGACCTTCTCTTCCCATTAGGTGAATCTTTTAAATTTCTTTTGTCTGCTAGAGGATGGACAAAAAAAATACACAGAGAAAAACAAAATGAAAGAAGTAAAAAATTTCAAAGATTTAAATGTAGTTCAATCCCATGATTGTTATTTTTTTCTTCTTTTTGTCTGCTTTCGTTTGGATTAATCCCATCTACTTCTCCTAAAACTAAAGGTTAACTTTCCACTCTTTGTGGGGTTAATATACTTATTGTGATTAAGAATAGAAAATTTACTATACTTTTATTACAAATGTAATTTTAGTCTTTGAATATTTACTTTTGTTGTTTGCTTTTACTGTTTATATAGTAATGTAATCTAATGCACTCAAAATACCTTATCTGTGTTTGTTTTGAAATTCAGATCACCTGACCGCTCAATTTCCTTCTGATTCACCAGACATGAAATTAACTATACCATGATTGTTTTATTTCTTTTATTTACCAGTAAAAGTTAGGTGTTAATTAAGTTATTCAATTTGAAATATTCATGACTATCTCTATTCGGATATCAAAATTAATGTGCAACTTCTCACAGGAGGACAATTTCTCTCCTGATTGGTGTTTGAAATTATGAAAAAAAAAAGAAGAAGAAGAAGACTAGAATCCGACCTCCATTTAATGGTTGGGGCAATGCCCCGTGCATTTCTCTGATTGAAATAAGATTCTGCTTTCTCTTTTGCCTTCCTCTCCTTTATTGGAAACGGAACTAAAAAGGTCTTATTCACGGCTGTGGAGACGAAATGAAGAGGATTGATACCTGTCAGGTTTATGCTTAAATTGTGAAAGAGAAGGAAAGAATAAAGACGAAAAGAGAGATATTAACTAATGGAGCTGATATGTAGATACTCTATTTGATATCAATTATTGATACCGATTTTATTATGCATTTTTAGTTGAGTTATCATGCACATTATTTGAGTTATTATGCATGTTATTTTTTGTAATGAAATAGTTATACATGTTGTCGATTTCATTATGCACCTTTAGTTGAGTTATCGTGCATATTATTTGAGTTATTATGCATGTTATTTTCTGAAATGAAATAGTTATACATGTTATTTTTTGTACTGAAATAGTTATGAGATAACATATATAATAATTAAAATATTGTGCATTATAACTCAACTAAATGTGATATCAATAATTGATATCAAATATGATATCTACAAAATATTATCCATTACATAATTCCGAAAGTGGTCCTGGAATCGTCCTAATTTATGGAGACAAAATGGATTGCATCTCAATATGACAATATATAAGATATGCTAAAATACTTTATAAAGCACCAACATTCATATACTTTAGACTCGTATCTCAAGATACAAGTGTAAACAGCCGATCAAGACCGTTGTAAATATTTTCCGTACTAACATCAATTTGAAGACCAAATTTTACATTTTTTGAATTTTTTTTACTATTTTTTCGGATGGATGCAAAGTTGGTTAATTTGAAGGTCTGTAAATCATTAGATTAACAAATTTTCCACCTACCCGATAAAATAGTAAAAAAATTCTAAAAAATGTAAAATTTGGTCTCTAAATAGATGTTAATACGAAGAACATTTTCAACGGTCTTGATCGGCCATTTTCGCTTTGTATCTTGAGATACTAGCCTAAAGTATATGAATGTTGGTGCTTTAAAAAGTATTTTAGCACAACTCCTTATATATAGCATCTAGTTCTTCTAATCTGCATCAGGTTGATTATGTTGTCTAAGTATCAACCAAAGAGTTACCTTTTTCTAAGACTGGCTTGAAAGTAACATTACTTATAAGGGGCATCATTAGCATTGACAAATTATTTCAAGTGGGAACCAGTTTTGATGACTTTCTTTTTCAATGGTTTTCGCAAGTTGCAACGGTGGATTTTGTACCAAATACCAATCAATTGTAATAAAAGTTCAAAATTGTAGGCTGACGAGGATTATTTATTTGAACTCAAATTATATAGTTAAAGTTCAAAATCCTAATTTTTTTTAATAAAAATATATAAGGTGTTCCTTAGTTGCGCCTATATTTTCTGTCATCTATTATGTAGGGGGTGCTATTTTGAGAGCTAATTAAATTTGCAATGTTGAGAGCTGAGAGAAACTTTCTTTCATTTGTGTTAATTTTGCCTTTAATTAAGACTTTTGCCAAATTAGTAAAGATGTGTGGGTAATCAATGCATAGTTAATAAAGCTAATTCTACTATGGTGTTTCCTTAAGTAAAACACATTAATTGTGTTTCCTTAAGTATAACGCGCAAGAAAAATTCGCTTTAAAAGAGAATTATTATTAAATAAGGATAGAACCGGTATAAAATGAAAGAAAAAACTAAGGTTAGGGTTTTATTTTTTTTGTTTCTAACTAACTTTTATTTACTAATTTTTTTTTCTTTTTGGACTCTACATGTAGGCTAGGATTTGTTGTATTGGTTTGGTTGTCTTTCTATAGCTGATCTAGAATGTTTATCAGCAGAATCTGACATTTTTTATGATGATGAGCATGAATATCTCTCTATGTATTATTTCTTTAGTTAAATGCTTGTTTACTGTGTTTGAGCAGTACTGGTTTACTACTTGTTTATCAAAATGTGCATGCTTGTTTACTTGTTGATTGTTTGAAGTTCCATGCATGCTTACTGTGTTGATTGCTTGAAGTTACATGCATGATAAAAGTTGCATGCTTACTGTTAATTGCTTGAACTTTACTGACATGCATGACAAAAGTTGCACACTTACTGTTATTTGCTTGGAGTTGCATGCATGATAAAAGTTGCATGCTTACTGTTAATCGCTTGAACTTTTACTGGCATGCTTACTATTAATTGCGCGAACTGATATTGGCATGACAAAAGGGAGAGAAGTCGATTCAGGATCCTCAGCCAAGAAGTAATTTGTTGCTTATGTGCCTTCTTGGTTGAGGGCTCCTGGATTGGTTTCTCTTACTTCTATTACACAATGCTTGTTTGTCTATTACACTTGAACTGATACTGCACTTGAACTTTAATTGATAATGCACTTGAATACTGATATTTGCACTTGAATTGATACTGTACTTGAACTTGAATTGATATAGCATGGGGTTAGATCCAAACTTCACCCTAGAAAAAATTCAAAGGATTGAATCTAATGTAGTTGCAACTCAAGACCCTGATGATGTTGCAATGCACCTGAACCCGCTAAAGGGAGGAATACTGGCAAACTATGACCTCTGAGTACTGAAAATTTTTCAAAAAGGATGAAATACAGACTGATGGCTTTTATGATGTTGTTTGTATGTATTGTGGGGCAACTTATAAGATGGAAATTCAAAAGTGCACCAGCTCCTTGAAGCAGCATATATTGAAGGGTTGTAGGAATGTGTCTAATAATAAGAGGCACAAATCTGATACCTTGCAAAGGATGTTGCAGGTTGGCTCAACACCAGGTTTGATTATTCAACCATTGTTTAATTATTAGTTTACTTGTTGTTTAATTATTTTAATTTTTAACTTATGAATTAATTATGCCTTGATTGCAGGTGAGGCCAAAGTGGGTGTTTGAGTCTTTAACAAGACAGATGAAGGAAGAACTTTGCCAAAATGGTGATAGTTCATGAATATTCTTTTAATTGTGTCAATCACCATTATCTCAGAGCGTTCATACATGACCACAATGTAGAGTTTACTAAAATGTGAAGAAATACTGTTAGGAATGATTGTATTAAAATCTTTCAAGAAGAAAGGAACACTTTGTATGAATTTCTTGGCAAGCTTGATTGTAGAATCAGCTTCACTAGTGATTTGTGGACTAGTAATAGTGGAGCTAGAAGATACATGGCAATAACATGCCACTATATTGATGATAGTTGGCAGTTAAGAAAAAGAATTATCAATTTTACTGCCATTTCCTCTCTACACATTGGGCATCATATAATTGAGGCCTTGTTTGAAAAGTTGTTAGTTGGAATTTGGATAAGAGGGTATTTTGCCTTGTCCTTGACAATGCATCTGCTAATGATGCATGCATTAGAGAACTGTTAGATTAGAGTGTACTCAGAGATGAACTTCCAGCACAAGGAAACATATTTCACCAAAGATGTGGTGCCACATCTTGAACCTAATTGTTCAAGATGAGCTTGCTGCACTCCATGGTGAGATCAATAACATATGCGAAACGATGAAATACATTCATCATTCGCAAGTAAGAATGAAGAAGTTTCGCAGGACAACACAACATGTATTGCAATTCAGCCAATTATCTATTTCCTTACAATATTTATTTGTTTAATTCCTCTGTACTAACAAGTTCTCTTTTTATTTGTTTGTTACGAGACACATGCTTGAAATGTTCAAACCATGCGGAACTCGACATATTTGATGCTTCAACTAGTCTTGGAGCTGAAGGAGGCAATTAAAGGATATGCAACACCTGATAATATGTTTGTATTTTGTCCATCTCAAAGGAATTGGGACAATGTGGATGCTTTGTTGTCTTGTTTGAAAGTATTCTATGATGTCATTGTGAAACTAAGTGGCACAAAGTACCCAACTTTGTTCGATGGTGGCTTCAGAGTCAACTTTTCGCACTGCTAGCAGAACTTTGTTACTAGCTAGGAACTCTCTCAATGATGAGACCATTGAATATCTCATTTGTGCTGAAGACTGGTTGAAATCTGTAGTTACTGGTAATGCACTCTTCCCTTATAAGTTAATTAATCCTTAATTACTTGAATATTAACTCATATTGTTTTGTTGATACAGAGGTTGGTGGACAAGTCGGTGATCCACTATGGTCCAGTAATGAAGTTGGTGATTCGATGTTGAATTAAGCATGACATCTAATGGGATAGTGGTAATTTTATTTTTAGCTTGTTGGCTTTTGTTGATCTTGCCAACTTGTTGTCAGTTAGAGTCGTACATTGTAGGAGTAATTCAAGATGAAGGTTGGAGTGCTAATTTGCTCTTTGGCTCCATAGTTTTCAAGCCATGATATTCAGTGATGAAACGTTTGAAACGTTTGGACCATTTCTGTCGTTTACACAAACGAAACGATCAACAGTTTAAATATTTATGTCGTTTTAAAAAAAAACGATCAACGATAATCAGGGGCGGATTCAGGATTTTCATCAGGGGAGGGCAAGATTTATAAATTTTTTCCAGGGGAGGGCACAATAACACAGATTTTCAAATATATATGGTTATTTCGCAAAAAAATTTGACAAATCGCACAAATACATTAAATTATTTTGTAAATTTTTTTTCCAGGATAGGACACTTGCCCCACCCTGAAGCTTACTGCATCCGCCCCTGACGACAATCACATCGATATCTTTTTTTAAACGATACTGTTAACGACACAGACAATTGCTGTTATCGTCTATTTTGACAGCCATTGATTTCATTGTTTCTGAAATTATGACATTAAAAAATAAATATATATTGTTTTCTAGTTTTGGAGGGGCTGAACTCCGAAGTTGGAAACAGGGCAATTCTTAATTGTTTCTCCGACAAGGCACGTTACCGTCCTATTCTCTCTTATTATTTCTTCAGCGTAGGGCCCATGGGCTAGAAGACAAAATTAAACAGACCCAACAGGATTATCTCATCCATTCCTAGATAAGCTCCACGTATACATAATCTTTTAATCCTACGGCCAAAACATAGGCGTGCTTTGATGCTTATTGTCCCTGTTCATTTACTTTTTCTAGAGAGACTTGTTCATTTACGAAATTTTTTTTGTTTGATTCTTAAAAAAATAAGAAAGATAGTAGTGATTCTCATTTTAACAATTTGGCATTTATTGTTCTATTTTTCTGCGTCCAGCGTTCAGACTAAATGCATGCGTTTACATTGAAAAAACAAACGACAACAACAATTAAGTATGGTACAAAATTTCAAATCTGCGTTCAAGTTTGAACGTTGCGTTCAGGCAATGTTATGAACGCTACGTTTGGACGCACGTTCAGACGCAGTGTTTAGAATTAAACGCATATTTCAAAAGTACTTGATATTTTTTTTGCTCTGTAAACTCGAATGACCTCTATTTCTGAACGAAAGCACGTTTGAACACTGAACGCAGAACAGTAGAGACATGATTATCAAATGTTTGAAAGCAAGACACAAAAAAATTCTTTTGAGTTTCGTAAATGAAGGGAATCGGTATCTGTTGTTATTCCAACCCGAATAATAGGACTCTGTTATCTCCATTTGAGTCATCGGATTCGAAATAAATTGTCGGATCGAAGAGAGAGAAACCGAGAAGAGAGATACCGAGGAGAGAGAAGCCGATGAAAGAGAGATCGATCCCAACCGTTTTGTATGAATCGGACGATCCAGAATAAAATAACATGATTCGGACTCAAATAAAGGTTGGGTAGAAATTAAGCAAAATTGTTCTGACCGTGGCCGACATGTCTTTTCAATGCAAAAAATAATTCCAAACTACCAATCCAATAGAACCAACGTGGTATCATTTACCCTTTATTCTCCTAGTTTGATCTAATTTCTCTTTTCTGGGTTTTTTATGTTTATGTACATTTTTTTTTGTAAATTTTCAATCATGACGTTTCTTTACGGCGCTAGCTAGCATATTTCTGTTTTCGTATTTTACTAAAAATCTTAATTACAATTATTCATTTATAAATAATATTTTAATTGTAAGTCGATTAACTTATCAAGTAAGAATGTCATAACAAAATTCTTCAAAAAAATAAAAATTCCTAATAAACAGAATTTTTTGTCTATCTAAAGATTAATTTCACTTAAATTGTTTGACGTTTCATATTTACAAAATTTATTTAAATAGCTGTATAAAATGAAATTCAGACAATTAGTTTTATAGGTGATCAGAATTACTATCTTATGTTAAATATCAAAAAACAAAAGAATCATCAATATGAGTATATGACAACATGAGATCAGGAGCGGATTCATTCATGGACAAGTTCGGGCAAGTGTCCGTGCTTAATTTTAAAAAATGCAAAATTTAGTGTATTTTTTGTTATTATTGTAGTGAAAAATGAGTTTTTAATGATATATTACTAGATTTTAATGAGTTTGTGTCTATACTTAATCTCAATATCAGTGACCGAATTTAATTGTTTTCGAACTTAATTAAACATCTGAATCCGCTCCAGCATGAAATTACAATTATCCTATTTTGAATGCTAAACCGGACGCAACATTCTACTGTCATAAGAAAGAAAAATTATAAAGGTCGTATGCAATGGCGGATCCATCTTAGGGCAAGCCGGGTAAGTGTCCGGACTTGATTTTCCAAAAACGCGACATTTATTGTATTTTTTATTATTTTATAGTGAATAATGGTCTTTTAATGATATTTTAGTGGATATTAATGTATTTGTGTCCGAGCTTGTTCTCAAACTCAGTGTCCGAACTTAATTGTGCTCGGGCTTAACTAGACGTCTGAATCCGCCACTGATCGTATGAATTAAAATTATCACGCCGTCAAAATATAACGCACACCTATAACACTAACAACATCTGGTGCTTGAACGCTCGTATTCCCAGACGTTTTTAGTGATGCATTCAATTTGGAAAAAAACGAAAAAGCCTTGAAAACGAGTCTATAATTCACACTTCGAAAAGAAAACGAGTCTAACGTAGACTGCCGTCAAATTAGAATTCAGTTCATGTATTATTTGAAAAATAAAATGAAACAGTGCAAAAATACTTCAAGTAGTTAGTATAAATTTCTCTTTCAATTAGTCTGCATATGTTTTATTTAATTTAGACACATGTTTTATTTAGTCTACAACTCATGTATTATGTGCAAAATCGATTTGAAACAATGCAAAAACAGATTTGAAACAGCTAATATATATGAACATCTCTTTCAACTAGTGTGAACACAAGTTTTTCATAGCGTTATAACACCAAGTTATTTACAAAACATAATATTATAACGCCAGCATAAGTCAGGACAAAATTTTGTGACACTTGAAATCTAATCTAATGTTGTAACGTCAAAGGTGGCGTTATAACGCTAAACCAGAATTGTCCAGTACTTAGTCAATTTTGGACGGACAAATGCTCACCTTAGCGTTATAACTCTAGATCTAGAGTTATAACGCCAAGTCTCTAGAATTTCTAGTTGAAATTTTTGCTACTAATCAAATAATATTTTTGAACAAATTAAATTCATTTTGATAATCTTTGGCAATATTTAAGATGTAATCTTGATATCTTGATTTTTTTTTTATTTGTTCATTTCTATTCTAAAATCTGATTTCACAATTTTCATCATTCTAGCGTTATAACTCCAAATCTGGAGTTATAACGACAAGTCTCAGGACTTGGCCATTTTGGGGCAAATTCCTTCTGTAGCGTTATAACGCCAGATATAGTGCAAACTAATAATCAAAACAACATTTTTGATAAAACAAAGTTTATATTGATAACTTAAATGATATTTAAGACATATTATTGATGTTTTGAAATTTAATTCTTTCTCAATATATTTTTAAAAATTATTTCAAAATTTTTGTCATCTGGCATTATAACGCCAAAGATGGAGTTATAACGCTAAGACTGAATAACTTCAGTACTTAGCTAATTTTGTGATCGCTAGCACTCGAGCATTATAATGCTAAAGATGGCGTTATAACGATATTTTCTATTTGGTTTATAATATTACTAATTAACTACCAATTTCAAATTAGCTAAGGTACAAATGATTAAACCTAAGTTTTATCTAAGAAGTAATCTTGAGAATTTAGCTCCAATTTTTCCTTGGTTTATTCTTGAGGCCCTTTTGATCTTTCATCAATGCCCTACAATATTTCTTCACAAAAAACAAAAAAATTGATGAGATTAAACTTTGTTTTGCAGATCAACAAACTTGAGAAATTGTTTAATGTAACAAAGGCAACATCCACCCTTTTAATTCTGAACTGAAATCTAATTTTTCAAAGTAGTCCAGTCCAGGTAGCTCAGAACTGGTGGCGAACTCACTTCCACCCACCTCCTTCCCTTGAGCACTTTCTTCTCCATCAGCAATTTTTCCTTACCATTTGCTTTCTTAGATTACCGGTCCCCCCCTCATTGCCATCTCCTTGGTTAACAAGACCCAAGGTCATTGGGTTCAGTTCAAGATTTGGGTTTGGAAGGCTTGACATGTAATCGGAAAACTAATCAACATATCGCCAAAGAACACCTTGGTAACTTCGACGGGTGACAAGAACAGAGAACATGATTGGTTTTGGGAGGTCAATTCAGGACTATCCGGACGAACAATATGACGGGACTAAACATCATCAGACTCTAAACTACCGATTTCAATAGAGTAAACAATACGAGGCGGGGATTTGGAATAATTGGATCGATAGGTCCTATCCTTGAGATCACTAAGGGTAATAGAAGAGGGGATATGGGATCCGTAGGAAGAGGAAAATTCATCCATTTTTTGGAATGAGGCCTACCAGTAAAAGAGGAAATGAAGAAAAGAGAAAAAGTAGGAGAGAAGGGGTAGTCGGTTTTCACCTACTACTAGGGATTTCATTTAACCGACAGGGGATCATCAACGAAATTCAGGTATGCTACTGATAGGGATTTACTAGTAAAATAGGTGGTTAAAGGTTTATTGTATGGTTCTAAAGCTCGGCCGAGTCAACTCGGAATCCGCCGGGTTCGAACCGAGTTTTACCCGATTCCCATGCCTGTGCGAGTTTTACCCAATTACTC
This sequence comes from Eleocharis quinqueflora, assembly GCA_964058865.1. NCBI lineage: Eukaryota > Viridiplantae > Streptophyta > Magnoliopsida > Poales > Cyperaceae > Eleocharis > Eleocharis quinqueflora. Next base: position 529,114 of record CAXKVX010000549.1, read on the forward strand.
AGATAAACAGTGCCGAGTCAATCGATTCCGACCGATTCATGACCAATTCCTGGTCGAGTCAACCGATTCCTGGCCGAGTCAACCGAGTTTTACATATGGCCCCTCTACGTTTTACATTTTTTGTTTTTTACTCTTTTTGTATTTTACTGTGAAACTCGTGAAAATTTAAACTGATTTATCACGTAAAATTTCAATCAATTTAAATTCATACAACAAAATTTTCACAAATAAGAATAACATTTAAATAAAATAATTTCAATCAATTTAAATTCATACAACTAAATTAAAATAATTATAACAATTTTCAGATTTTGAATCAATTTTAAAACAGTTAAATAACATAATAAAACCAATATTTCGAATTTGAACTTAAAAGAGTTTGGAACGAGTCATACGACCCATGGTGAGAATCGAATTCATTCATAACACGCTAGGCCACAGTAGTACAAGCGGATCAGAGTCCAAACAAGCTAATAAATCATTTAAATCGCAGTTTTATTTATGTTTATCATTTTTCTATTTTTTGCCTACAAAACGAGGCTTTTGCCAAAAAAATCGAGTTACCGAGCCGATTCTTCCGATTTTGATTCGGCGATCAAACAAACGATTTCGATTTTGAATCTGAGTTTCAGAACCCTTGTTTACTGTCACAATGGATGATCAGTTTTTGGTGAACTACATGAGCATTTATCAGTAAAGATATACAAAGAAAATTAGGTCAGGGAAAAGAGTTACAAGTACGATGAAGCAAGAGGTGGATTAACATAGCACAGGAGAAGGGTCAAGAATGGTAGTTTAATGCAAGAATGAAAAAGAAAGAGGAAAAGAATCGAGGAGTCAAGTCGAGAGAAGAACAAAATACCTTGATGAATAACACAAGAAGCAAAGAGGGGAGAAAGGAAATAAGAAATAAAAAATGAAGATGGGTTCTTACCTGAGAATAGAGAGGTTCGATAGAGAGAAGAGAGACGATGGCAGAAGTATGCAAGATGACATAAATGGCGAAGTGCAGAATCGTGAAGTAAGAATGTGAAAAGATGTGAGTTAATGGACGGATCCAATGCTTAATGGAGGGAGAGAAGGAGAGAAGAGGAAACATTTTCTCGAAGAAGGGGAAGAGACACGATCATTATTGTCTTGGAAAGCATGCGAGTAATGCCATGATGATGTCGCGAGAAATACGAAATTCAAATACGCGAGATAAAGTATCGATTTGAATCAGTTTCAAGGGATTGATGTTGACCTCGAGGAGTCGGAGTGATAAAGAATCCCGAGGACTCAGAATGATAAGAATATCAGGGAAGCTCGAGTGCTCGATATCGGCATGAGAAAAGTACGACGATCCTAGGAAAAGAGCTCACTCGAGAAGTATTGCTAAGTTGTACTCTTTTTTCCTTTGTCGAGTTTTATCTTACATGGTTTTTCTCGGTAAGATTTTTACGAGGCAAAAAAAGTGATGCTTGCTCGAGGGCTCGGCAAAGTAGTTGGTGCGTCAACAATCGATTTGAGAAACTCGGTAAACACGAAGGACCGAGAGTAAGGAGTCGAAAGTTTTGCTTCTGCACTGATACAAACTACACAAGATCGATGGTTGATCATGGGTCTCATTACAATCGGCCCATATTTAGGCCCAAGAACGTTGACCCATTCGAGATGACCCGTATCCGCTCGGATTCAATGAGCTCAAGCGGACGTCAACCTGCCAACTTTCGTGACCCGCTTGAAGGATTGATTTGTTCCATCCCGAACTTTATTAGCCTATATATATAAGGATTAGACAACCAATTAAGGACTAATTTATTCTTGCTTTGGATTAGCTATACTTTTACATTTTCTCTCTTTACTCTCATTCATTGTAACTCATTCTTTACCATAACTCGGCATTTATAGAGTCGGGACAATTTCATTAATACAGTTCTTATTTTTTCCTCTCGGCTTAATTCCATAGAGCCGGGATCAAGTATTATCATTATTATTATAATCTTTGTAATTATTATTATTATAATTAGAATAATATTGATAATTATTATTACTACTATTGTTATATTATTTATTTTTTAATTATTACAATTTTATTGTCATTATATTATTTTATTATTACTATTAGTTTATCTATTATTATTAATATTATTACTACTATCATTAGTTATATTTGATATTCAATATTATCATTACTATAGCAAACATAAAAAAGATTGAAATATTAGAGGCGCGACTATTAGAAATGTTTCTTATGGGAATCAATTTTGGATAGCAAAATAGAGACTAGACAAAGAAAATACTGAAAAAATATTAAAATATTACATTGATTATAGAGACGTGACTAATAGTCGCGCATGAGCGCATAATTTTCTGAGACGCTAGACATTACTTTTACTCCGACTAGTTAAAAATCCTTTATGAAATATTTTCTTCAGAAAATCACGTTGGGGTTTACTGATTGTCTGATCCAACCAGATTTAGTAGAGACGTAGGAAATATAAAAGTCCGAGCTAGTTGCACGGACGGAAATGAACGAGTCACACATTGCCTGATGGGTATTGCCAGTACCCAAAAAGAGTACCTCTCCACTTTCCTCTTCAGAGATGCTACCACTCCAGTGGCACATTTCCGTAATAAATCCTTCCTACTAAGGCAATCTCTTAACAACCTAGCGAACTAAAATAAGCAAAAATTAACCTTCCCGCGCCGTCATCAGAAGTCATGCGCCAATATTTGGGAGATCCGCGAATCGGAGGGGCAGCAATAAATGGAATCAATTCAGTTTTGTGCCTTTACAAGTTTTTTCGTCCGTACGAGGTGGTATTGGGAAAGAGAAAGAGATGGAGAGAGAGAGAGAGAGAGATAATGAGAGACAGGTATCGATCCCTAATTTCTAATCCCCACACATACAAAAACCACTGTACACTTCATTGCCTGATGTCAGCTCAGGGGTCCCACCCCTCGTCAGCCAATTAGAACTCGACAGCACAATGTCCTGAAACCAATCGGGTTTTTTTTTTTAAACCACTCTTTATTTCCGATCTGCACCCAGTCCCTCACTCTTTAAAGCCATTAATAGCTCTCCCCCCTTCCTCTCCAACATCACAACTCAATCCCAGTTGGCTATTTCTTTCCATTTCTATCTTACCTACATGTCTATTTCCCTCTCTAGCTTTTCCTTCATCTTTTTCTCCCTCTGGTTTTAAACCAACCTTTCCATTTTAAGACGACATGGGAAGGGGTAGAGTGGTGCTCAAGCGGATAGAGAACAAGATAAACCGACAGGTGACTTTTTCCAAGAGGCGCTCGGGCTTGTTAAAGAAAGCGCACGAGATTTCTGTGCTCTGTGATGCTGAGGTGGCGCTTATCGTCTTCTCCAATAAAGGAAAGCTTTATGAGTACGCCACCGACGCTTGGTATGTGCTCTTGCCTGTTTCATTGAAATTGTCTTAATTTTGCTTATATCTTCTCGAACATTGATTGGAGATATTTCATTGTTTTTTTTGTTTGTGACTTGTGATACGAAGGACTAAGCGTACGATTGGATTTGAATTTGAAAATAATTAGAAATAGAATGATAGTGCAAAGATTAGGAGTTAAAAAAGGTGGGATTAAGACTTCTATTTCTAGTGATCTGAATATCGTATGAGTGATTGCGTCATTTTTATTGTACATGTTAATTTTTTTGGTTTAATTGGAAATTTTGTGAGGACCATTTCTTTTATGAACTATGTTTATTAGTTTTGTACTGAGAGCGCGATTGTTCATCGATCTTCTTTGTTTTTTCAACGGATATAGTGAGCCTGGCACAATTCCGTACACCTGGCGTACATAGCCAAAACTTAATTAAAGAATATCTTCTTCCTTTGGTCCCCGTTGTAAAATTGGGATCAGATCTAATTGTCCCGATGTAGCATGATTTAGGGTTGCTTTTTCGTCTTTGCTTGATTTTCATTTTCCCCAAATTGTCATTTGATTGCTTGTTTTGTTTGAAGAATTTAGTAATCCGTCTTTTCTAACCGTTAGTCTTTACGGATGCTATAATTAAATGTTCTTTGTTTATTGATTATATATTCTCTTCTCATATATATTATATATTACAATTTTACACTCGTTCAATCAGCTCCCCTTTTGAAGTTAACTGCGCACTTACAGCCTTCTTTTTTCATGGTAGCTCGGCTTCTCTTTATCTTTTGGATTAAACAGGTATTTAAGACCTCTCAGTTCCATTTAAGCGGCTCTTCGGAAACTCGCCTCCCTCTCTCTTTCTTTTTTTTTTTGGAAAGAGAAACTATCCCTTCTCTCTCTCCATCCCTCTCTCCCTCTCTCTCTCAACGCTGGCAGCAGCAGCTAGCCAAGTGTTGTCTCTTTGCATGGTTTAAAGAAAATCAATCATGATTATTTGTTTGCCTTATAAATGGAAGTTGGCAGTTTATTTTTTTCACTAGCATGTATTTCAGAGAGCTAGATCGGCCTTTGGTGGACTTCTCCGTTCTTAATTTTATGCTAAACTCGATTTTATATTTTTTTCTCAATTTAACCGGAATATAATCGCAATTCGAAAATATCAGCTACAAATGAGAATAGGTTCCGTTAACAAACTAAGGTATCGAATGATTAGTAGTTTAGCTCTTGATATAAACTGGAAGATGTATGGAATCAGGTGTTCTTGAAACTTGAAAGAGCATTTGCATGGTATTGGTATCTTTGACTAATGGGTCGTTCTTTTTTAATTCATTGTTCATGGTTCATGGAGGCTCACCCAATTTAAAATGGTTTGAAAAATATATACTATGATTGAAGTCGTGTTCTTTAATTTGTTTAATAATTAAGTATTTCTTTGTTTTCTGTTGTTGCCCTCTGACTAATTAAGGACTTCTTTGCATGTACACATCATGGGACTTTTATATCCTACAAACCAGGAATTTGTATTCATAAAAAAATGCCTACTTTAGCTGTTCAATCAAAGTTAGCAGGATTATCTTTATTAACCATACTGCCAGTGGCAGCACAATGAGTTCAAGTACCAGTGTGCCAGTGTACCAGTACTGAATGAACTTGCATATGCTTTGTTAAGGCTTTAATTGGAAGCTCTCATCAATATGGGTACTAATGTCGCAACTAATGTTGCCTTGCTTATAATGGTCGCATTTACTTTTTATTAGTTTATGTGGTAGGAACAGCAACCATTGAGTAATTTGGTTTTACCGTTTCCCTTTGTTTTTGAAACATGCCCTTAGATAATCAGTTCTATACTTCTATCATTTATAACATGCTGATAACAATTTGGTAATCCAATGCCTACTTTCTTAAAAAAAAACATGCTGATACCAAAATTTTTACTGCAATATTCCTTGTCCATTGCTACAGTTTTTTTTTATTTTTTATATATGACAGCTCTTTCCAAATTCCAAGAAAAAGTCATTTATTAAATATGACAGCAACTCATTACTCATGGCAGAATCCTTTGTTTCCATGGCAGCTTGTTTAACTCACAACTCTAAAATAATAATCAGAAAATTTCCTGAAATAATCTGAATAAGATCCCACTCATTAAGTTTCCAAGAAATTTTCTAACTATCGTTATCGTATTGTAGCTGTTCGATCAACCAAGAACAATAGGAAGTTTTCCCATTACTTTTATAAAATGATATATTTTCAAACTTATTTTTATAGCTAGGAAAATTGTAGGAATGTTTACTTAAATGAATGAAGGGATCTTTAAGTAATCTTTTGCATATCCCCCAATACAGCTCTTGCAATTACCACTAACATGAACTACCAATACTTTATACTTCCAGCCTTCTGATGCATTAGACACTGATACCAATACCATACCTAGATTAAGGGGAAAAAACACCAAACAAACACCATACTTTGGTCTTCAGTTGATTAATATTGTAAAGTACATTATGTATATGATATTTCCATAACAATAAAGTTTTAGCCACCTTTTATTTTCGAAATAATGCCAAAAGTAGTAGTAAACAACAATGTGGCAAAATATCGATTGAGCTACCTTTCAGAAAATTTGCAAGTACAAAATTATTACAAACTAATTTCTTGATTCTATTTAGTTCCTATTGTTTTAAAGAAGTCTTCTGATTACTATAATATACAGGCATATAATCCACTACTGAAATAAGTTATGAAGAGATCAGTTTGTAAGTTATATAAAACCAATTTTGTTTTGCCTTCTCTTTTTAATATTGTTATTTAGGTGGAACCGTGAAAGTCAAGTGTCACATAATTGTAATGTTTCAGCTTGAAATCTCTTGATTTGTTATTTTATTATTTTTTAAATAAATACTGTAATTTAAGAGTCATGTAGGTACATTTACTTTAATATTCGACAATCTTTTTTTACTACAGTCATTCTCGATGGATTATATTGAAACACTTCTGATGGAATTCTTTTGAAAATTGGTCCATAATTGTCACCCAGCAAACACAAAAGAAGAGGCTTACAATTTAAGGGTATTTATAGTCAAATACTAAAAAGAAGTAACCACAAATTGGCTGAAAGAAAACGGAAACTCCTAAAGAATTTACATGAATAGGTCCATCACTGCACATTGTCCTCCTTATCTGTAAGTGACATGTCTATACTCCTCCAGCTGGCCTTGAACTCACGAGCGGATTCAGGTTTTCTATCAGGATGGGTCAAGATTTAGAATTTCCGCAGAAGAGGGCAAATTTTTAATCATACCTATATTTTTATATTTTTTTTGCTGAAAATTATAGTTTTTTAGGTGTATTTTTGAAAATTAATCTTAGAATGAAATATATTTTAAAATTCTTTCAAATATAAACATATTTTTTCAAAATTCTAATAAATATATAATATTAAAGGTATATTTTAAAAAATAATTTTTCAGAATGGGTCGCTTGACCAACTCTGGCTTCACGTAGATACGCCACTGTTGAACCTCTTGTATTCATTCTTTTCACATAGTCCATTTGCACAAAATACTGTTCCATATGGTGTTGAGTTGTTCCACTGCTGGTTGGTGGTTTCTCCACAACCATAGTTTTAATCTTTAGGCACATGACTAAATTAAACTGTGATGCAAATCATGCAGCCATTGGCCAGAATTTTTTTCCAAGATAATTGATGATCAGTCTGTCTTGCTGTGGCCATAACTCGAGATTGTGCCACTGGCTAACCTCTTCATACCAAGATGGGCCAATCTACTATATTAGCAAACTATATACAAAGATCTTGGTCTTCAGGGGTGCTTTGATTCAAATACAACTGAGAATCTCTTCTCGTGAAGTAATATGTTATCTAAGTATATATTAAGTCATCTGTCATCTGCAAAGCAGGGACTTACAAGGAACCATGTTATTCCTAGCAAAAGCAACATGACATCACTCCAAGTGACATGGAGTTCACAAACAATTAGTGGCGAATCTAGAATTATGATCATGATAGATAGGCATTACTTACTTACAAAATATAAATGTCGTCAAAAAATTGAATACCATAGTAATTAAAGAGTATGATTTATTAAGGAACATTTGTTTTTTTGCCACTACAAAACTTCAAAATTTCACTCATAAATTTTTTTTGTCAAAATGTCACTATCAATCACTTTTTTGTATAGAGATCGTTTGCTGATAATGGCATTTTGATAATTTTTTTGTGAGTGGCATTTTGACAATTTTCAAGTTTATAGTGGCATAGAATTAATTTTCTCTTAAATATTATAAAATTAAATATAACTATAATATAATAGCACCTACAAAATTAAATCAAATCGATGACGTTAAATCGAGCCAACATATCCTAATATTTTTGGACAATGTATTGTGTACATTTATTCAATTCAGCATATTTCTCACACCGACATAGTAAAACATCGACTGACAAGGTTCAAAATAAAAATATCAGCTAATAATCAAACAATAAATTAATATCAATTGATTAACCTCAGGTAAACTGAACTAGAAGTTTATGACCAATATGATCATATTGAAATAAAACTCAAAATGACATTTTTTCGTCAGATAGACAAAGTTGTGTAGTAAAATTCATTTTGTTTATTTATGAAGTTGAGTAAGGATCACTTCACATGTAGTACTTAAATTGGTTGTTTTTATTGTATTGTTATTTTTATTATATTTCAACCAGTAAGTGTTTTTAATGATGAAATTTGTTTGTTTGTTATTTCTTTTAGCATTAATATTTTATAATAACAAGTGAATCATATATCTAAGTATGTATAGTATTAACAACTGAAGCTCTGAAGCATATTTTCAAGTGTTATGATACATTTAACAATTGAAACAAGCTTAGAATGAAAATTTGAATCTCATTTGAAAATTTATGAAATTTGCATCTATTTTGGCATTGAAGTATTCGAGTGTGAGAGGATTTGAGGGACTAGCCAGACGCCAACAACGGAGGTTCAGCGAGGCACGCACGATCACGACTCGCAAGTTTGGACTTAGCCGCTTAGAGTTAGGGTTCGAGGCTTCGAGCTGACGGGGATTTGCGACTCAGATCGGAGGGGAAGAAGAGAGGGATGATCCATCCGGAGTAGTTAAGTCTGCCAAAAATAGCGGTTTGCAAAGAGAGCGAAGAGAGGATCAACGATCTTAGTTTGAGCTAGAAAATATTAAACGAGTCTGAAGCAGGGGTAGGCACAATATTAATCCAGGGATAGACACCGTATTGAATATCATTAAGCATACGGCGAATTTTCGTATCCAGAAATTGATACGTGTCTACTCCTGTAAAATGCTACATCCACCGGTGCAAACAACAACAATAACATATTTGGATAGAAGCAATAGTAGAAAGATATTGGTACAGGCCATGATGTAATTGCAAACAAAATAAACATAGGACACAACAATTCCCATCAAAAATTAAAATTCAGTAACAACCCACTTCAAATATTGTTAGGTTCACGGACGTAAGCTAATATTTCAATGCAATGTATTAATGGGGCATAACTTCAAGAACAATCAGTATTTACATGTTGGATGCGCTAGTGCAGTAATTGTTGTTTTGCTAATATCTGCATTGACATCTGGTCAATACTTTCTAAAAGAAAACTTCATGAAAATACAACTCAACAGTAGTCATGTCTTATATGTACACACACAGTCACACAGTCTCAAGCTTTACACTCAAGTCTCCAACTTGCAAATCCAAATAACTGAGTCAAACCATTAACATGATCTATATGAAAATCTTTTGGAGATCAAATTATATATTTTTGTAATTTTTTTAATGGTTGCAAAACCAGTAGTATTGGATAATTCAAAATTAGATCACTACAATTTCCACTCATCCAATGAAAAAAGCTATTTTTTTTTGACAAATGTAAAACATGGTCTTCACAGTGATTCTCATATGAAGATTATGTTGAATGTTTGGACTGGCTATTTGAGTTTTCAAATTTTAGATTTGGATGTAAACCACAAAAGGATTAGTGCCTCATAAACCACCTTACAACTAGGGGTCTTCAAAAAGCTCGTGGCTCCCTCGAGATCGACTCGGAAAAAGCTCGTATAAGCTTGTTCATATTTGGCTCGTGACTCGATATGCTCGTTCGTTTTCAGCTCGTATAGCTCATATTACTCCTCAAATTTGAATCATCTCAATTCAAAATAGCTCGACTCATGATATAATATGATAAAATGTAAATTAATAATGTAATATATTAATTCATTTGTTAATGACTATTGATTTTTTTTATAAATTTTGATTTTAACTCTTAATTTTTTTTATTTAAGTAATGATGTATTTCTAATTTGTATTTTTTGTTATAATTTGAATTTATTAAAATAATAAATATATTATTAAATAATAATCTAGCAAAAACTTGCTCGGAATCTGTCTAAAAAGAATTTTCAGACTCGCAACTCATTTCAAATAAACTAAAAAATTATTGATTTGTAGCTCGTTTAGAGTCATTTTCAGATCGAGAGTCAGCTCGATTCGACTCGTATTTTCATGAGCATGACTCGACTTGTATTTTCATGAGTTGAGCCAACTCCAACTCGACTCGTACTTATAACTTCTATCTGTGTTTCTATCATATACAATTGGCTCTGTTTGTTTTTTTTTTCTTTTGAAGGTTTTTTTCTTTCTGTTGTATACTTTTTGACAGAACTAATGAAAATGGTGCCATCAATCACTTCACTGGAATAAGTCATATGTTGCTTTGCTGCCTGATTCTATTCAAACTATTCATACAACTACTATATGCATCTTTATTGTCTAACCCTGGAGTACTTTTCTTATGTTTTGTCAGTACAAATAGTTGGGCTGTGTTATTTCTGTACAGCGCCTGGAATGAGCAGTAAATTAGAAGATTTTTTAACGGCAAACAACTATTGTCTAAGTTCATTCTGTAGCTAGTAGTAGAATGACCACTATTTACCCCCTTATCTGAAACAGCATGGATAAAATATTGGATCGCTATGAGAGGTACTCTTATGCTGAGAAGGTACTTGTTTCAACCGAACTAGATCCTCAGGTATCGATTAAATACTCTTTAAATTCTCTTTGTTCTTTAAAATTAAAAATTAATATGAACATGGTTATGTGGGTTGGAGGTATAATGTATCTCGTTAAAAAGGAACATTTTTTGTCAGTTCATTAATTATAAGAAAGGATCAAATTTAGGAAACCAAAACATCAAAATCCTCTCCATGGAAATTGCAAAGCAGTTATTGGTCCTAGTTTTATGTTTTCTTAAAATGAAATCCTAATGTTCAACTTGACAAAAGGGGAAGTACCATGAGAATGCTACCAGATTTTTTTAATATTATTAATAATTATCAAAATTAAATATTTAGGAAAATGCATAATATAATTTCAGATCTACTTGAGTTGTAGGTGAAACATGTGGCCCTAAAGCTGGTTTTCTTTTTGCAACTCTAAAAAAAGGTTTTATGGCCGCAAGTGACAACTGCGACCTTAGAGCCTAGGCACATAGTTGCCTCCTACAGCCCTAGAATTAAAGCATATCCCTCCCTAGCAATCTAGATCTGCGTCCTTAAAGTTTCTTTTTTAATTCGAATATGAGGGACGCAAGTAGGTCAGCGTGCCTAGCCTCTAAGAAATTTTTTTGGAATGGGAATCTGGGTTTAGGGACGCAGATGCTACTTGCGGCCGAAGTAGATCTGAAATTTTATTTTTCATTTCTTAAATATTTAATTTTTATTAATATAAATGATATTTTAAAAAATTTATGAGAATGCTATTGTACTTTAGACCAAAAAGGACCAATTAAAGTTGTTTAAAATCAAAATGGATCTTCAAGAACTACAGACACCAAAAACAGAATTGAAGGATATGTTAGGCAGGGCCTGTCATTCAAAAGAAAGTTCCTATTACATAGTCTCATGCAATATGTTTTCTTTGTAGGCTAATTGGTGCCATGAATACAGGAAATTAAAGGCAAAGGTTGAGGCCATACAAAAATGCCAAAGGTAATTAATCATCAGAGTCATTGTATTTGTGCTGAAAATGACTGATTTAGGTTCATGTTGGCTCATCTTTGTGCATGTACTGCAGGCACTTAATGGGAGAAGACCTTGATTCACTGAATGTGAAAGAACTCCAGCATTTGGAAACGCAAATGGAGGGCTCTTTGAAGCATATTAGATCTAGAAAGGTATTTAATTAGAATAATTTATAATTACATCATATTCTAATTAGACAATTCCTTTAGTGCTGCTATGTACGACAAGTTTAAGCAATTGTCGACTTTTTGAATGATTTATAGAAAGACCCACTACCACATAAAGGGGCTATTACAGCGCCCCTATTATAGCGGGTTTAAGGTTAGGCCGCTATAATAGCCATTGAGTGGCATTTCTGCAATAAACTATGAAGCCATTGAGTGGTATAATAGGATGCAGCATAATATCAGGTCCGCTATAATATAGTGCTATTATAGCGGCATTTTGAAAGGGTCCGCTATAATAGTGTAATCTGTTGTAGCGGATGTTTTGTATCTATAGCAGTCCCCCTCTATTACACCGCCACCATGTCCGCTGTAATAGGCCATAGAAGGCCGCTGTTACAGCCTTATTCTGTTGTAATGACCACAGATCAGAATGATTATGGAAGAGAAGCTAAAAATATATAGTGTTTCTAATTACTAGATACATCATTTGTTGTTGCTTGTTGGTTTTCATGATTGCTAAAAGAGAGTTCCTATAACAACAGACTGAACCAAAGTCTGAAATATCAAAATCTACTACAAGAAGATCTGAAAAGGTACATAAATCATTTAAACCTAATCTTAAATCATTAAAGTCATGTTGGAGGAAATAAAAGGAAGATTGTATTATTGATTTGAATTGTTACTAGAAATAACAAATTACATATACTAAAAGATTAATAAATATGGAGCACCTCAGAATTGAAGAAAATAAGAAATAAATTGAAAGAAGCCCACTGCACATCTAGTGATAGAGGCATAGAGCATTGTGAAGGTACTGTAGAGAGGTTGAGGGAGAATAAATAATGATAAATAAATAAGAAGGAAAATTAAATATGATATTAATATAATCTGAGCTACAATATATAGAAAGAAATGTTAAATGTAGAATAATCTGAGCTGTCAGAGTTGCTAACATTGTTAAGAGTTGATCCAAAATAGATTTGTATATTTAGAATTTAGTTTTTAGTTTTAAAGCATGTAAGGAATTAGTGGGTAACGATTTCTGAATTTAGGTTCTAAAAATATATTGGCTAGTAATTGTAATAGGATTAGCATTTAGAAAAGCTATCTAGGAAATCTAAGTATAGATCTTTATCGGATATAAAAGAAGATGTATTTTGTATCGTGAATTAGCAAGAAGTGAATGAAAGGTTATGTTTGAGCAAGTGAAACTCCTTTTTTCATTGTATCTAGTAGCTACTAGCAGTGCATTATTTTCCAACAAACATTACTATCCAAATCATTGTCGTTTACAGGGTGACTTGTAAAATACCTAACACCAGACTGTTATAACTTCGTAATTTTCCTATTTTTAAATATGTTAAAAAGGAGGAAAAACAGAAGTAATGTGATCAAATACAGAAAATTAATTGCAGCATCCGTTGCTCTGTTGTAAATAACTAAATATCCCAGATTTTATTTTCACTATCCAATAGAATCCCATTATGGGTCAAATCAATTCATTTTTCTTATAATTTACATATTCAGTTTAGTGTCATTTCATTCTTGATATGGTGAGGAATTCCCTCTGATCCTTGACGTCAATCAATGCAAATAATTTGGACGTTACAAATCAAACTATCAATAGACTCGAGCTACTTTTCTGTATAAACGGGCATATGAGGGTAATTATTTAAATATTTTTATTTTAATGTTTTTCAAGACTTTCTGACTAGTTGGAATTTATTTTATGCAGAGCCAACTAATGCAGGATTCAATAACTGATCTCCAACGCAAGGTATACTGCAATATGCTCCACAAAAAAATGAAAATTAACCCATAAAGGTTTTTTTTATATTCATCTGATTTTCTTAGACCCTTCATTGATAACCAGATGGTTGTTATCCTGAAATTTATACATTTGCACTCTGCTCTTGTATCAGTTGTCGGTGCGATTTAGTTTGCAATTTGCTGGTTCTTGATCAAGTCCTAATGGAAACTCTCTCAATCAATTTATAATGTGCTGGCGGCAGCCCTTGGAACTTTGACATTATGTTTAAATTGATGATCTTGGTGTAATTTCAGGGACACATGCCTATAATCAATGTATAGGAGTAGAAGTTTGTCTTGAGAGGGACATTCTACATAACTTGGCTGACATATTGTTTAAATTACAGGAGAGATTATTACAGGAAGAAAACAAGAATCTGCAGAAGGATGTAAGTTTCTGGTTCTTTTGAAAATTAATGTATCTAGAAAGTGGAAATGATATATCACCTAAAAGTAAATTATGAAAAGGGAATCATTAATTGAGTAATGTGATTGTGATGCAGTTAGCAGATAAGAAAAAGGTGGTGACACAACAGGGACACTGGGAACAACATCAACAACAGCACCAACAACACCATCATCAGCAGCAGCCTCAACCTCAGGCTCAGCTGCATCCTCAGTGCCACCAGCAACAAAGCAATTCTACGTCACCTGGCTTTCTCACCCTTCCTTTGGATATTAGGTACGTGGTCGACATATCTCCTATTGAAGCTTCTTCTTTTCTTTATTTTACGTACCTACAAAACAAATTTTCTTTGTCTATATCGCCCAATATCTTGTTGCATGGTAATCATATAATTATATTTTAAAAGAATCATACCAATGATTGTTTAAAATAACTATATGTTGACAATGCTACAAGCTATTTCAGTCTCTAATTATGTACGGATGCTAAACACCTCACTTTCCAGATTCACATCTTTTTTGTTTTATGAATGTATCTATGTTTGGTTTTTCCTTGGGGTGGGGTGAGTATGTTGGAGCCAAAATTGTTTACTGCTATGCATATGAAAATACAACATCCATACCTGCAAGCATGGTTTGCTAAATCCTTATTTTTTTTTCTTCAAAGATACTCATTGCACATCGATAGTACAATAACAACAAAGATACTCATTGTTTAAATAGTTTATTAAACAAACATTGAACATCGATGTCCTAGTTGAAATGTTTTAATTCTCGTATAAATAGTTTTAGTCTTGTTGGTGAGTACATGTTAATTATAAATTAACGTAGCGGATATTCTTTTTCTAGAATAAGTAGTAAATAAAACATTTATATCAATTAAATGCAGCGCCTATCAAGGCACAACAAGAGGAGAGGTACGGGCAGCCCAAGCCCAAGCCCAAGCCCAAGTTCCAGTGGGCCTACCACCATGGATGGTACGTCACCCCCATCTCAGTGGCTAGATGAGACTAGCATGACATGCAACGATCAATTCTCTTTTGGTCTTAGTATCGAGTCGTGTACTATGTTGTCTGCTATAAGCCTCTTCATATAATTGCTTGACGGCCTTTTTGCCCTTTTTTTACCACAACTAAGTATCGATGCAAGGACTATTGTTGGAAACTGGCAGTTATGCTTATAATTAAGTATATCTCTGCTTACCTATTTGTGTAATTTATAATTGTAACACCTGACATTACTCTCTTCATCCAAGAATCACAGTGATTCTCTGTAATGATAATAATTTGAATGTGAAAGCGCAAAATAGTTTCAACCAAAAAATAGTACAACAACAACAACAACAACAAATATACTATTTTTCTACATATTATGTAGAACTACAGAAATGCTTTAAGAGAAGAAAGCCTGCTTTTGTTAAAAAAAAAGAGTTATTTAAACAAAAAAGAAAAACAAAGACAACGCACTGATAAATACCAGCATCTCCCCTGGCAAATGTTAGAAGGCGAGTTTACATATAAAAGTATCTTTTCCTTCAGTTCGTCAACATTCTTTCAGAATTGTTAAAAAAAAGAAAAGAGCTTCCACATGTCCAATCATCTCATGGAAGTATTTAATGATTTATACTTGCATAACAATCCTTGAGAACAACGACCGCCAAAAGTAATGGACAACAAGGCGCATATCCAGAACCAATACTACTAAACAACTCATACTATGAAAAAACACCAGTAAAAAGTTAGCTCCTGCTAAAGACTAATGTACCAAATATTCTGATCTCCTATGGAAAGCTAAATGACTATAATTTTCTAAATAATATATATCACTAAACAATAACTACGCAGCTGGTAGGAGCTTCTCCTTCACACGAGATATGAACTTAAATGTCTCTTCAGCTCTAACCTGCTGACGTACATCGCTCGCCTGAACTCTGTCTGGGTGAAATTTCAAAACTGCTTGCTTATATGCTGATTTTACCTAACACAATGTAACATCTAATTTTAGCAGCTTACAACTTGCTGTTTTCAGTATGCAAGTACAATAGATGTCAAACAAAGCCAACTACCTGGTTAGGCGAGGGGAAAATGCCACCTCCAACAGGGATGCCTAAACCACGCAAAATGGATGCCATGTCTCTGTGTGTCTTCTCCATCCTTTCTAGGTCCTTCCTCACTTCTGAACGAAGCTCTTCCTTCAGGCTCAATGTTTCTTCGTTCTGCAATATAGTTAAAAGAACTGAACAAGAGTGTCGCATATATAATGGCTGCATGAAGAGAGAGAGAGAGAGACAGAAGAGAATAGGTACCTTCTTCTGGTTCTCTCGCATCTCTTCCAGGCGTTGTTTTTGCCGCTTTTCCATGTCAAGTAAACGCAAGGTTTCAGCCTTTTTCCTCTTCTTCAACCTCTGTGCTTCTTCAGCCTGACATAACATTTAAAAATGATTAAATGATGGACTCAGTGTAATGAAAAGAAACAAGAAAATACTTGAAAATAAAATAACAACCATATTGAATCATTAATTATTTGCCATGTGAAGATCCAAAAGAAGCCAATGATGTCACAATATTTTTGTCCGAGTAATGTATAGCAAATCTTGTGTAAAAGTGTTTACAACATCCAGGTAAATGAACGTTCAAAAGCAATGGAGAGATAAAATATTCTCACACATTAATTCAACTTAACAGATTCATATATTTGGACAGGAAACTTATATTAAATGGTGCTTTTTAATCATAAAACCTTCCTTATATTCTAACCTAACTGTCATTACGGCTAGTGTAGTCAACTAAACCGGCAGTTCTAGGTGCTTGACAACCTATGGGGCATAAACCACAAGTTATTATTAGTTCAATAATCAATTGCTCCCCAGATGTATGAATTAATGTCTGTAATTTGTTAAACGCATGTGTAAGGACAAAAGCGACCTGAATGCGTAGCTGTTTTTGTCTGGATGCCCACTCTTCCTCAGCAGCACGTCTGTACTCGTCAGACGCCTTGTGCTTTTCTCGATCTGCAACCAAACATTCATAATGCTCAGGCTCAGTGTTAGCCTCAAGCACAGAGACCAAAGCACTATCCTCCCCAGTCCTCTCTCCATGCATATTTGCCTCAGAAGCTATGTCACTACTTTGCATGAGAGATGGTTCAATATATATGCTTGGCGCGCCCTTCTCATTCCCCTTGCCACTCATCTCATTTTCCATATCCATAGAAGCTTCTTTGACATTCACATCTTCAACATTCATCTTCTCCAGTGACCTACTACCATTATCTGTTTCTTTGGTACTCTCATCTTCCGCCAGTTTCTTTGAAGACCTAACACCATTATCTGCCTCCTTGGCAATCTCCTCTCCCACTGCCTTCTCCTCTGAAGAACTAATATCATCACCAGAAAAAACACTCTTTCCTTTTCTAGAAGAACAGCGTCTAATAATAAAAAAGGGAGGAACTCTCTCTCTAATTTCCTCCTGATGCATGCCAGGAACAAAGCTCCTGTACTCTTGCTCGTACCAAGGCTGATGCTTCGCAGAGACTTTTTCTTTTGATGAGTTCCCACTTGAATCAGCATTTGGCACACTAAAAGCAGCACCATCTTCATGAGGACAAACCTTATTTCTCACACTGTAACTTACACCAAAGAAATTATTAAAACTATTAACAAACGACGACTTATTCAAATGACACTCCACATTCTCACAAGGGGTGGATTGAACTCTGTCTGGTGGTACTGTTTTCCTCGAATGGGCTCGCTCCCACTCTTGGCGTATACTTCCAGAAGAGTCATCTAAAATCTCACAATCAGAATCCTCACCGTCTGAAGACCCTACTCCAGAACTATCTTTAGATCCAGATGTACCAGTTGCAAGAGATTCATTCTCTGATGTACAATCTAGACCGTACCTATTTCTAGGACGACCATACTGCTTTCCAGATGTTTCGGAACGGGAGTCAGTACCGCTTTCGTCACTGTCATCGTCATCTATACTAATTACACAATTGGGAGAACTAGTTGCTTCTTTTCTGACAAATTTTGAGCCCTGGTGAGAGGGCCCGGGCGAGTCGATAATCACAACATCAGCATCTCCACTGTCCAAATCAATTATTTCAACATTCTGAGCATTATCCTTGGATCGGCACCTTCCAGGGTTTGCACTCCTAGACGGCATGTTCTTTTGCAATTTACCCCTTGACATGTTCAAGAATCCCACGTTTCGGCATGTAAAGATAAATCATTACAAGGAAGCAATGTCAGGAAAAGTCTGGAGCTTTATCAGATAAACCTACACAAAACGATATAAGAAAACATAAGAGAGATTAGACAACGAGAAATAGAGTAAAGAAATAAATCAGACTAAAATTTGAAAAGGCTAAACCCTGACTCAAAACGTAGCTCCACTACCAAAAAGGGAGAAAGAAAATGAAACATCAACCCATGAAATTGTTCATATAGAGGTAAATAGAACAGTAATCGTCCAACCAGAAAAATCTAATTTGAAATTGAATCAGAAAAGGTTGAAATAAAAAGGGGAGAAAATTAGGGTTTGCGATAGACTATGCGAAAAAAGAACAATACCTAGTTGCAAGGGGCTACGAATCCAGAGATGTTAAAAGAAGGTAGCAAATCGCCTCTTTTCTGAGACTATCGTCTATCAGCCTTCTAAATCCGCTTCTGACGCCGTCTCTGCGCTCCCGTGTGTAAAATTGAGAAAGGAGAGAAATAGGAAGAGAGAGCGATGTAAGAGGAAACTGTCAGAGCCGGAGAGGAAATTGCACAATAATAAATTTTGGAGCAGCTAAATAAAAAATTCACCGGCAAAACGGGTCTGAATAGCTCATAGATCCGGCTTCGCAAAGTCCGCGTATAGCATCCGAGTCCGAATTGACTATCTTTTTATGGACTTCCCAGCTTCCCTGTTAGTTGTTGATCCAAGCCTAAGGGCATTGAATTTCAAAAAAAAAAAAAGTTGGAGATGCGAAAATACGTAAGGTAGGATAAATATAACGCGTGATGACATGTCGGACGAGAGCTTGACGAAATTGGTAACATTACAATATTTTAGATTATGCTGTGCCAGGGTCAGTGATTTGACAACGGCCGGATCAGTTCAAACTCCTTTGGTCCAACGAATTGGTTGGTCTACGGGTCGGTCGGATCGGATTTTCACGAGTTCAAATTTTGTAGGCCGGTCGCAATCCGTCTAAGACTCGTGGATCGGCAGACTGGTGAGTTTGAGGCGGATTCGGAAAGGACCGATCCGGATTGAGTTAACGGGTTGCATGAGTTTTTTAATTTTTTTAATTTAATCGATTATTTCTGAGTTATACCTCGATTATTTCTGAGTTATTCTCGGGTTATTCCCGAATGGGGACAAATTTTGCACGGTTTTGGATGGGTTTCAGCAAATTTTGGCGGGTTTCGACAGATTTGGGATGGGTTTTGGACGAGTTGGGTCGATCCGAGTCGGTCCAATATCAGGCCGAATTTGAGTCAGGTTTTTTCAAAAAAATTGGCCGCAATCCGTCTTTGACCCCTGACTTTTTTTGACGAATCTGCATGAATTGGACCTCGGATCGAGCCGGACCAAATCGCGATATCGGATTTTCCGAGCCGAGTCGGACCCAGCCGAATTTTGTCTAATCTCTGGCGAGGGTAAGGAAGAATATTTGATGGTTGATACGAATGGATGTGTAAAATAATATTGATTATATGTCAGATTCGGATAATGATTAGTATGCTAGAATAATAATGATAGATTAATAGCTAATATGAAAGTTTTCTTTTTTCAATCAATTGTTCATTATTTATTCACTTTTTTGCTCCAAACAGATGTATTTCGTGTGAGTGCGTTTATATTGAGAGGGTAGCGATGTAGTAGATTTAAAATAAGAAACAAATGACAGTCAATTAGAATAATAAATCCTATTTATAAAACAATAAGAGAAACTGAACACAAAAAATTGATGGAATTTCTATCAAATATGTTTGATTATTGTATATACCATATGAGTAGTAGTGAGGCATCTTATACAGAACAGGAGAATATATTTAATTTAGAATAATACAAGTTATTATTGAGGGATAGAATAAGATTGTAATCATAAAGAGTTTTACATATGAAGATAGTTAATTGAAATATTAGATGTTTAAGTCTGCCTGAGAAAAGATCTATTTTGAAAGAAGTAATTCTAAAAGAGCATATACAAATAATAGGTATTCAGAAAACAAAGAAGAAAAAGTATACTACAAGATTTTTAAATTCTATAAATTTTACATTTTCATGGAATTCAATACCCTCAAAGGGAGCATCAGGGGTCTGTTAATGGGTATAAATGAGAATTATTTTCAAATTATTAATTGGGTATATGGAGTTAATACTTTAACAGCTATATTATTAAATAAATCTGATAATATCATGTGAGCATGCACTACCATCTATTGTCCAGTTTTGGCAAACTTAAAGGATCAATTTTGGAGTGAATTAAATCTAATAGGAACTATATGGCAACTACCATGGATAATTGGGGGAGATTTTAACACAATTAGACTAAGAGCAGAAAAAAGGATATTTATTTTGATCAGAATAATATGGATAGATTTAATAAGTGGATAGATGACCATAATTTGATGGACTACAAATGCACTAATAAACAATATACTTGGGCAAGAGGGCGCAGTGTCCAGTAAGCATGTTTGGATAGATATATTATCAATAATGAATGGAATTTCAAATATCCAAATACATTTACATATGCTTTACCAAGGCAAGTATCAGATCATAACCCAATTACACGAGAATTTGGAACTGCCGCACTACCAGAGTTTCTAATTTTAAATTTGAGAAGATTGGATAAATATTGAAGGGTTCAATAACAGGATAATAACTTGGTGGTTACCAATGGGGAATCATGAAGATAAGGCTAAACTTTGAAAATATAATATTAATAATCTAAGGAAAAAATTAAGGGGTGGAATGCAAATTTGAATAAAGAAACAAGAGATAAGAAGAAAAGATTAGTACAACAGCTAGATCAATATGAGATTCTATTAGAGGATAGAAGTTTACAAGATGATGAAGTGAATGAAGTATATAATATCAAGACTGAATTATTACAAATACATAATAATGAGTGTATATATTGACAACAAAAGGCAAAAGTTAAATGGTTACAAGATGGAGATGCCAAACACAATTTTTCCATAAAATTGCATCATACCAACAACACACAAATCACATTAATTCAATAATAATAGATGATGAGCAAATATCTAATGATATAGAAATTGAAAAAATTGCTTTTCAACACTTTAGAGATATATTGGGAAAATATAAATTTTCAGAAGCAACATTGGATGGGATTGTATGGAGAAATGAAGAAAAAGTGACAGATGAGGAAAATCATATATTAACACAGGAATTTACAATAGAGGAAATAAAAGTAGTATTCCAAATGAATCCTAATAAGGCTCTAGGGCCTGATGGATTTCCTATGCTCTTTTATCAACATTTCTTGAAGTAATAAAGTATGACTAATTGGGAATGTTTATAGACTTTTACCATAATAATCTAGATATATCTCAATTAAATAGAGCTCTTATTTGTTTAATACCATAATAATCTAGACTTTTACCCAGTGTGAAAAATTAAACAAACTTGTTAATCAAATGAAGCACCGATCTCTTGAAAAAATGGATGGCTCTGATGGAGCGACTGTGATGCGGTTGAAAAATAGGCAGCTGCGGATCCCTCCTCATATATATATATATAGAGCATGGCTAAAATAATATGCATAGTACACCCCATTTTGTACTATGCATATAGATATAAGTCATTAAATTGAGATTTAAGTTGCTCAATAAATTCTTCATATGAAAATATTGTAGGAAATTAAATTTCGTGATTTTTGGAGCTTTCTAGCTATTTTTTAAATATTTTTTAAAAACAGTCCAGATTTAATACTACAAAAGTGCCATTTCTGAGCTGTTTTTAAAAAATATTTAAAAAATAGCAACAAAGCTCTAAAAATCACGAAATTTTATTTCCTACAATATTTTGATATGAAGAATTTATTGAGCAACTTAAATATCAATTTAATGACCAAATTAAATACAAATGGGCGCATAGTACGTTAGCCATGCTCTATATATATATATATATATATATATATATGAGGAGGGATCCGTAGCCGCCAAACTTCCAACCGATCCATGGTAGCAAATGTAAATGACCGATCCGGACCATTGAAAACATTCTCTATGTTAATATAGACATGGAAACCAAATTTTACATTTTTTTAAATTTTTTTACTATTTTATCGGATGAATTGAAATTTTATTTATCTAACGATTTACAAACATCCAATTTTCAACACTTCCGATAAAATAGTAAAAAAATTCCAAAAATTATAAATTTTGTCTCGAACTCTACATAAATATGGAGAATGTTTTCAACGGTCTGGATCGACGATTTACACTTGATATGATGGAGCGGTTGCGAGCGGCTACGAAATTGATGGCGGCTACGGATCTCTCCTCTATATATATATAAGCATCAAATTGGATTTATACAATTAATATCTATGCATCATTGCATTGACTATAAATATAAAATGAAATCAACAAAAGCACACTCAAACCCAATCAATTATAATAAGAAAAACTCTCTTACACAAATAATTGAACAAAGCAGTTGCAAATTACCAAACTAACCACCGATGTTTTGAAAGACCTGATTTCCGTGTCCTCTTAAACTACTACAAATTTTGAGTTTTATTTCGGACTGTCATTTCATTTCGGACGACTGTGATGAAGTGCAAGTAGGTATTAAATTTAGAGCAGTACAGACTACTGAGACTGCGCTGAACTTTCCGATTCTGCCAAATAGATCGGCAACTACAAAATTGAGTTAGCTAGGTGATGTGAATCCCCAAAATGGCTCCCCAAATTTTTTTTCCTAAATCTCTCTTAGTCTTTGGCCTCTTTTGTTTCGTTTTACTTGCTTTTTTTTTGTTCTGATGACTAGATTTTCTTTTATTTTCTCACTGGTAAATACAGGAAAGTTCGGACAGTAACAGATAAATAAATAAATAAATTTATAAAAGATAGTGCAAGCACATGAATTACTCTTTTTTGCACATCTTTAAAACAAGAAATTGAAATGATTTATTTCTAATGTAAGTGAAGTTTAATTAATACTTCAGAAGTGAAAAAGTAAGCCTCAATTTATGTCAACAAAAAGAGTTTAAGAAGCAGTCTGAAGAAATTAAATTAGGCCACTAAACTTAAATCTACCAAGCATACAATTCCTGCTTCTAGAATTGCAAAGAACTGATGATCATATTTACAAGTCCTATAAATTACAAGACAAGCACAACGGTGGTTGGCAACGCCCTATATATACAGAACCGTATATTTATATACCAAACAATTTCTACAATATTTACAACTAGTAAGATCTGCCATCAGCTTTCTTCTGCACCCGATGTCAGGAACCAAGCATTAGGCTGCTTACAAGTACATGCTAACCCCAATTTCTAGTAACCAGTTTGCACAACTGATCACAAACCAGGACAGCTGAAGTTTAAAGACATTGCCCGGAACAATTCACCGAAAAGGAAGTTTATGGGAGATAGCTTAGTAGACTTGCTTGTTTGCCCAATTTGGCCTGCAACAAATGAGAAAGACTGTCCGAGTTCCTTTCTGATAGTTTCAATTCTGTTTTGTTCAACTATGTCTCCATTGTTGTCACACAAATAGAAGGTACTGATGGCATTTCCATCTTTTGATGAGATATCTGCTCTGGTAACAGTCAAGCTGTACTCGCGAAAGATGCGGGTCACTTCCTTTAATACCCCAACTCTGTCTGTTGTTGACAGTTCCAGCTTCAAACCCTGCAATTGTATTAGCTTAGCTCTTCATAAATAAGAAATAAAACACAAATAGTTGAACCATACTCATTATTGCTAATAACTAGATCTCTAAAACTCTTACAATTTTTCCAGCTAAATAAGAACAAGAATATTCAATTTTCATCTTAGGTCCATCCTTAAAATACCATAGTGTTGTAAAAAACACAGGTGCTTTTTTGTTTACTAGCTAAGAACTTTAAGAACCAATTAAAGCATGAGACGTGAAAAGTGAAAAACACTTAATGTTAACCACTGTATAGTATCTGGTCACTAATGAGCCCAACAGAAAAATAAAAAAGGCGGGAAGGGGTGAAAGACCTACAGGTTCATATGGCATAGAACAGGTTCATATGGCTTCTATGCATTTCAATTTTCTTTCTCTTTTTATTTTCTTTTTGTGGTAGTAGAACAGTGGGAAAGGGGAAGAAACATAAGAGAAGTATTTGACATAGGAGCATCATATAAAAAATAAAATAAATGTTCCTCTGAAG
Organism: Eleocharis quinqueflora; assembly: GCA_964058865.1. Classification (NCBI taxonomy): domain Eukaryota; kingdom Viridiplantae; phylum Streptophyta; class Magnoliopsida; order Poales; family Cyperaceae; genus Eleocharis; species Eleocharis quinqueflora. The sequence goes on from CAXKVX010000549.1 coordinate 553,358, forward strand.
AACTATCTTGCCATCGATGTATGATGATGCCTGCAGAAAAGGCCTCTGTTTACTTTTATGGTGTGTACTTCCATCAAAAAAGTAACCCGCAATGCACAAGAAACCAGCAACCCACTGTGGATTGTCCTTGTAAGAACCCTATGACCACATAACCCGTGACATAAAATTCACAAAACAGACCCACCAAAGCATGCATAGTGCCTAAACCCATAGAGATTTGATTTGAAGAAGATGATCCGCCCCCCAACAAGACCCACTAAATGGGCTGGGTTCAAAGTGTGGTTGTAGATGATCTACAAGGGAAGAATAGAAGAGAAAGGTCGAGGAATTCTCATGCGAATGAGAGAGAGGAGAGAGGTGTAGAGAAAGAGGGACAAAAGAAGAAGACATGGATATTGGAGATCTGGCCGACCTAGAAGGTCATAGTTCAGATCTAAAGCTAGTGGATGGTCAAATCAGAAATAATAAAAAAAACCTAAAATGTGCAAATGGGCAGTAGAAGAAGAAACTTGCCTATTGATGCAGTGGTTGGACCCTCAACTTGACGGCAATTACCAGAGTAGTGAGACAAGAAGAGAAAGGAAAGTTGTTGCTTGTATTCGAAAGGTGGAAGGAATGAGATCCGGGTTTTAGAGAGGGGAAGAGAATGGCAAAAGGGGGCAGTGGGGGACGACCAGCGGCAGCCTCCACCGTCATCTGAGAATTTCAGAATTTAATTGAATCTTTGTTGTTTAGAGATAGAGAACTTTCTTTGCTAGAACATGGATAATCTGGAAGGAGCACAACCAGTGGGTGTTTCAGTGTGTTGATACTCAACTGCATGCGCTGTTTTGGAGGGTTATAACTGATGTTAGACAGTACCGTAAATACTTCTAATCTGCTAATCCTGCTTGCTGCACTCACACAAAGTTCTATGGCCAGTGTCCAGATTTGGCTGTCTAGTTTTCTGTAATAGCTCTATCAGATTTTGTTGTTTTTGTTTTTCTCTAGTAATCAGGTTTGAATTGTAATAAAACTGTTTTAGTTAATATAAACCTTGGAAACTTCTGTCAAGTTATTGAGAGAGAGAGAGAGAGAGAGAGACTTCAAAATTCCAGAGAACTACATTGATTGAAACAAAAAAATATTAATGACAGAAAAAAAGACAAGACAAATGGTAACAGATAGCAACAACAACAGCAACAAAGCCTTTTGTCCCAAACAAGTTGGGATAGGCTAGAAATGAAGCCCATATTGAATTTCATTTCCATAAGATTGGCTGAATTTTTATGTTGGCTCGCAAAGCCTATCACAACCCTCCTTTCCGGGCTTGGTAACAGAGAGCAGCTAACTGAAAAGGAGTATATAAATTTGGGATTACAAGAACAACTTAGGGTCTGCTTTACCTCAGATACTCTACGCTCAATAGCTGCTTTGAGCTGGTGAATTACGCGCTCTTTATCTTCATCCTTGACTCTAGAACCATCAACATTTCTTATATAAAATTCCTGCAAAGAAATAATCGTAACCCCATTAAACCCATTACTTTATCTTTTCTTTAAACATCAAATCAGCCAAATCAATCAATAAGTTAGAGTGATACCTGATATGCCTCAGAATTTTCAACAGCTACGTTGCCATGGAAAATGACATACTTCATATCTGTCAAGCTGCACACAGTGTCAAACAAAAGCTTCGGACGGTCTTTACACCTGATAGTAACAACCGAGTAGTCCTCGTCATTCCAATTTGTAATTGTCACAAAAGGCCTCCTAGTTTTGCCTCCTGCGACATCCTGACTGTCAATTTCAAAATCTTCATCATCAAACATCAGCTTGTGGAGCCTTCTCTCCATATTTTTGGTGCACCCCACAGAAAAAACATCAGTCTTGGCCCCTCTAGAAAGGTTACTCCCCTTGAGCATATTGTAGAGGCGTTGTTTTATCAAGTCAAGTTTAGCAGCATCCTTGACAGGGGAGTTGGTAGATTGGTCAGTAAGATGAAGGATACCGGCGGCACGGGTGTTGTGTGTCCACATCTCGACATTGACCAGGTTGCACCCCAGATCGGACAACACTGCACTCACATCAGAAAGTAATCCTGGCCTGTCGTCGCCAGTTAGCTCTATCACTGTGTAGTCTGTTGAAGTAGCTACCTCTACTGATCTTCGCTTCGATGGTACATATGATGTATCTGCACCTAATGACTTTTAGATTTTCAGGTAGGTTAGACCAGTATTGTCATAAAACCAAGTTGTTTTCTGTTTCCATTCAATTTTTGTGAAGTAATATCAAAGTTAGTAACCTTGCGGATGTGGCCTTCAAGCTTATCAATAGTCACTTTGTCACTTAGCTTGTTGCCATCCTTGTCCGTTACATTGAAAACTGGTGTTAAAAAAAAGAAAATATTTTTAATTAATTTAGTTCTTGTAGACAATTTCTAAAGAAGAGTAGAACTTTATAAAGTACCATCCATGAACCATCCTCCATCTTGGGTAATGTAACATTTAGTAACGACAAGATTCAGATCAGTTAGCACTTGAACTACATCCAGAAGAATCCCATTTTTATTTGCTTTGCTGTCAACCTACCAATAGGAAAAGGCAACATCATCAATAGATGAACTGCTTTTGTTGAATAGAATAAGCAAATTCTTGTTTTGAAAGAAAATAATCACATATAATTTTAGTCCTTTCGGATTCTTGCACCAAGCAGCATACCAGCACAGGCATGACATTAGTTTAATTGATTTGAGCATTTCGCATATTTTCCAAAGGAAGTATGCTCGTGAAGGAGCACAAGCTTGGAACATTTTCTTTTATGCTGGTACACGCACAGAAGTATGGTAGGGTCCTGATTCAATGAGCTGGTACAGGTGACATGGTGATACTAGCCTACTGCTCTACCTAGTTATTTTGTTGATTGTGAAGGCTACAAGGACCGAGAAGCAAGTAAAAAACATACCTCAATAACTGTTGCATTCGGGCATGATTTATTATCTACTTCAACCCTGAATTGGAAAGAATTAGGACCAGAAAACATTTAAAAACAAACTTATAAATGAGTTTGTTATATACTTCTTTTTTTAATGAGTTCATTGCATACTAAAAGAGTGAATGTACGGGATAGTACCTAGGTGGATTCATCTTCTGGACAAATGCTTCATAGTCATCATCACTATCACTATCATATGTAGGAAATTCACCTGTACCAAATTTGAAGGGCATTCAGTAATTCTGGTTAGCAACAACAAAGCACTAAAATCAATTATGAGAAAATAACATATGAGTTCATAGATAAATAACTACCGAAGTAGTTCTGCAAAGAGAATTAAATTTATCAGAAGTAATTATGCAGCAGCTATCATGCCTCTAAGAGCTAAGTCAAAATTGAAAAACCCAATTAGTCTCTTTGTTATTTTGTTCTTTTATCCAAAGGGAGAAATAGTAGTAAACTTACTGTTAAAAAGTCAGAGGGCAACAGTCATGGAATGATGGGAACATAAAAAAGTTCTAATTTAAATTATAGCTTATCAGAACTTATATTACATAACAACTTTTATAATTTCCTTTTATATTTCGAGCCCCTTCTGAAAAACAAAAAGTCATAATTTGGTGTTTATTTTCGATTAAAAAGTCTGGATCGAGAAAAGCCAGACCTGCTTTTGTAAATAAGAGCAGCAGATACTGATCCCATCTATGCTAACTTTACTTGTACCTTTATTTCTCTTTTCAAAACAAATTGTATGGATAAAACTTAAATTACTCAGTTATTTTATTTTTGTTTTTGAGGAATACTCAGTTAAAAGTGCCTAGGAACTTATCAATACGTGTAATTAAAAAGAAAACTCTAAATAATTCACGAAGAAAATTTGGGGGGAGACGAAGATACCCATAGTAGCTTTAGCTGTAGTGTGTATCAATCTGCAACAAATAGTGAAACTGAGGCCCTTATCACACCACCTGAGGGAAGAAATAAACGCGCGCGCGCGAGAGAGAGAGAGAGAGAGAGACGATGATACGAGAGATCGTTGGATAAAGGAATGGAAACAGAAGCTGAGAATACAGCGTTACAGAATCGGGAACGAACCGAAGTTTGTGAAGAGCTCTCCACTGCCTTTTAACACGCGTGAATGCAAAGAAAGAGACTCCTACCTTCTTTTTTTTGACCTTTTTTATTTTCTTTTATTTACTATTTGTTTTTTTCAGTTTAAACTTTAAACTGCCTTTTTGGCTTCTTTGCTCTGGAAACAATTTTTTTTATTTGTACAAAGAGGTAAAAGGCAAGGTTGTTGGCTTGTTGCCGAGCCGCCTTGGTTAGTAGCTTGGTCTACTTGTTTTTTGTTTGCTCGTCACTTCGTCAGTCGTCGCTGTCACCGACTCACTGGAGCACAATCAGACCACCTAGTTGCATTAGGCTCACCATGTCAGCGATGAGCCGATGAGCCTCTTCTCATCCTTAAATTTTTACCGTGTCCGTGTCCGTGTCCGTGTCAGATTTGCCTGGATTATTTGTTTCCTTGCGTCTAAAGATTTGCTCCACATTCTTCGCCATTCTAACAAATTGTTTGCCAAAGCTAAAAAGTGATGCTTATTAGTTAACTGTTTTTGAAAAAAAACTCAAATTAAACTTATTTTATACAAATTGAAAATAATCGAATTGTAAATAAAAAAATCTTATCATAATGCAATTTAGTAATGTTAACCTTTAATGTCTTTTTTAAATAAATATTAACATTGATAAAACAACGATTAGAAATATGTTTGGATGCAACAAATTAGCACTAACCTAGGAATTGTAGCGCTATTCTCCATGGAAGAATCATTCAAAATCAAACTATTTTCATGTGTTTTTTCAGAAGAAATGGAATTCTTATTTTTTTCCTTCAATAAATATTTGTTTCCTCAAACATGTGAAGAATAGCAATGCAGAAACAAAGGGGACCATGGATGAAAAAAATTACAGGAATAAAAATTTTCAGATTATAAGAGTCTGATTTTATTTTAAAAGCCAATAATTTTCTTTCCTTTTACAGAGTCTTGGAATTAAATATGCCGAAATTATCAGAGCATCCTCCATCTCTGAATTTTTTGAAATTTCTAAATTATTGCCACATCAATTTTAGAAATTTAATTTTTCTTTAGTTTCTAAACTCTCCATCCCTAAAACTGAAAAGTTAGAGTTTCTAAATTGCCACGTCAGCAAATATTACCAATGTTATGGGAGATCGATCAATTTTAACCAATGATTAAGCCATGTCATAGTTTATAAACTCTAAAACATAGTTGCTAAATAATAAACTCTTGAAAAAAATTTCTAAATAAGAAACTCATCTACATCCCTGAAACTCGTTTAGAAACTGTCACGTCAGATTAGAAACTCCTAGAGTTTCAGGGATAGAGATGCTCTCAGGCTTGGTATTTTGATGAATCTTTTGTACTTAAACCCAAAAGATTATGTATTTTGATCTATCAAAAAAATAGAACTTCATTCTTTTAAGTTAACAATAAATTTTGTTCACCATTTAATCTATTTTTGTGTTAAATATTTTTATAAGAATACTAAATTGAAATAAAAAGCTATGATGGTATCATGCTACACTAACATGTTTATAATAAGAGTAAAAAAAATAAAGAAATAATAACAAATGATAATTATTCGACAAAATTATGTAACAAGAAATATGGTATAGGATATTTGCCATATTACATCTTAATGTGTTTTCTCAACAAAAAAAAAAAAAATCTTCTATGAAGAAAATTATAATAGAAATTTGAAGCAACAAAATTTCAAATAAAAACTGAAATTGGAAGCAACAAAAAACAATTTTGAAATACTGAGAAATTTGAAGCAACGAGATTTTGAATAAAATATGTGAAATTTGAAACAACAAAAAACTATTTTGAAATACTGTGAAATTTGAAGCAACAAGATTTTTCCTAATTACAATTTGTCCCGGTAAAACAGGATAAACCATTCATCTTAATATTGTTAATTTGTTTTGAAATAAGAATTTGTGTCTGATTAAAGTTGAATCACAAGTTGAAATAAAAAAAATCACATGCGTGCCATGCTTACGTCCTAATGCAGACAATCAGATTTTGAATATTATTTTTGAAGTTCCAAATTTGATATTATTTTTGCATACCAGCATTTTTTTTTTTGAGGTGTAAGAGGAGATAGCAACAACTTCTGAGAAAAAATAATTAGGTTTGATTTAATTATTTTTTCCCCACTAATTTACAAAGAGTTAGGAAGTAGAATGAGAAAGATACCCTAACCCATTCCTTTCAAAAATACCACCAAACTGTTATGTAATTTTTTTCTCACAAATCTAAAAAAACTCAGATCTAAATTCTGAATTTAGATATTCAGAAAAAAAAAAGATTTCTTTTTTCCAATCCAATGAAAATATTTTTTTATTTTTTTGGCAAAAATTCAACATATATCTATCTGATTATTCATTATAAAACACAACGAAAAAAAATCTTTCATCCAAGTAATTTAATTAGAAAAATTCCATTTTATTATAGATAATGGCACTTATTTTATTTTCTTAAAAATGGATAAAACAATATCCATGAAAATATTGAGATAAGATAATTTGCACTCTCTCAATCGATAATGAAAAAACAAAATCAAGATAAATATCAATTTCTATGATCGATAAATTAAATAAAATAAAAAGACAGATTGAAAGAAAGAGTTCTCGTGATTCAGAATCGAAATAAAACAAATTCGAGTTTGAAACATGAAATAACTTGTAGCTGTAGAACACATGACGCAATACAGATAACAAATAAATAAGCTCAAAGTAAACATTTAGGACTTAACTAACTCAGAATTTGTAGTATAAATACATTTTTTTTTAGAAATAGATGAATGGTATTTGCCCTCAAATATTATTCAAAGTGACCTAGAGTCTCCCAGTGACCTTTGACTTTCACTGGATTTCGAATACGAGACCTCCACTTGAAGCCCGTTGCTCTTTGCCACTAGGCTAAGAGCAATTCTTAGTGTGAATACATCCTTGATTTCATCATGTTAGATTAAGATTCCAACTAATTATGTGGAATATATATTAGCAATCCACCAATGACTCTTATACAAATTAAGAAGATGCTTTAGCTAAGAGTTAGATATATGGGCCCACTGACAGGTACTATATAGTTATTTGCAAATTACCTTGTTGTCAAACAAAGCGTGCAAAAGTGTCTCACTTATGTATGAACAACATGAGTTCGTATCTGCTGTTATTCGTGGAGATAACAAAATTATGTTTTTCTTCGATTCGACCGTCAGATTTCGATGTTGATAAATGAATCATACAGATGAACTGTACGAGATCCGATATATCATATATTTTATCCGTTAGATTGAAAATAGACGATCAGATCAGACAATAACAGAATCCTGTTATCCCCAGAATAACAGCAGATATGAATTCTGAACAACATAGGCAAGTTGCAAACCAGTGTCTCAATTTTCCTCAAAAAAAAAACATAGGCAAGTTACATTGAATTAAACATTTCAGTCAATATCTATATATGTTGCAGTTGAGAAAAGGTTTAGCTTTTTCTCAATGAAAATGAAACTCTATATATTTAAGTATTTAGAAGTGAAAACCAAATTATCTACTGTGCAAAGTCAGCAGACAAAGCTTTTAAATTAAAATATAAAGACTCCTGTAAATTGTGTACGTGTTGCTTATGTATGAGATGCTGACAAATATCTCATAATATTATACAAGCAAATGGATATTAATTTGCTTCTATTAGTTACAAAAAACCAAGAATAAGTAAGGGCATGCATATATAATAATAATAATAATAATAATAATAATAATCATATACTACGTAAATAAGTACTATGGTGGGTGCAAGTGGGAACTATATATATAGTCAAAATATATGCGCATGGTAGTCGATTCAGCATTTGTTAATTCAATTAATATTTCATTAATATTAGGTAAACCCCCAAAAGTGACATTTTATCATTATATACTTTTCTTATTCACCCAAAAAGTACCACAAGTGACCGCCTTTTTATTCTAAGCCCCTTTTTTCTTTCTTTGCTTTTATAATTTTCTGTTTTTATCTGATGGTTAAAGTAATGTTTTTATGTTCATATTAAAAAAATTTAGGAAATCATTTTTTTTTGTGATTTTTAGCTATCTATCTATTATTTAAATATATTTTTAAGACAGTTCTGGAGAAGTCATTTTTAATATTAATCAATATTGATTTAAAAAAATATTTAAAAATTAGATAGAAAGCTCAAGAAATCACGAATTATGATTTCCTAAAAAATTTCAACATGAACAATTTATTGAATAAGATAAATAATTTTTTTAAGATATTAAGTATGTTTTATCTGATGGAACGCACTTTGCGATTGTGGAACCATTGGATCTTTGATCATCATGTTGGCACAAATCTCAAAGCACGATCCAATGACCCACAATCGCAAAGCGCACATTTTGTGGCGCTTTGCAAAGCATAATAGCACAATTATATATATATATATATATATATATATACACACATATACATATATATAGAGAGAGAGAGATATATAGGCTAGGGTGCTCCATGAAGCACCAAACCGCTAATGCTCCACATTGTATCTCAAATTTGAAGATTCCAACGACCGATCTGAACTGTTGAACATGATCTACATATTTAAAACTACTTGGAGATTGAATTTTATATTTTTTTTGAATTTTTTTGCTATTTTTTAGAGAGGTACGAAAATCACAACTTTTGTTGGTTTAGAAACCGTTTGATTAGCAACTTTTCTACCTCTTTAAAAAAATAGCAAACAATTTCAAAAAAATATAAAATTCAATCTCCAAGAATATTTTAATATGTGATCATGTTGAACGGTTCGGATCGGTCGTTGGAATTTTTAAATTGAAAATAATGGATATGGAGCACGAGCGGTTTGGTGCTCCATGGAGCACCCTAGCCTTTCTATATATATATAGAGAGAGAGAGAGAGATAGGCTAGAGTGCTCCATGGAGCACCAAATCGCTCGTTCTCCACATCGTATCTCCAACTTAAAAAATTTCAACAATCGATCCAAACCGTTGAACATGATCTACATATTGAAATTTACTTGGAGATTGAATTTTACATTTTTTAGAATTTTTTTTGCTAATTTTTAGAGAGGTAGGAAAATTGCAACTTTTGTTGGTCCAGAAACCGTTTGATTAGCAACTTTTCTACCTCTTTGAAAAAATAGCAAAAAATGTCAAAAAAATTGTAAAATTCAATCTCCAAGTAGATTTCAATATGTAGATCACGTTCAACTGTTCGGATCGGTCGTTGGAATTTTCAAATTGGATATAACGAATGTGGATCACGAGCGATTTAGTGCTCCATGGAGCACCCTAGCCTCTCTCTCTCTCTCTCTCTATATATATATATATATATACATAGCAAGGCTAAAATAATATGCATAGTGCACTACCTTTCGTACTATGCGGCTATGCATGTTTAAATTGCACAATAAATTGAGATTCAAGTTGCTCAATAAATTCTTCATACCAAAATCTTGTTGGAAATCAAATTTTGTGATTTTTAGAGCTTTCTTGTTATTTTTTAATATTTTTTAAAAACATCTCAGAAATTGCACTTTTCTAGTATTTAATATAGGTTGTTTTAAAAAAACAAGAAAGCTAAAAAAATCACGAAATTTAATTTCCTACAATATTTTGAAGTCAAGCCTTGGTCAAAGCTGTCGGGAAGAAGAAGAAGAAGATAAGGGAGAAAGAAAGTATCTCTTGAGATCCAACGGCCCAAACTAAAAAACCTTGATCAATCAAACGACTCAAATTAAATCTCTCTGTATGTATGTTGCCCAAATTCTTCTAAATTCATGCTCTACATTTTCATATATTTTGATATGTTTTGAGCATTTTGTCTCACTGTAAATTTTAAAAATCAAATAAACATCATTTCTTTTTATTTTCAATAAAATAATAAAATTGACAAATCCCAAAAAAAATGCACAAAGATATATTTTTGTATCCAAAATTCACAAAATCAAAATATAAAAAGATATTTTCTCAAAGATATGTCAAAAATCCAAAATTAAATATTTCCAAACCTTATATTAAAAGCCTTAAACAAAATTTCCATAAATTCAAAAGTGCATAAGTATTTTACCAAAAATATTAAAATTTCCCTTTAACACAAATAAAAGGATATTTTCTAAAAGATATTTAAAAATAAATTTTCATGATATAAATAAAACAAAACTCCTTTTACCATACACATCAAATATTAAAGGAATAAAATCCTTACATATATAAAAATATGTTGTATCAAATAAAAATCTATTTTTATAGGACATAAATGTATAAATAAAACTCCCTATGAATACCTCTCAAATATGTAAATAGAACTTCATAAATTCCAAAAATGTATTTACATAAAAGTGCAAGAAAACCCCTTTTGTGCACAAAGTCTTAAAAATATAAACTAGTCCAAGAATGCATTGAAGCAATTGAGTTGGGTAAATTGAATGACTATTTTTTTTATAGTCTTATTGTATATGTGAGCTGATTTTAATCGTTTGTTTTTTTGTGGAATTAATTTAGCACTGAGTATAAAATACAATATTTTATTTAGTTCTTAACAGACACACAGTCGTGTTTCAAATAAAAATTAGGAAAATATTTCGTAGATATCAATATTGATACTGACTATTAATATCGATGTTGTTATGCATATTTAGTTGAGTTACTATGCACATATTTGAGTTATTATGCATGTTATTTCATGTTATTTTTGTACTAAAAAATTATATGCATGTTAACAAAATAATGTGCATAATAACTCAAATAGCATGCAAAATTATTTCAGTATAAAAAATAATATGCATAACTATTCAGTACAAAAAATAACATGCATAATAACTCAAACAATGTGCATCATAACTTAATTAAATGTGCATAATAACATCAGTATCGATAGTCGATATCAATATTGATATCTACGTATCAGCTCCCTAAAAATAATACATTGCCCCTACAAAAGAAAGCTGATAATTTCAAGCAGTTTTCTTGCTGACAGTTTCAAGCAATGTGAAGTTAGAGTATCTATAATATACATAACGACATCTCAATTTTGATTTAGTTCTTAATTATAACACAGCTTACATTGCCTAAAATAGTTGTATTTGCCTATTCTTTTTGCCAAATATTCACATGTCATCATCGCTTCACAATGCAGCTTCAAAGTACATGATATCTTATGTTTTTTGATATTTTTGTGCATCATTGTTACTGAATATTTTGCGCTTTTGCAACGATTGAAATTAGAAGTCTTACTAAGAGAAAAAATAATCATATTTTACAATACATTAATACTTTGTTTATGTGTTGTCCTACAGTTTATAGTACTATTTTGTTATTTGATCAATCAAATATTGTTTTCGAGCTTTCATCGAATGCATTGTAAACTTCTTTCTTATGCGTGCGAAGCGCGTTTGCATATCTAGTATACATCATGGACTCATGGTAATCATGTCTTTAAGGTGATAGTTTGTAGAAAGAATATGTTCAGAAAGGCAAATGTCATTCAAGGTATGCACAATTCAGATATTTTTCTTAGAACATATTATTGAAAAAGAAATGATTAGGAATTAGTTAGCCTCACCATCTTCAACATAGACTATTTTTTCCTTTTCATTCTTTAAGATAGGTAAAAAGGGGTCTTTCCCTCTCTGGTTATTCAGAAGGAGAAAAACTAAAAAACCCTAACCCTAGGTGGGGAGGTCGGCGACGACGCCAATCTCCCCCGCCTCCTCCACTCCCTCCCCTATTGTCTTCTCCCTCATACTCTTCTCTCTAAGCTCATCGGACAAAACAGTTGTGCAGGTCGCCGATCGTCGTGGCTGGCTGGATGCATCGCCAGGTCGCCTAGGAAGCGTCGTCAGCTCGCACGTCCCTGGGTGGATGCGTCACGTGGCGTGGCTCGTTGGATGCGCCGCAAAGTTGCCAGGTCGCCGTGGTTGTAGGTCCCTGGGTCGTCGCATCGTTGGGTCAGCCACCAGGTAGTAGGTCCCTGGGTCGTCGCGTCGCTGGGACAGCCGCTGGGCCAGTCACCAGGTAGCAGGTCCCTAATCGTCGCGTCACTAGGCTAGCCACCAGGTCGTAGGTCCCTGGGTCGTCGGGTCCCTGGGTCGTCAGCCGCAAGGTGCGTCGCTAAGGGCGCTATTGGGTACGTCGCCCAAACATTGGCCACTGCTAGGAACACTAGCTACGCCTTCAGTCGATGCTAGGCTACGCCTTCGTCGGCAGTCAAGAAACACTGGCAAGGAAAGAGGTTTGATGACAAACCTCTCCACGGAAAAAAAAAGTCAACACTACAAGAAGCTCCGCCTAGCATGAATGGCATGTGTGACCGATGCAACCACCGAGAAGTTAGACTGCTGCAATGATGCAGCAGTCTGAGGATATGAAATTCTATCCCTCACTGGATAATACAACCTCACAAAAGAATGGTTGTGGGTGGCTGATCTACTAGCAACAGTGCTCGTAGATAAAGTTAGGTCTGGAATTGGGAACCAGACCATGAAACTTCCAGCTTACCAGAAAGTCGCTCCCATGGACATGGGTGTTTCAAGGATGACAACAGAACCAGCTTCAAGGAAAGATGCTGCAGCAGCTCAGGAGTGTGTGACGATGGATTTCAACCTTCAGCCGCAACATATGGCGAGGGTAGTCAAGATAAACATCACGACGCAACAGATGTGATCATTTTTATCTTTAATTTTAGGATATTATGCTTCTCGGTGGTTGTAACTATTTTTTCTTTTTTATATTTCCTTTTCTTTCTTATAAAACTTTTTTTATTGATTAATAAAAAATTATTGTAAAGCAAAGCCTTACTCCTTAAAAAAAACATAAGCTATTTTTAGAAGAAAAAAGTGCTGCCATCCTAATTTTAGAAAAAGGAGGTTACAATATTTTCCTTTTTAGAAAAAGAATCGTTAGAAAGTTCCGTATAACGGTAGTATTCATTATTATACAACTTAGGCATATAAAAGCTTGTACATCTTGTAATATAATAGAATAATGAAATTTTTATCACAAACCCAACTACTGCCTTCATAAAAGTTAACATGATATCATAGCACTGATCCAAACAAAAACTTCGGCAATATTTGAAACTCTTCTAAATCACCATATGAGTAAAACAAGATGACTGAGCCAACAACTCACAAAAATCAAATTCAGCAAATCCAACAAATCATAAAATCACAACTAGATTTCAATGCATCTCAGAAGTTAACAAATGCCTCATTAGATGGTAGAAACTACTTGTTGTGGGTCAAAGCAGCAAAGAGAACCCTCAAAGGAAAATGGTTGCTTGACTACATCGATGGCAGCAAGAAAAAACCACAAGAGGCAGATGTTGCAGAAATTTGGAACATGGTTGACAACCAATTCATGACCCTTATCTCTAACTCCCTTGAGTCACAAATAAGCGACATGTTCTGCTGGTGTGAGACCTCAGCAGAATTATGACAAGCAATAGAAAATCAGTACGGTAATCTCAAAAGTCATTACCAAATATACCATCTCAAGAAGGAAATCGCAAGAATCACATAAGAAGCAAGAGAAATACTCGAGCCAAATACGAAGAACTAAAGGTCTATAGACCACCAACTATTGACCTTAGTGTGATTCAAGAAAGAGAAGAAACAGATCAAGTCTACACCTTCTTGGCCGCTCTATATCCAAGCTATGAAGCCATTATAGCTCAAAGTCTTCTATCAATCGACATACTGCACTTTGCAAATGTCACAAATCTCATTCAACAAGAGGCGACCCGATGAGTTGCAATAGGAACCTCTGACTCGAACCCAAGGTCAGAAGCCCACGCCTTCTCAGTCGTGAACGACACTGTCACAAAGACAAAGGGAAAGAGTGAGATCTAGTGGTGCTCTCACTGCAAGTGAGATGGTCAAAACAATGATAGATGATGGGTGCTTCATCCTCATCTTCGACCTAACCAAGGCCAGGGGAGGCGAGGAAGAAGGCCAATGGGAAAACCCTAGACGCGATGGAAGACAAGAAGGGATTTGTTTCAGCGCGAGATGACTCGAGTGGAGATAATTATAGACTCGAAAGGCTCGAGTTACAGCTGAACAAAATCGCCGCTATGTTGGGCCAGCATATGGGCCATGTTTCGGTCCAAGGTTCAATATTTAATTCTCTTTATAATTCAAATAATCAAAGCCCATAATCGAAATTGTTTTGCAGGTCCAAATCAATTGCAGAAAATACAAAACCATAAAATTCTAAGAAAATGGTAAACCAATGTGTAGCCATCAGATTTACTATTATGAATGATTCAAAAATTGTACCAAATGGATTTTAGATTTCGTTGCTACAAATCATATAATCGGAAATAGAAATTTGTTAAAAAAAACGTTCAGCATTAAATGATGGCCAATATTTCACCATTGCTGATAATGAGAAATTAAAAATTGTTGGCTGGGGTTTAGTTAGTATTTTTCCAAAGATTTTTTTGCATGTTGTTTTCTACATAGAAAATTGCTCAGTGAATCTTCTCTCTATTAGCAAGCTTTCTAACGATTTAAATTGTGAAATTAAATATAAAATGAATAGTGTCATATTTCAGGATTTAATAACCAAGGAGAAGATTGATGAAGTATTTCTTGAAAATGTCCTCTATATTTTGAGTAGTAACAAATTTATTTTGAACACTAGAAAAGATGAAGATTTGTGCAAATTTTGGCACAAGCAGATTGGCCATGCTTCCAACAAAATTTTAAAGACTTTGTTTAAATTTAAGAATATAGATTGTGGTTAGTGAAACTTGTAAACTTGCCAAACACACAAGGCTTCCATTTGGTACTTCCAATTTCATAAGTAATGAACTTTTTTTATCTTGTTCATCCGGATGTTTGGAGATCTGCCCCATTAGTTTCCTATGATGGTTATAAATATTTTGTCATTTTTATTGAAGATTATTCTAAGACTACATGAATATATTTAATGAAGAATAAGAGTGAAGTTTTCTCGCATTTTCAAACCTTCACAAATTATGTTGAAATCCAATTTAACAAAAAAATTAAAATTCTTCGAACAGATAATGGAACAGAGTTTGTAAATCAAAATATGTCAAATTATGTGAATAGAAAATGAATCATACATCAAACTTCTTGTGTATATACCCCCACAACAAAATGACATTTTCAAAAGAAAAAATCGTCTTCTTTTAGAAATGACAAGGTCTTTTTATTTCAAAATGATTTCCAAAATATTTTTGGTCGGAAGTCGTGTTTGCCGTAACTTAATCAATAGATTAGCAAGTGTTGTCCTAGATTTTAAATATCCACTAGAAATGCTTTAAAAAAGAAAAATAAATCTTAATCGCTTAAGAGTTTTGTTGTGTTTGTTTTGTTCACAAAAATAGATAGATAAACTTGATTCCACCTCAATGAAAGTGATTTTCCTTGGATATTCCATTAAAAAAAGATATAAGTGTTATGATCTTAAGAATAAAAAATGTACATATCTAGAAATGTTACTTTTAATGAAAATGATTATTTTTCAAGGATGTTGAAAAAGAATCTTTTGATCAAATAACTTGTGATGATTTTTTTTATCCCACTTACTACTAATCAAAATGAAAGAGAATTTTTTGTATAAAGTAACCATGAAACAAGAATTCAAGAGGAAGAAGAAAGTGAGCAATTGGAAGAGGTTATTGAAAATGAAAATCATGAGGAAGATGAAGAAGAAGCCATACATTTGAGAAGGTCAAACCGACAAGTTGGATACAATACCCTATCCAAAATTACATCTCTTATAAAATTGTTTCTAATGAACATTGTGCTTTCTTAAATGCCTTAACAAAAGTTGGAGAACCAAGTTAATATGAAGTAGAAAAAACCGATCTCAAATGGTGTAAGACAATGAATGAGAAACTTCATGCGTTAGAAAAAATCAAATTTGGGAACTTTGTCACTTACCAAAAGGTAAGAAATCGATTGGTTGCAAGTGGATCTATAAAATTAAATATCATTATAATTGTACCATAGAACGATATAAGGCTCGTTTAGTAGCCAAATGATACACCTAAACCTATGGCATTGATTATTATGAAACCTTTGCATCGGTAGCAAGAGAATTCTTATTTCCCTTGCGATTAATAACAATTGGACACTACACCAGACGAATGTAAAAAATGATTTTATTAAAGGAACACTTGAAGAAGAAGTATATATGACCATACCACCGAGTCACAAAAAAAATGTTCCTAACCTTGTTTGTAAATTAAAGAATTCAATCTATGGTAAAGCAATCTCCAAAAGTATGGTATGGCAAACTTAGTCATTTCTTAATTTCTTATGATTTTAATATTAATAACGCCAACTCATCAGTTAGGCACAATACGAATGGTACAATCGTAGTCCTAGTACATAATTATAACCGGAAACAATCAAATAGAAATTGAAAAAATTAAAAGAATCCTAAAAGAAAACTTTGAAATCAAAGGCCTAGATAAATTAAAATATTTTCTAGAGATTTATCTTTTTGAAATTTCCTATTCCACCAAAGGGCTATTTTTATCTCAAAAAATATATACACTATCTATTAAAAGAAACCAATAAACTAGGTTGTATGTCGACCACCACCACATACCAATACAAAACTCAACAACAAAGACGGTGAACCACCAAGTGACATAAAACACTTTCAAAGACTTGTCGAAAAATTAATTTACCTAATCATGACTAGACCGGACGTGTCTTTCCGTAGGACAAATTAGTAAATTTATGCATACATCAAGAACATCTTATTTGGATGCCATCAACAAAATATTAAGGTATTTAAAAGGTTCTCCGAAAAGGGAATTTGGATGAGACGAAATGGTATTAATGCAATATGTGGCTATTCCGATGCAGATTGGGCCGAAAGCTTCGATAAAAATCGCCGACCGATTTTTGCACATTTTAGGCGGAAATTTAGTTACATAAAAAAGCAAGAAACAAAATATCATGACACGATCAAGCGCAGAAGCGAAGTATCGATCCATGGCATCTACCGCAAGTGAGCTAACATGGATCAAGCAAGTACTAGCCGACTTGAACATTAAAATTGATCAACCAATGAAGATGTTTTGTGACAATAAAGCGGCGAGGCATATCGACGCCAATCCCGTTTTTCATGAGCGGATCAAGGATATTGATGTGGATTGTCACTTCCTGAGGCAAATAATCAAAACAAAGAAATTGAAACTCTGTTTGTGAGAAGTCAAAAACAATTGACGGACATATTTACAAAAGGATTGAGTATTAAAGCCTTCAACAATATTACAAGTAATATAGGACTTATCGGCATTTACAATTCTAGTTTGAGAGGTGTTGAAAAAAGAAGTAATTAGGAATTAACTAGCCTCAAGCATCTTCATCATGGGCTATTTTTAGAAGGAAAAAAAGTGCACCCATCCTAATTTTAGAAAAATGAGGTTACAATATTTTTCTTTTAGGAAAAAGAACGTTAGAAAGTTCTGTATAACGGTAACATTCATTACCGAACAACTTAGATTTATAAAAACTTGTACATCTTGTAACATATTGGAATAATGAAATTTTCATCACAAACTCAACTACTACCTTCATAAAAGTTAGCACATATTCTTTTATTCTAATATCTGAAATAAAAGGTTTAATCTGAAATATGGATAAATGAGAGGAGATGAACCAATATAAGGCAAATAAACTGATATATAAATAGGCACAAGTACATTGCTGAGCCAGTCCGGTGCTCCACCAGGATTCCTAAACAGAATTTAAGAAGGAATAATCAGTTCTAAAAAGTCAATTTTGCTTCATCACATACAAATGAACAGAATAAGTTGAAATTTAGTATGTACCTGTCTTGGCGAACAATGGTGCCAATTAAGCTACCTAATCCACGAACAACTACACCAATCGAGACCACAACTGGTGCAACAATACTGAGAATTAATGTAATCACTTTAAGTTGCCTTGGTGCTCTGGCAGGATTAATGTGACCTCCATTAGACAGTCTGCAACATGATAAAGGAGTATCCTTCAGTTAAAATTTTCTGCATACTCCTGCATGTACCATGGAATTGTTATAACCAAATTTAGCTGTAAGACCCTAAACTTGATCAATAAGAGAAATGGGAGTGCTGTGGTGAATCAGGAATTCCTTATGCCATTTTTCGTATGGTAAATCAGGAATTCCTTGTCCCTCTTTTTCCAAATAAAAAAAAAGGAATTACTTCTGGCATATTTGCAGAACAGAAAATATAATAATACAGAAATGTCATAGATATATGGTAATGTCAGCAATAAAAAAAAACTCGAAAATAATCTGCATAAATTCACGTCAGATACAGAGACATAAGTAACAGAAAACTAAAAAGGTGACCTTACAAGAACCTTACAACATCACTTCTATCACAACAAAAAGAAATAAAAAGTAAGAAGTCATATTACATATGGCGCTATATTACATCATAGAAAATCATTTAAATCAACTCCAATCTAAAACATACGTCATATTTTCCCTCGATTACCTTGTGGAAAAAGAATTAATGCATTTGGATGATGTGTAACTTTGGAGAAAAATAAGGGAGTGACTGAATAAGATACTCTTATGTTTTATGAGTGTGTGCATGAAACTTCAATTAGTTCTACTTATGTACAGATGAAATAATGTCGTTCAAAACCCCTCCTCCCAACAAAATAAGAAGAGATATTCAACAAATATATCAACTTACAAGCAACAGTAGGTGAAGCAAGCCAGAAAAGAACCAAGTACGACGGACGACGGACGACCCAACCTTGAAATATAGTTTCCCAAAAAAAATTGCTAGAGATCCCGAATTAACAATGAAAACATTACATTTAGGAGGCAAATGTAATGTTTTCATTGTTAATCCGGGATCTGTTTTAAATATTATGTTTTATTATAATTGAACATATTGTATCCTGTGTAATAGAAATTTGAAGAATATACAATCAACCTTTCTAGTCTCTTATTTCTCCCTACAATTTTCAACAACTCGTTTCAGTACTCCTAACAGAAAATAATAAAACAGTACAATAAACTAGAAATAAAGTTCATACTTTCATCATGCCCGAATTCTGACCACCTGATTAAAAAAAGAATTCTGAAGTTAACAGCAGTAGTCGAGAGTAACACCTATCAAACCATTAAGATCTGTATCAATGTCACAATGTGCATGAGCTTAAAAAAGAAAAAAAAAGGATGTTGGATCGGTCGAGAATTTTTATCTGCACATGGTCTTGCTGAAAAGCAGGTCCCACAAACGTGACATGGCCTTGAACCCATGAAAAAGCCATCAGAGCTACGGTTGAGACCCCGCCAAGTCTTATCTATACTTTTTTAGAATTTGTTCTTTTATCTTCTAGATATCTACTTTTAGAAAAAGAAAAAGCTATAATGATCGTGTCACATCTTTTTTTGGGGCCGAATTTAATTCTCTCGAGATCTCTATCCATCTCTAATGCAGAACTGTCGGCATTTGTCTCCATCCCATGTCAAATCAAAGAGTGGCCTCTTCTTCTTCTTCTCTTTTGCACACTGAGACCTGAATCTGTAATTTTATCCAAGGTGAGTTCTCTGTTCTTCATCTTCTCTTATCATCAGATCCGACACTAGTAACGCTCTATTTAACAATCTTGTTCTAATTTGTTTCTGAGCAACCAGGTCGCTTTTAACCAGCAGTTGTACTTTGATTTATTTTTTTTTAAGTGGAGAGAATTTGTCACTTTCATTTTCATAGAAAGAAAAGTACAAAATTCAAACAATAAAAATCCTCATCACATACTCACTATCTATAACTCTATACTAATCTATATCTCTTAATCTAAATCTAAAACCCAACAAAATTGCAAAACTCTAAATGGCAGCCACTGTCATTACCTTAAAAAAAATTGCAGTAGAACTACCAAAATCTTTACTAACGACACAATACTCAACACTAATATAATCCTATGATTTTCACTATATTCTGGCCCCATAGCTATCTATTTTCATTCTAATTCCATCACGATCTAATTGTCTAACATCGGGTATCGACATATCTCATATTAGCCAGCAAGGCATATTGCACCTCTACCAACTTCATTGTCATCGCTTAGCCAGACATCGCCCCCAAACTCCAGCGCAACCCGTCCCAAGGTCGCCCGGGTTATATCTCTGCTTCACTTCACATACTCCAACGAACAAATTGTCAAACGCACTCATCCCTCTCAGCAAACACGATCAATCTCGAACCACTCTGTCACATCCCTAAGCACCCGATCAATCTAAAATCTCTCGAATCCCATGCCAGATCCTTCAGTTCAGTATCTGGTCAAGTTGGAGCAATCCCTCTGATCTTCATTTCAGTATCTGGTCGCAGCCTCGAGCCGTACCAGAATCCAATCTAAATAATTCTCATACCAGAAAAATATCCAAAACCCCAATCAACCAGTGCACAAACACTGAACTGAGATCAGCACACATCACTCTTCACCTCAGCTCTCAACATCTGATTTCTCAACATAACTACATAAGATATCTCAACATCTGAATTCTCACTAAACAATGACCATGAACAATAGGTCCAACTTGAGAATCAGAAATATACCTGAACTGCACTTTGAATCCAATATCACCTAACTGCACCTGACATCAGATCTGGTCACTTATTGTCCTTGGCATGACAACACTCATTGCATATTCACTGACAGATCGCCTAACTAAACAATTATGCTCTGTCAGATCATCTCAGTATCGTATCTTGTCCCTATGATCACTGTAACGTATCCTCTATTACTCATCTTCTGTGAACAACCCAGCATCGCCTGTCATCTCC